>VZTN01034690.1:175485-383813 GCA_013400515.1 Erpornis zantholeuca | reverse complement strand
AAGCAGTCCCTGCAAGTGCCCCCACCTCCCCAGAGACGCAGCCCCCAGAGTGGTCACCCCGGCGCACACACACGCGGTCTTGCACAACGCACCCTCCACATGCACAGCCCCTTCCTGCCACCACGAGATGCAGACCCCACAGAAGGCACCGTGCTACCGTGTCCTTGCACACCTCCGTGTGTATCCTTGCACACACTCCACTCGTGAGCACGGCGCTCCCTCACACCAACACGCTCCTGGAGTGCCCAACAGAAGCGCCACAGGAAGGTGCCGACTGTCACAAAAGTGCCTCATGCACCCCTCTCACACTCACTGCACACCCAACACATGCGTGGGCTGTGCTCCCACACCTGCACCCACCTTCCCCGCTTCAATAAAACCTGCTGGTGTGTGCTGAACAAGCCCACCCTGCCCATCCATCACAACGCCTGCAGCATGTGGGATCACCACAGTTCCCATCACGCGTAGACAGAGAGCTGTCACACGTGTGGGTGGGGTCTGCAGGGCAAAGAGGAGAGATGTCCCCTTGTGCTGTGCTCTGTTACTCCTGATGAGGGAGAAGCCCCAGGGGTGGCCAAACAGCTGGGCCAGGTTGCCCACTGCAGCCGCGACACAACAGAATTGGGAGTGCCAGGCTGAAATGTGCCAAGGGGAGACGGGAGCCGGGTGTGAGGCTTTGGTGTGAAAAAGGCTGGGACAGGCAGGCCTGGCCGGGCAGGTGCAGGCGTGTGCTGCTGGGGCACGCCAGCAACACGTGTGAGAAGGCAGAGCTGGCAGGCAGAGGGCTCCGCTGAGAGCTGAGTTATGGAAAATGACTCTTTCCAAGGAATTGCTAAAATTAAAGCGGCAGTGAGGCCAAGCAAGCAGGAGCCAATGGGGAGGGTGAGCAAGGACAGCCAAGCAGCCTCGGGGCAAGGAAGGGCAGGGTGGGCAGGAGGCTGAGGGGAAGGCACCCTTGCAGGGCATCCACCCCCGCCCCCAGCTCCTGCCAACTGCCCGAGCAATTGCAAACACCTTGCGGGTAGGATTTGGGGAAAGGCTGACTGGCACCCTGGTGGCACTGGCTGGGGGATGCCATGGAGCAGGGGGCCTGGAGGGAATAGCCTTTCCCAGCCACGTCCCCTACTTGGCTGCCAGTGTGCAGAAAAATACCTCTGGAAAAGACAAATGCCCATGAAGAAACAGCCTGCTCCTTGCCAGGGGCTAGTTGCCAGCAAGGGGCAGGGACCAAGGATTTTGGGGAGCCCTGCAGAGCCCTGTAACTCATCATGCACATCCTCTGTCCTTATCTCCAGCCTGGTGGCTGTGGCAGGGCTGGGGTGCTGCTCTCTGGACATCAGCATTCAGGTCGGCAGTAAGGGCTGTTCCAGCTTCCAGCTATCTGAGTGTTCCCAGCTCAAATCTCCGTGACTCAGGAAACAACACATGCGAGAAAACTCTGCAGAGAGGCTTGGGAGAAATACTCCCATTGGCAAGTTCCCATTTTCCCTGGCATCCCAGGACTTCTCCTGGTCTGAAGGAAACAACAGTAGTAACAAAACAGAACTTTCCTCCTGATCTTCCTGTTAAAGAAAAACCCGAAAAAGGTAATCTTTGGGCAAGCCCACAAAAGTAATTCTCTTTTGTTTTGACTAGATAAGTGTTGATCAAATCAAAGCTACCACCTCTCCCTGCAGTTGTGGAGATAATGTCACACAGGCAGAGGAAGGGGACTGGGTGGGAGCCACGTTTTGTCTAGTTTTTTGTTGATGGTAATAAAGACACTACTAATTGGATGGAAATAATGATGTTTTGTCTCAGATTGAAGTGAACAATAAATTTTCTGTTTATTGTTACTAGTATTATCCAGAAGAATAACCAGCATGTTGGGACTCTGGGGGAATTTGTGATAGCAGGTCCTAGAAAAATAACAGGGAAAAAAAAACAGGAGAGAAGACTAAAAGTCAAAAGGAGATGTCTCCAAGGCTGCTCAGCAGGTTGCAGCAGATCTGGGGAGTGACCCTGCTGCCCAGAAAGTCAAGACTAGATTGAAGTAGTCACAAAATGGAAGAAAAGGAAAAAAAATCCAACCCCTTATTCTCCCTCTCCATCCCTCCCTGCTGTCAGCCAGTAGCAGAGCTGAAAAAGAAGGAGTAAAAGCTGTGCAAGAAGCAGGAGGTCTCCGATGCCATTGGGAAGTGTGTCAGGAGAGCAGGTGGCTTTGTAGGGACAGGAATGGAAAGATAGCGGAGCATTAATAGGTGCAGGAAGAGAGCTGGACCTGGGGAAATGAGCCAGCATCAGTCCATCACCCTGGGCTGCTTTCCCTTTCCACAGCACCCCAGGGGGAGCCGCTCAGAGAAAGCAAGGGGCTCATCACGAGCCTGTACACTGATGTTCAGCCAGGACACTTGTCACCAAAAATATCACTCTGCTGCATTACACGCTGCCCAGGGGCCTCCAGCAGCAGTGGTACCCCGAGCAGGAGAGCAGATGCTCCACAGCTGCATGGCAAAAATATGGAACAGCTGAGCCATGGTCAGATCCTGACCTGGCCAGTTTGAGGCTGGTCCTGGCCAGTTGTAAAGTGGCACAGATCTCTTGGACACCTGAGGGCAAAGCTCAGGGGACAGTATTGGCCTGGTTTACCCCAAAGCTGAGCATATACGAGGTGAGAGTCTGAGCCAGTGTCTTTCCAAACCATTTATTTGATACTCTGTGGCAAACATCTGACTAAATTACTCACAGATTATTCAAACATCGGGAGAGCTGATTAAATGATTACTGGTGAATCATTTGTTCAAAGCAAAATGCCCAAATTCCTCCACTGAACTACTGGCAGGCAACAGCAGATGAGTTTCAGTCCTCCAAAGTCCCTGAGCTCTCATCAGCCCCCGAGTCTACACTCCTTGCTCACGGCTTCCCCAAAATATCCGCCCCCTGCCCGACCCCTTGCCACTGGCAGAAGCAAGGTGAATAGGAGACGTGGGGAACCATTCCTTGAATTCCTGCTGGACTTCAGGCGAACAACAACACAGCAGGCTGAGCTAGGAGCCTTGTCTCTCGCCTGTGCACAAAAGAGATTCTCTGGAGGGGGAAAAACCCCACAACAATGGTGAGGAAACGTACAAGAAAACTGCAAAGAAAGCAGCTGACCTTGCATGCCGCAGGCCAGAAAAAAGTACAAGTGTTCTTGCAAAGAAGCAGGAAAAGATGGAAGCTATGGAGCCGACAACCTTTTTACCAGCCCAATTTAATCATCTTCTCAGCAAATGCTCCCCACGAGGAACAAGAGGGGGAAGCAAGATCATGAAAAGATTGCAGGCAAAGGAATTCTGCTGGTACTCCTGGACTGATTAAAATTCCTCAGGACTCATAGCAGGAGAGAATATTTTATGTAAAACTTCACCTTGTCTTTATTACATTTGCCAAACTTCTTCCTGTTTAGATAGTAGGAGGTGCGTGCGAAAGACAAAGATGGAGATAATAAGTACAGGACCTGGCTGTGGCTTTCCAGCTTATTACCCATTTGTCTGGGAAGAGTCCTGGTGATGGTGGTGAGCATCTGCATGCATACAACAACGTGTGGGCAAGGAGAGGCCGTGGGGACCTCCAGAGCCTGGACAGAGTGTGATGCAGTCACGTGTGTGCGCAGATTTGTGCAGCAGGAGATCCTGTCCTTGGATGTAGCCCTGATCATGGGCATCAAGTGGCTCGGAGATGAGTGATTGGCATGATTTGGAATGCCGAGTGGTGCAGAGAGAACCAGGTCTCGCCAGTCAGCTGAAATGAGTGGGCGAAGTTTCCATGTGCAGCAAGGATGTCAGGTTTGGTGCATGCTGTTACCAGACCCACTCCTGGAAAACAGAGACTGGCATATGGAGAGACCCCTCACTGCTGCTGCCGCTGCTGCCGGGTAAGATATCGATGACAAAGTATCGCCTGACACCTGTTATAAATAACGTCTGTCCCATCACCCACCCACCACATGACCCACGGCTGCCAGCTCCTCACTCGGAAGAGGCTCAGCGTGGAATGAAAGCCACATTTAAAATACATTTTTGCATATGTCTTTCTGAGCAAGGAACAACAGGATAGGGGTCTGGAAAAGGTTTCCTGCAGCACTTTCTTTCCTGCGGTGCCAGAAGAACAGCCCCATGAAATCTCAGGCAAGAACTGAGACCTTAAAGCGATCATGTTTTGCACCACTGTGCACTGAATTACAGGATTAGTGTTGCAATGCTCCTGGAATGGGGAAATCAGCACCATAATCCTGTGTGTTGGCCAGGTCGGGTGTTTTTTCCCCACGGATCAGGACATCTTACAGGGTCTCACCACTGCCAGCGTCAGGAGCCATGGAGGTGTCCAGAGGGAACGTGGCTGGCATGAGGCACACCCAGCTTAGCTCAGCTCTCAGCCTTCAGCCTCCAGCCCTTTCTGCAGCAGAACCGCCCCAAACGTGCAGGGTCTGCATGGCAGGAGTGCTCCCATTGCCCTGGAGAGAGCAAGGATGTCCTGATTGTGGCTTTTGCCTGGATTGAGAGCCCCTGCCACCACAAAACCTCACCACTCCGCAGCCGCGTGCGAGCCCTTCCCAAGCCGTGGCTGGTGCCAGCAGGGCTGGTTCATCCCCACGAGCGCCTGTGGATTAACACCTCGAGGCAAGCCAGCATCTGCTGCGGCGTGGCTCCTTGCTCTGGTTGCGGGACTGGCTTCCATCACAAATCATCTTCCTCGCATAAGAAAGCAGAAGCCAAGGATTAGAGTGGTTTGAAGTTTTTAGCATGAAAAGGTTGATTTGGAAAGAAAAAAGTGAAAGAGCTGCTTTTTTGAATGTCTTTGGGTTAGGAATTTGAAAACCCTTGCCCCCATGACTTTCAAAAGGGTTTGGGNAGATTAATTTTGTTTCACTTTCTCTCTTTATTGCCTTTAGCTGAAAAGCACGATTTCCCCAGAAATCCACATTTGGGATAAATACAAGATCGCAGCTAAAAAAATTCTGGGAAATGTCAGGAGAAATCAAAGGTGACTCAGTTTCAAACCCTGCAAGTCAGAAACACCTGGGAAAGATCAGTGCCGGGTGTGGGGAGCAGGGGATGAAAATATCTCTAACAGCAGATCCCATGAGCTGCCTTCAGAGAGCTACAGTGAGAAATCACCATCCCAAATATGATGCCTGTGAAGAGATGCCACCACCACCACCACCATTCCTGCCCCCCCTCCCCCTGTTTGGCTCTCAGTGAGTACCAACCTTTTAAAAATGCAATTTTTTTATATAGATTTGCTGGGTTTCTCCTCCTTAACCTTGAGGATAAATTCCTCTGAGTCCAGACGCTCAATAAAGCAAGAGAACAAGCTCTTGGGGTAAACTCCACCTTCACCCCATGGCTCCTTGGTGCCTCTGTGTGGGGTACATCTATACCATGAAATGGATGGTTTCTGTGGCCACCAACAAAATCAGAATGGACACTGCTGTGCACCACACAGCCCTTTTACAAAAGTGCAGAAATACCTCCTCTTCTTTCTGCTCCTGCTTCCCCTGCCATCTTCCTCTTTCTCTCTCTCTTCTCCATTAGCCACATTCCAGCCATCCCTTCCTTCAGCTTGACCACTGCCAAGCCCAAAAGTGGACAAATGTTTACTTTTCTCTCACATGCCTGGCACAATCACAGGGCGTTCAGCCCACCTGCCTGTTTACTCTGTGTTGAAACATTCCTCTTGTGACCCTCCAACACTGATCTTTTTTCAGAGTTATTTGGCTCCTTCTTGAAACTGAGCAAATCGTTTCTCTGCAAAAATGTCAGAATAGGGCATTAAGTCAAATGGCATAATTGCTTTCTACCGTCTCCTCAGAGCAGGTAGAACACCTACATGTTCCTGTTCTCAAAACTTCAGTTTTGAGAATTTTCGACTAAAAAGTATCTCCCCTAACCCCCTACATGGCTTCTTTCCCACCCCCCCTAAAAAAAAAGGACAAACAAAACCAACCAACAAAAAAAACCCCAAAAAACAAAAAAAAAAAACCCAAAAAACTCACACAACCATCAGGAAAAAAAACCCCAACCCTCAGACAGCATCAGCTGGGAGCCTTTTATCTGAGCCCAAACAGATCTGTTTTCACAAGAGAATTATGAGTGTCTTCTCACTGGGTTTGCATTATATCCCTTTTTGAGAACACCCTGCTGCCTGGGACAATGCACCACTGGGGAGCACAAGCACCCATCTGGGAGTATGCAACAACTATTTGCCAAGAAGACCTAATGGTCAAAATATTCTCCCTGAAACGCAAAACTATCCTGACCAAAACTGCTCAGCTGTGACTTCCTGAAAGGTGTTGAAAAATCTGGCAGGGTGAGGAAAAGCCCATGAAATTTCCTTGGGAAATTGGGCCAGCATTGCAAAAGGCTGCCGAAATTTCTCAGTTTCGCCCAGGTGGAGATTCAAGCTCTCATGAGAAACAAGAAAATCTGCATCTCCCCTGATACCACGATGTGAAACAGCGAGTTAGCAAAACTTCAGGTGCTGTAAATTTTGATTTCCTGACAGCTACTTTAGCAAACCTTCCCACCTAGAGACAGGAAAATTAATTATGCTTGCACAGCTTCTTTGTTTGAACTGAAAAAAAGCTCCCAGGGAAGTTTCAGGTGATTATGGATCCAGAGGAGGCTGCAGTTGAAATATTCATGCTCTGGAGGGTTCCAGGCAGAGTCTGAGACTGCAAATCCCGTGCTTGGAAAGGGGTGTCTTCATCGCTGGAGGGCAGGGCACGGACTTTTTCTGCCTCCATCCCTCTTCGCCCGGATGCCGACAGGGATGTGCCAGCTATTCCCAGCCAGCCCTTGTGCTCCCGCTGCCTCCTTAGCAGCGAGTTCTGCGCGGCGCGAAAGAAATGCTGCAAAGCGGCGAGGATGCAGCGATCACGGGGGACAAGAGGAATATTTTTCCAGCGGGGTCTCGGGGGAAGGAGGGGGAAAGACAAATACTTCCTCGGCTCCGGCGGCTGCTGGCAGCGGCGGCGCTCGGCGGGATGGTTCTCCGTGCCTGCAGTGCCATCTCCCGGCAGGGCCCGCTCGGGGACCGCGGGAGGATGCTCGGCGCTCTCGGAGCGGCCGCGGGGGCTCTCCAGGGTGGGCACATGCTTCGGGAGGGCAGTGCTGAGCCTGAGATGCTGCCCCCCAGCTTGGGAGCTGAGCGCCGGGCTTGCAGGGGAAAGAGATAACACGGTGGTCTCACGGTTTCCCCCGGTTTAATATTAGTGATGTCTTTTGGGAGAGGGGTGGCAGTCTAAACGAGATAGGTGTTCTCTGACAAATAGGATGACAGAGACTCTTGCTAAACCTGATGTCTAGGCAGAAGGGGAAGAGTGATGCTGGACATTACAGCGTGGTAAAGATGAGAGATATCCCTGAGAAGCTCTCACAGTGTCCATGTGCTGTCCCTGCATCCTTCCTCTGGCTTTTGCCTGTTCCTACAGCAGCGTGGGGAAGCAATGGCTCATCCACCCGTGTCCTTAGAGTATCAAGCAGTGAGTCTTGGGCTCCTCAGGCACCCCTGGCAGAGCAGCAGTGATATGGAGAAGAAGAAGGGTTGAGAAGGACTAGTTTCCACGCCTTCAAGTGGCTCTTGCTCTGGGAGAGGTTTTGAGGGGCAATTTTGCTTCTGGGAAGGTGTACTTGGGTTGAGGAGTGTAGGGGCTCACGCTGAGCTCTGCACTGGCTGGTGAAGCAGGGGTGTGTTGAGGGCAGGACCGAAGAGGGGGTAGCACACCCAGCTGGCGAGGGGAGTATTCCCCCAGGGACATGCAACCCATCTGATAAGGCAGGCAGAGGCAAGAGGAGAGATCAGGAACAGAGAAACGACCAAATTACCCCACGAGGCTGGGACAGCCCAGTCTCAGTGTGCTGGATCCCATCTTGTTCCCACCAGGAGTGCTGCTCCCCTCTGGCTGTGCCCAGGTTGGCAGTGCCCCATATATGCCTTTCATGGGCTGGATTCTGTCCACAGGCTCCTCTGAACTGGCCAGGGAGAAACCCTAGTTTGGGAGTCCACCTTTCTCTGCCTCTCAGGTGCTCCCAAGCCTCTGGATTGTCAGGGCCAAAGGAAAATGTCCCCCTCCAGCATCCATTTCAAGCCCATGCTAGGACAGTGCAGTAAAGCTGGTGCACGGGGTGTAACAGCTCCTACCACGTCACTCACTGCTGTAACCAGTGATAAATAACTGCAGTGACCTCTCTGTAGATCACAACTGTACTTAGAGACCTCTCTGTGGAGGTCAGGGTTCTGGGTGAGGCTTGCTGGGTACTAATGGCTGTCCCCACCGTGCTAATTGAAGTACAGATGGAAACAAAAGCTCACCATCTCTTATTTTCAGACAATGGGCTCAGGGGAAAGTGGTGACAGCATTTTGTCAAGCAGTGCAGATGCTTTTAGATTCCTTCCCCTTCTCTTCTGGCTCAGGGTTTTGGCTTTTCCTCCTGGTATATGCTACATGCTCTGGGAAACCCTGTGCCCAGAAGCGGGCACAGAAGCAGGTCATCACTATTTCTAGGGTAAGCATGAGACATCCTTTTATTCAAAGAACTGATAAATCAGCTTAACCTGCACTTGTGGACTATGAAAGAGCGTGAGGTGCTCACCATTCTCTAGATCTCTCTATCAATACAGACTGTTTTCCTAAAAGAGTTGCAAAAGTCAGGTGCTTGATGCAGGAGTGCTCAGGCTGGCAGGAAGGATTAGGATCATACCAAGGAGGAAGTCAGACCAGATGATCAAAACGGTCCTCATTGTCCTTAAAGTTTATGAATGCAGTTTAAAGTCTTGGAAGCTCTACTTCAGTCAGTTGGTTTAAAGAAAAAAAAAACAAAACCACCAAAACAACAACAAAAAACAACCCAACCAAAAAAGTCCAGCAAAAACCCAAAAAGAACCCAACAAAACCTTTTGAGTTTTGATTGCTTTCCCATTCAGCTGAATTCCAATTCAATTTCTTCTGGACAAGTTCATAATCTTGCTTCTGCCAGCCAGGCGCTTTAATCTCTGCTGTTGTCTTCTGTTGCCAGGAGCAGGCAGGAGTTGTGGGGTGCGGAGCTGTTTGGCACCGTGCTCACAACCATGGTCAATACCTTGTGTCTCCCGCATCCTTAAAACTAAAAGCAGGGAGGGAAGGAATTGCCAGGGATAGATTAGTGTTGGCTGCTGACAAAGAATCAGCCAGGCAAGAAAAAGAACTGGGAAAAGGAGCAAGATGAGATGTGAATGCACTCAGCTGCAGGGGAACAATATTTCTTGTACCAGCGATGAATACGGTAACAGGGAAAGACTTGTAAGCATCTTGATTTTTTTAAAGTATGTTCCTGCTGCCACTGTAACAACATGTACTCACAGATAAAGGGTGTTTAGAAGGAATGTGAGAAGCAGGAGCACAGTTCCCCAAGTAATTTCGTTTTTTCCACAGAGAACTATATCATGGAAGCAATGGGCACAAGCTGCACCGTGATTTTGCAAGGGATGTAGCGTGCACCAAAATCTTGGCCTTCACTTAGGGAGAGTTGTGAAGGAATGAAGGAATGAAGGAATGAAGGAATGAAGGAATGAAGGAATGAATGAATGAAGGAATGAATGAATGAATGAATGAATGAATGAATGAAGAGCCTGTAATGGTTTCCTCATGGAGCAGACCTTTCTCCTCTTGCAAAGGCTGCTGAGGGCACCTGCCAGCCATGGGCTTGCAGAGCAGAGGTGAGAGAGAATGTGGATGGAAACAGACAGCAAAATTATCAGATGGGATGTGGAGACAGCCACACCTGTGTCAAACTGCTAGAAATTAGAGTTAATTAGAGGAGAAGGAGTTGGCACTTCCAGGAAAACTTCAGCGCCTGGAGCCTTGGACATGTTGATGCTCTATGGAGTGCTCTTGGGGGACCTTTCAGCAGCACAGCTCTCGTGTTCTATACCTTGTCTCTGTCATATATCTCAGGGTTATTCTGCATCTACACCTGGGGGAGGTCCTGATTTCACAGCAGCCCCCACAAGCCCTTCTGCAGCATTGCCAGGCTGCCTTGAGTGCAGGACAGGGACCACATTTCCCATGACATGGACAAGGCAGTTCTCCAGGCCAGGCAAAGCACAGGTCAGGCAGAGGATGCGGGAAGTGATACAATAAATCCCTGCTTATTGTCTATCCACCACCCAGACAACATGGGTGGGAAGAGCGCAGATGCCACGAGCATTAAAGGTTTCTCTGCTGGGAAAAGCCTTTCTCTGCTCGAGCTCCTCTCAGCAAGAAGCAACTCTCGATAAAACTCTTTCAGCAGCGTTGATGGCAGACTGAAGTGAAGCAGCAAACACAACCCCAGCAGGAGACCGTTTAGGTTATTATTTTAATTAATTGCACATGTAGTTAAACTGAAAGAAAAATAGAGATGTGACACCCAATTATTCAAATCAGTTTCTGCCAGTCACACACTGCTGCTGCTACCAAGTCCCAGCACAAAGCTCTGCCCTCTGCTATCTCCAGAAATGCCAGATATTTGCATCTCAAGGTTGGTAAGCTATTGTCATGCAAGTTTTCTTGCTGTGCAAAAGGGATGAAGAATTGTAAATCTACCAGCATGGTCCCACAGAGAATTGCATTTCCTAGAGCCAGTAAATCATTCCCTCCAGTGGCAGTTTCCCCCTAAAAAGTCTCATTCTTCACCATGCAGCACAGACTGCTCCAGACAAGCTTCCCAGTTATTGAGGAAGACTCTGGAAGATGCAGCTCCAAAGCCAGGAAAAGGACCCCATGAGAACAACAGGCACTGAGCTCCTGAAGGGGAACACTCTCAAAAGCAATGTCTATCTCCAAGGAGATGCTAAACCAGCTCAAATCACTTGGAAAGATTTCAGGAAGTTAAAGCAGAGTGCTTTAGGCTGACAAAATTTCAGCTTTCTTCTGTAGTGACCAAAAGTATGAAAATGAGACTGTCAGGATTTTCAGGACTGGGGCTCTTCAATGATTCCCCCTTGGGAGCAGGCATTGCTGATATTTGCAGCTGCCAGTCCCTGTTCTCCCACCATGAGGACAGACATGCCTGTTTCTCTCTGCAATGCCAGGCACAAATCCCTCTTCAGCCCCAAGAAGCAGCCCTGAGGCTGTGATCCCCGAATGGGCTCTCAATGTGCAGAAATAGGGTGGTTTTCTGATTTCCTGACACACGCTTCCCCCAAAGCAAAGGCTCAGTGAGATCCCTCATGATGTCTCTGCTGGAGAAATATCAGAGGTTTCAGCAGAAAGGAAAACTTCCATCTCTGGTCACTCTGACACATCTGTGAATCCCAGCCAGGCCATCCATGAGGGTGCTCATCACTGCCCAGCTCAGCTCTGCAGCTTCTCGGGGCCCCTTGTGCCATGATCTGATACCCAGTGGGGATGAGAGCTGCACCAGCAGAACTGGGCAGAACCTGCCTCAGCAGGGAAGGTGAGGGGGTGAGTTACCAGATTTTATTCTCTTTTTAGCAATCAAACTGTGTCAATGTGGTGTCCCACCATTGGCTCAGTGGGACAGAGACCAGGTTCTCCCCTGTGCTCATGTATCAGCTACTTCTTCACTCCCCCAGTCTAGCTGATTAACAAGTTCAATTAAACTTCAAGCCATGCTTCTCAATTTGCATTTCCCTTTGAAGTTTGCTCTTTCTATTTGAGACCTGGGAAAGGTTTGATGTGTCCCAAAAAAAGTTGGGTTTTTTTTTCCAACTGTGTCAGTTAGTTTGATCGAAGATGCTAAATTTCCCTGGAAATCTGATCCTGCCTAGATGCTTGAATTGTCACACCACCCTATTTGTAAGTATGCAGGTAATTTTCTTGTTGCCTGAATTTGAAAGCTGTCCCTGCCTATGGTAGGGTGGTTGGAGCTAGGCGATCTTTAGGGCCCTTTCCATCCCAAACCACTCTGTGATTCTATTCGCAGTTATTTCCTCTGCCTCTATCTGCTGTCTCACCCCATGGCTGCACTGTAAGCCCTTCGGAGCAGATGCTCTCCCTGGGCTGAGCTGTGCAGAGATGGGAGAACAATTTTCACCACTCCTGCTTTAGAAACAGATGGGCTTAATTAACATCATCCACCTTCTCCAGCAAGGCAGCTGCAGCAGTGCAGACTGGGGACCTCCTGCAGCCTTTCAGGGCACCCTCTTAGCTGCCAGGTCTGCCCAGGCACATTGGGAGAGAGCTGATGGAGGGGCACAGCTCCTGTCTCCACGCTGTGAACACCAGCCTGTGGGTTGAGCAGCCCAGCACAGTTCACCCCAGCAGGAATGATGCTGTTGCAGGGCTGGGGGTGATGCCTGCTCCAGGGGGGCCCTGCCAGCTGCTGAACAGGTAACACATCATCAAAGCATCACTTCGCAGCAAGCAGCTTCTAGGAGAGGCTTTGATCACAGACTGTTTGTTCTCAGGCCCCACGCTCCTCCTTTACTGTTACAGAGACATTTTTAAAGACTGTGATGTTTTGTTTTTCAATCAGTGCCATCCTGGAGCGGTGATAACACCTTTCCTTCCCACATATCTGGGACTTGGGTCCTGCCCCACCCCACTCCAGCTTTGTAGGGACATTTTCTCCCAGTCCTGGATTTATCTTGCCAATCTGGTGACTTTCTTTAGGGAGAAAAACAGGCTAAGCACAGAATGTCTCCTGCAGCCTTTACTGGACTGAGTATCATTAAAAAATACACCTCCCCAAACCATCCCATAACTACAGACACAGGTAACCCTGCTTTCCTCAGTGCCTTATTGAATTAACAAGGAGATTAGAAACCCTTGTAGCCCTCATACACTGTCTGTGTCACCCACTGGGGTGTTGGACACAGGAGGGAGAGGCTTTTGGAAGCTGAAGGGCTTCTTGCTGCCTTGAGGCAACTCTTGAAGTCTGCAGCTGCCCCACAGCAGCCAGGCTTTGGCTCCACGCTGCAGCATGCACAACAAGGACCTTCCCCAAGGAATCATGATCCAGATGATTCCCAGACTCACCAAGCTGTAGGGACAAGCACAGTACCAGCCTGGGATGCTCAGGTTTGTTTACCCCCTGAGCCTGAGGCAGGTCTGCAGCAGTTAGTGTGCAATGTGAATCCAAAGTCAGTCATGTCTTCAAAAGATGCTTTTTTCCTTCTTGGAATGCTGGGGGTATGCTCAGGCCTGGAGACTTCAGAAGTCACTCCATATCTGCTTTCTTTTTAGCTTGTGATTTTTTTCAGAGCAAAACAGCTCTTCCCTGTCTCCTGCTGAGGTTCTGCATGTACCAGGGATATTTCCAGACCCCTGGACACCACTATGGGGCAGCCCACTGTTGAGGTAAGGCTGTGCAGTGACTTCCAGCCCAGGCTTACCTGCCCTCCTCATCTTCCTCAGCACCCAGAACACACTTTATTACATGTATTGAAGCAGCCTTTCTGGTTGCAAGGGCTGGAAAAGTTTGCTTGCATCATTGTTCAAATCAACAACAGCACCAAAATAAAAAAAAAAAAGAAGAATAACCAACAAACAACCCAACAAACAGACAACAGCTTTAATTGCAGGCTTACAACAGGAGAAAAAAAAGAAAAAAGAAATAAGAAAAAAAAAAAAAGGGAAATAGGAAAAAAAAATTAAAAAGAGAAGCTCCTCTAGGTCTGGCCAATTTTCTCCTGCCTTTTCTAGAAAGTAAGTGACTGGTATCAAGAAGCCAAGCAAAACTGGTAAAATTCCAGCCCCTGCCACAAGGAAGCTCTTCCAAAATCTGAGCAGGGAGCAGTGGAAGGAGCCCATTCCTCAGAGAGGAGATGGTCCCGATGGAAAGATGGCCCCGAGGAAGGGCAGGCTTGGCTTGGGACGATGCCTGCGGACGGCTCAGATTTGTTTGCAACAAGCAAATTTTCCAAAACAAAAGAAGAAACTGCTTCAACAGAATCCAAACCTTTTGCCAGAAAGGTATCATCTTGGTAACATATTTAGGGGAAGCCATTCGACTTAATGGTTTAGATTTATGCTTTATATTCTGTTGCGATTTGCTCACAGTACGTTATGTAATATATATCACACACCCAATTTGCATGCTGCATTTTAATATAACAAAAATGCTGAGAAAGTGTCACTTCAATTTTCCAGAACAGCCCTGAGGAATGTTTGCTTGACCAGAAATTTACATTTTTCATTCCCGTTTGGAACAACAACAACAAAGAGGTCGATACTTCCCATGAAACAGGACTCTGGGGCTCCGACCTGCTCTCCTAGACGGGCTGGGGAGAGCGACTTTAAAGGCAGGGGCAGGCAAAATACTTTTGATGCTTTCTGTTCTCTGTCCCATCCCGCGCCGTAACAACCGACACCTTCAAACGAAACAGCTCCTCCAAGTCGCAGGAAGAGCAAAAACCCTGAACCAGACCCGCCGTGCCCCGAAACCATTCCTCTTCAGAGAGCACTCCCTCTGGGCAAATGAACTTCAAATAATTCCTCCCTCTCTCCCCCTCCAAAGAAGCCCTAATGACACCTTGTCCGTGAACTTAATGTGTTTTAAACTATCTCCATGCCTGGCCACATACTTGGAATGTCCCCTAAGGACTGCTAAAAAGTCACAAGCAAGGAAGAAAAAAAAAAAAATAAAAAAAAAAAAGGCAAAACTTCAGTCTGGGTCCCTGGGCTCCCACCCCCGAGGAGGGGAGGGCTTGCCTGTGCTCAGCATTACCTTTTGCACACCCAGACGAAGCTCCTGGTAGATGGAGCCGGGAATGAAAGCAGCTCCAGGACATCAGGCTGTGTTTGAACTTTTCACCATTTTCTCCCCCCCTCCCCGCCCCTTTCCACCACCATCTTGAGGGGGATTTTTTTTTTTTTTTCTTTTTGGTTTCAAAAAGCCCTTCAGGAAATGATTTAGGAGCAGAGAGCATGGTCAGCTAATGGGCTGCAGCTGAGGCAACGTGGGGTTATGCTCCTGTCCCGTCCCTTTGACAGCTCTGCGCACATGGGGACTCTGCCCCTGCACATGCTCATGCCCTGCACGCCTGGCACATCCCAGATCCCTGGACAAGCAGACCTGGAAACCCTTTGGAAAAAAAAAAAACCCCAAACCCTCCCCAACAGCTGCCTTCCACATGAGCTGTTGACAAACAGGGACTAAACGACGTGTGCTCTTCTCCCTGCAGCGCTTGCCGTGTGTCCCTGCCTACATCGCCCTGCTCAGTGTGCCCCTGCAACAACAAACCACCTTGCTGCCCAGAATGCCCCATGTTCCCTGCATCCCCAGGCTCTAGGCAGAGCTGTGGGTGGATAGCAGGGAGATTTTGGGGCTGGGAGTATTTACAACTTCCCCTCCTTGGGCTGTCTTCCCTCAGAAAAGCAAGCCAGGCTTCAAACACGAGCAGCACGACAGCAGCCTCTGCCAAGTGCCATCTGTCTGGGAAGTGCAAAGGCTCTTGGAATCACAGATTGCCCTGAGTTTCTCCCTGCCCCTCCACAACTCGTGCCTGGAATTATTATCCTAGTTTCCCCACTGATTTTAGAGAGGCGAATTCCATTTTGCATCAGGTTGGTGCAGGTCTCTCTTTTGACTTTTGTGGGGGATAATGGTTGAGATACCCCCTCCCAAGACAGTGCATTTTTCTGGCAGAGCACCACCCTCCCTGCCTGCTAGTTGCCAAGATGACTGTGGCACAGGTGTTGGGCAGGACACAGGGCAGAGATGTGCTGCTGCTGGGAGGACAAAAAGACAGGAGATACTTGAGCAGGTCCCCGTGTTTCCCACCATGCTTGGTAGATGAAAGTGTCTCTTCCCTGGAAGAGAACATCTCCTGAGGTTTCCAAAGTGCCACTCAGATGACAGTGCACATAGGGACACCTAAATACATATGAAAACCAGTTGTACCTTGCACGTTACTCCTAGAAATTATTTGGTTTGAGCCCACCTAGTAAAGAAAGGAAGCCAGAGCTATGCTGGGCCATCAAATAAATCCTGGCACTTCCTGCCTGGATCTCCCTAGCTTTAAGTTTGCGTTGGGTGGAGAGGATGGGTGACTGCCCTTAATCTTGGCAGCAGCCAAAAAGTGATGAGCCTGCTCTCAAAGGCTGGTGTCACCAACGGGGGCAAAACTGGGAGTGAGAGATCCATGGGGTAGAGGACAGCCTGGACAATGCAGAGACCTTGGCCAGCGTCCCGCAGCACTCAGCACTGTTACAGAGCATCCCAGACCTCCCAGGTGGCCCTGTCCCCTTGGGCTTTCCATATTTGCTGCAGACACAGCCTGACAGGCGAGGATTTCAGCTTCATTCACAATCTTTCAAGTTTCCAATTAATAACTGAAAAATTCTCAGGATTAAGGCAGGCAACCACACAAGCCCTTGGGTAATTTTGCCACCAGCTAAAAAATAACCAAAACCAAAAAACCCTAAAAATCTAGAAAATATTAATGAGAAATTCTGCAAGCAATTCTGTTGCCCTTTAGAAAAGCCTTGCCATTTCCCAGCTAGCTCATCCCAGGTGCTGCAGGAATCAAACTGATCCACAGAACAGCTCTGGGGCTGCCTCTGGAGCAGGTCACCCTCCACCCCCAAAGCGTGGGGCTTCTGCCAGCAGGCAGGGGAGAGGAGGGCAAGGGCATGTCCATATGTGGGGGAGATGAATGATGCTCAGCCAAGTGTTTGGCTTCTGTTTCCCGTTTTCCAGAGTTCTGGAGGCTGGAGGCTGTACATGGTACCTCTGAGACAGGGGTGCTGCTGGATGGTGGCCAAGGACAGGGCCCTGGGATGTCTGTGGGGTGGGGAGTTAGAGGGACAGACCAGAGGGGAGCACCATGGGGCTGAACTGGGGTCGTGGGGGCCGTGAGCCCCGGGTAGGGTGTGCACCACCTGCATGCCTGCCCCTTTTTTGGTGTCAGCTGCTTTCTTCTCTGCCTTCTCTGGTTCTTTCTCACCAAATTAAATTAACATTGTCTCCCACTGTCTTGCCATGGGCAATTTCTTATTTATTTTCTTCCAATACACCAGCAGGGAAGGTTTCTTAAAGTTGCCCAATTTTCTTACCCTGGTCTCTACCCAGCCCTCTCCTAATTAACAAAACATTGCTGTTAATGCATGTGACACCCTCAGTGGGTTGAGGGGCAGAGGCAGCACTGGACTCAGACCTTATTCCTGCTCAGCTATCCCTCCTTTTCGGAGAAGGAAGCCAGGTCTCGATGTGGAGGGGTAGGACTGCCACCCCTACCCTACCCTCCTGCTCTCTCCCCAGGCTCAGCTCCTTGGCAGGAGCTCACAGAGCTTCTCCAGGCTGCACAGGCAGCAATGGGGGGAAAAAAAAGAGAGTTGGGCTGGTTTTATTTTTTTTTATACAATTTTAAAATTATGCTTTTAATTTTTTTTTTCAAACTAAAAATACCCTCTTGTTTTAAAGTTTCCAAGCACGATGCCCTGAAGAAGCAAGAATGACAGATGCTGCCGAGTACAGATGTTTTGCTTTCCTTTTTTTTTTTTAAATTTTAATTAGTAATATTTTCCACACCAAAACTCACAGATGGCTATTCGTGTCGCTGCAACTGGACCAGGTCAGGACCAGAATGACCTGCTGGGGACACGGCCTAACCACCCTGCAGCACGGTGGTTATATTTAGGCAGGACTTTGTCCCTGCTTTATTAACCTATTAGTTGCCATTGCCTCTGTGGGCACAACTGGGCTGCCCTCATCCTCGTCCCCCAGGCATCCTGCTTCCTTTCACTGCAGGTCTTCTGGACAGCCATCTCCCCCAACACTCCAGCAATCAAATGCCTGAGCTCACCCCACCATATGGCTCTTCCCACAGCCCTGCCTCCACCCTCCCATGTGCTTCCATCCATGCTATCAGGTTTTTTTTTTTTGAGGATTGGTAATTTTCAATCAGTCCATTTGCCTTCAGGTGTCACATGCGGAGCTGTGCTCCTCTAAGACAACATTTCAAGGCATGGCAAGGATGCAGAGATGGGCTCTGGGTAGCAGTGGGTGAGATGTTACCACAAGGGTGGCTGGGGACAGCCTTGGGGAAGGGAAACTACCCTCTCGTTCTTCCCTGGGCTCCTATGTCTGCCTTGCAGAGCAGTGGTGACTCTCAGCATGTCTCTTGCTTCCCCGTGGGACTCTTGGCTCCAAGAAGCTGCGATGGAGAGCCACCTTCCTACAGGGAGCATCCCAATCCCTGTGCCACTGCCTGCTGGCACACCCTCGCGCGTGTGCTGACCCATGCGGAGGACTCGCTGCTTCCCGGGGAAGGGAAAAACACAGGAGCAACATCAACTGATTTCCAGCTCCGTCCTGCTGGGAAGGTTTGTGCAGGCAGGCTGGAGCAGCCATGGGTGAAGCACAGCTGTGGGGAATGCAGGCGTGGCAGGAAGAGAGGCTCTGCAGCACCTACTTATGTGTGTTGGAGCGCAGGTGCTTGTCAGGAGTCATTCTGCTCCGGCAGCCTGTGGAAGAAAGCCTCTGTTAAAAGGCTTCCTTAGGTTTTCCTTTGCTCTGAACAAAGCATTGCTGCACAGTAAAAAAATCATGGAGTGTGTGAAACGTCAGATTAGTGAACTGTGGTGATGGAAATTGCAAGGCAAGAGGCAGGGATTATTAGGAGAGTGTGGGCACAGAGTGTGGCTCTGTTGCTTGTCTTTCTTCAGGATGGAGCTGGAAAAGGTCTAGAGAGTCCTGGCAAAGATGAACAGGAGGATGGTTTCCAGGTTGGGAGCAGTTACCCAGGCTGGAGCCTTTCTGCAGTATAAAGGGTGACTGGAGGAGGGATGAAGCAGCATGGGATGGATTACCTGGGCGTGTGAAGTTTACCCTGACAGAGCACCCCATCTGCACTGCTTGTGGAGCCATGGACAGGTCTCTGCAGTGGAACAAACCCAAATTCCCCAGCACAGGTCTTCTCTGCTGTGGCAGCTCATATGCACCTGGGCACTCACCTTCTCTCTCCTGGCACTCCTCCTTCTCACTCTCCTTTTCTCTGATGGAGATGTCAAGGACCATCAGCAACCGAGCACAGCCCAGAAACCAGCATCAGGGAGAGAATGGTCAGAAGCAGGGAAAAGCTAACATGAGGCTGGGAATAGAAACAAGGAAAAGGTTTTGCCCATGGGGATGCTGAATAGCACAATCTGAAAGAGCCCAGGGCTTCTATAGCTCGGGAACAATATATGCCTAATGAATGCTAAAAAATCAGCCCTAATTGCAGAGTTCTGAATCTTCCTCTCTAAGGTGTGACATGCATTACAAGTCATCATAAAAGAGGACAGAAGACAACCTAGTTTCTTGGTTCTGGGCAGGTATGTTAGCCCCTAGCCCTCTCCTAGAGCCACTTGCTGCTTAACAAGGCTCATTCATCTTCTAGAGAGGCTGGTGAGAAGTCAAAGCAAGCACAGCCATCAGCCATGGCCCCAGACAAACACAAGGGCTGGGCCTGTATCAGCCACCTGGGAAGCCTTGAGCTGCTGGGGCTGGACTGTAACTGGGGACTTGAAAAACCAGAAGAAGGGACAAGAAGAAAGCCATGCTCAAAAAATCCTCAACAGGCAGCCAGACTAGGAAGGACTGGGTTTAACTCTTGTGGCATCTACAGGAGCTTCCAGCCCTTCTGTGTGCATCTCCTGAGATAGCTCCAGGGACATCTCAGGGATAGACAACTTGCAGGAGAGCCTGCCAGGTGGCTCTAATGGGGTGAACTTACACTAGCAGCAGCCCTGCTTAATGTCAGTAAATGGAGCAGAAATCCTCTGCCTTCCCCAGGCCACGGAGTTTCGTGTAACAGACCCCAAGTGCTCCAAAGCCCAGCCAGGTTTATGTTGCAGGGATACGGCTGTCTGCCTTTTATTGTGTTTTGCTGCGCTATCCTATTATCCTGCACAATAAAACACTGGTTTCCTCCACTCATTAGCCATTTGCTTGTGCTTGAAGTGCTCTGAGCATTCTCACGTGCCTGCAAAGGGAGGTGTAATCTGCTCCTTGGGAGTCCCTCACTTCCATGCAGACCCACTGCCTGCACCAGAAGTGTGGCCACAGCCTCTGTGTGTGTGTGTGCCCAGCTGCTCATACAGCCACATAAACACTGCTCTGGAAGTTACAGTCCTCAGGTCAAGCTGGCAAAAGCTGGGGAAAAGGAAATCCATGGTTACCTGGGTCAAATTTAATTTATGCCCTTCGTGCACCTACATCCTAGATTAAATGAGATATGGGGACCTCCGAAAAATGCTAAGTTTGAGTGTCAGTACAGACAGCACAGGTGGGAAGAGGCAGAAATAAAGTACTCCAGAAACAGCAAGAATGGAGGGTATTTTACTTTACTGCCTTGGATACAGCTTTTCCCTTATAGATTTTGGGGTTTACTTGGTTGATTTTTGCTTTTGGCACTTTTATGATGCCTCTTAAATAAAAGTGAGGCTATATTATAGGTGCAGCAGCAGACCAGCAGCTTATGATGCCCCTTGGGCGTTGGGAGGCAAACAGAGTTAACGTGGGATTTGGGCACTGGATGGCAAATCCAGGCAGGGTTTGTGCAGACTGTGGTAGGGGACAGATAGAAGATCCATTTTCCCTTACTTTTCTACAGGAATCTGAGCGTAGTGAGAAGAACAGAACCATCTTGGTGCAGGAGGTGACTAAGAGAGGCAGCAGGAGCTACTATGACCGTGCCCAAGGCCAGGCTGGGCTTGGCCTTCGCTGCATGGACTGTGATTCAGAGGATGGAGCAGCCCTGTGAGCTTGCCAACACCTCCTGCCACCTCAGCACAGGAAGCAGCTGCAGCCTGTGGCCCCCGGTGCACACTGCAGCTACCCCTGCATCCTGTCCTGAGGCTCTGCAAAACCTCCCAGCTTCCAAGTGACCTGCCTCCAGCAAGGATCGATAGTTCCCTCTGCTGGGAGGAAGTGTCCTTCAGCTCCTTCTCCCATCTGAGGAGGACACAAAAATCAGATGTGCCATTCCTGGGGTACCCTCACCACGAGCATCTCCAAGAAAATCCTTCGGGTGTTACTTCCCTCTCTGCTTGTTACCCTGATAACTGTAGAGATGAAAAGACAATCCCTAGTTCACATTTAAGGATTTCATTTGGTGGTGTTAATTTTTTTACGCCCTTCCCTGTGGCGGAAATGAGCTATTTCCAGGGAATTTCAGCTTGGTTTTTTTCAGTTTCTGGAGCATAGTCTTTGCTGTCATAGTTGCAGAGAAAAGCTGGGCAATGCATTCCTAATATAGCAGAGAGCAAATGCTTCCCGTTTTTTAGATCTTGCAATTCTTTTTTAAGCTGATCTGCAAAATCTGATAACTAAGGAGTTTTAAAAGTTGGATGACATTAACAACCAAACAGAGCATCCGGCATCTACTCTCCTTTATTTCTGGCTCTCAACAGGTAATTCTCCATTAGTCTGAGGCATGTGGTTATGTTTCTCAGTCAGATAAAATAGTCTTTTCTGAGTCCTGTCAGCCTGAAATCCCATTAGTTTTATCTGGATGGATTGGTAAGAACAGAGGGGATGTTCCTCTTTCCTTGATCCAATAAAGGAGGGACCAAATTAAGAGCAGTGGGTGGAAGAAGAAGAAGAAGAAAGGGTGTGCTGAGGAAGCAGAGGCTTTGTGTCTTCCAGGAGAGACAGCAGCAGGGCTGAGGAGAGTGTCTTCAGACATCCTTAAAAACCAGGTCAGGAACCAGCAGACACATTAATATTTTAAAAGCCTAAAGCAAGCCCTGCCCCACCTTGCCCTGCCTGATTTGGGGTGCAGGAACCCTGTGCTGAATTAGTTTATTGCTTGCACCGTGACTCGAATCAGTTATGGTGGTTGCAGTGAGTAGCCTGTAGCTCTGCTGGCTCCGTGTGGCTCCTGCAAATGCAAAGTGATGCACCTGGGGAAAAAAAACAATCTCACACAGCTGTATGCAACAGACAACAAGCTATTATCCTCCTGAAAGGGGGTTTGGCATGGACAGCTTTACAGAAGTTTCAGCCTCCTGTTCACTAGCAGACAAAGAAGCAAATAGAAAGTTGTGCCTTATAGGGGGAAGAAAGGAGAAGGCACCTGTGGGACCACACAGACCACAGCGAAGCCGCATCTTGGATGTGGCCTTGACCTCTGTCTCAGACAAGAAACAGAGCTGAAAACAGCACAGGAAAGGAAAGGTGACAGGTCTGATCACAGGCACACAACAGCTCTGGACACAAGGTGACTAAATCACTTAGGAGTCTGCAGCTCAGAGAAAAAGCTGAATGGAGATGTTGGGAGTAACCTGACAGGTTAAAGGAAGATTTCAAATGAAGTATTCCTTTTTGCTGTTGCTTGCAACACAAGGGTGAAGAAGCATCCGGGAAATTCACCAGGCAGTGGGCTTATAATGAACACAAAAGGATGCTTTCCTGCCACCCACCCTCACACCAACCACCCCGCCCCCCAATTTGTGTTCAAGTTGTGGAGCTTGTTGCCAGAAGATCTTGTAGATGACAAGAGTTTCATCTGTTTCCAAAAGCGGCTGAACAACATGAGTAAAAGGAAAAAAAAAAAAATCCCATCAAGAGCTATTAAGGGCAAAGATATCATCTTGAGAGGTGTGGGAGTGGGGAGGCTATGGCCATATGCGCCTTGTCTCTTGTGTTTCTCTCCAAAATTTTCACTCGTGGGAAGTGGCAGAGGGTGGATTTGGGAGGAGGAACCTGGTTCTGCCCCTCGCTGCCTGTTCTTATGACCTTTGGTATAAATTTGGGTTGGGCCAGGCACGGGCAGAAGCAGAGCTAAGCACCCTTTAGACTCCAGGGATGAGAGGAATGGCAGGCAGTAAAAGAAACTCAGGTCCAGCTTCACCCCATCTACATTCCAGCGTGGCTCCTTAACAAGAGGTGCCATTGCTTGCAGCCCTCTCTGCAGCCAGGAGAGGCAGAGGCACTGTCACAGGGTGGGTGATGAAGATGACCATAGTGAGGCTCACCAGAAGTCCCTGACAGCAGCCAGGACTGTCCACCTCAAACGTGAACAGCAGGACAAGCCTGTAGCAGTGCTTCCCCAGCAAATCATCCCTTCTGGCAGCAATCTGCTGCTCTGGGACTCCCCCAGCAGTGAGCAGCCCTCTGTTCACTAACTCCACTGCCAATTTTGTGACTGCAAAAGGCTGCAGTGCCTTTAGTCAGAGACAGGCAGATGCCTGGCTGCCTGGTGAATCCCTCCATGCTGTGGGTCTCAGCTGACCCATTCCAGCTGAAGATCTGACTGGGCATGGCTTTAGCAGCAACATGTTGTCTCATCTCCGACTGCTCCATGTCAGCATGTCGAGGTCCAGGTGAGCCAGTCCAGGTTACTGCTGGAGTTCCACCCCACGGTGCTGAGGGCAAAGATCAGTGCCCAGTAAGGCTCACAGAGCACCACAAGACCATTAATGCAAGCTCAAGGTCATGAAGTGACTTCTATCTGCTGCAAAGTGAAAGCCTGGGAGCTCAGGAGAAAACTCCATCCCTCCAAGCAGCCAGGGAACTGGCAGGTCTTCCCCAGAGGAGCTTCCTGACTAGGAAGTATCATCCCTTTGCAGTCTGGGAGACAAAAGAAAGACTACGACAGTCCTCATGCCAAATCCACAGACAGTGCCCGTGTCACAGCCAGAACACAGCTCCTCCTGCATGGTGCCAGCCCACACAACAGCACTTGTGGGAAATTCCTGGGACCCTTCGCCAGAGACAGCATTTGTATCTAGGTGCACTCAACCTGTTTTTAAACAGAGGCCCAGGCCAAGCCAAACCCCAAGCAGCAAGTTCACCTCACACAGTGTGAGAGGACAAGCAATAATGGTTTTAAGCTGAAGAAGGGTTGATTTAGATTAGGTATAGGTAAGAAGTTTTTTTACTACAAAGGTGGTAGAACAGGGTCCTGGGTTTCCCAGAGAGGTGGTGGATGTCCCATCCTTGGAAACATTCAAGGTCAGGCTGGACAGGGTACTGAGCAACTTGCTCACTGCTGGGCAGTTGAACTAGGTGGCCTTTGAAAGGTTCTTTCTAACCAAAACTCTTCTACAATTCTGTGATTCGGTGGCTTTTTGATAGCAGAGGACTGAAGCCTTACCAGCTCTGATAAAACACACCTGGGTCGTGATAACCCGAGGACACAAATCCTGACTTTTAGCAGCCTTGATTTTTTTGAATGTTTCTTAGAAACCAGGAGCTTTGCACCCTGTTTCCTCAGCCTTCACTGAGCTCACCAGTCAGGCTGGACTTTGCAGCACAGGTCTAAGTGCAAACATCGTCTTAGATCAGCTGAAAAAGAAAGAAAGACAGAGAAACATGTGATCCCACAGCTCAGGAGACCCCAGAAGTGTGCTGGCTGCCCATTAGCACTCAGAAACACACAGGCAGAGCCAGCAGCACTAACTCCAGCTGGAGGGAAAGGAAGACCTGTACTTCCTCCTCCCTGGCCACATCCCCTGCAATGAGATCTGTGATGGGACTCCCTCTCTGAGACATGCCCAGGTTGGAGCTGGGGAAGCAGAGAGCACCCTGGGACACCTGTGTTTGTTTCAAGCAGTGCCTGCCCTGTGAAAGGTGATTATGAGAGTGTTCTCAGCTGTGATGACTGCATCACCTCTCCGCTCTCACTTCTGCCTTTCCCATATTTCCAAGAGATAATGATCTCATCTCCTAACTGTTGAAGATCACTCCTTGTCTGCACTTCCCCTCGCTGTTCTCCTCCTCTGTTCATTATGGGATAGAAATGGTATCGACCAAAAATCACTAGATGTCAAAAAATCTTATCGCAGAATCTAGCTGCCAACATAGCCTAAACGTGCTTAGGAAATGTCAGTAAATTACAGCAGAGAGAGAAAGTGAGAAAAGGAGGAAACATTAGGATGAGCAGTGAACTGCAATTAACTGCTCCACATTTGAAGAAGCAGGAAATGTATGGAGGAAAGCAGAGTTAAGGGGTCATTGATCTCTGTAATTGAGGGGAAACTGAGAAATTGATGGTTTAATGGGGTTCAGCTGAAAGGAATGTGTGCTTAGTGGGCCATACTGGGGCAGAGAGACCATTGCTGTTGGGCACAGAACCCATCCTAGTTAGGTCACAATACTCAAGGTACTCCTCAGCCTTCCTTGGAAACAGCTTGTCTGTGTTGTTCAGCTTGATATCTCCTTGGCACAGACCTGTGATCTCCTTCTTTCCAAACTGACTGGAGACCAGGTCTTGGGCATTGGGTCATCATCAAGGCAGATTGGGATCTCTCATCACTAATGATGTGTGCAAGAGCAGCCTGGAGAGGAGTCAGGCCAAGGTGGTTCAGTCTGAGTTTGTCTCCATTTATCCCACAATTCCTCCAGAAAATATCATGTGGAAGATTCTGCACAACCATCCCTGGCCCAGCCTTCTGCCACTGCCCTGGGATTCACTGGGTGGCTGTTCAGCAGACTTGGGGGTAGGGTGTGAATAACCTGGGGCTCCAAACACACTCAAGGGCTGCCCTTGCAGGTCCAACTCTCTGTCCCAAGAGCACACAAGGGTCAGCCCTGCCAAGCTCAGGCACAGCTGAGCCATGGGTGGAAGCCAGCATCTTACAGGCTCTGCCTTGCCACACCATGGCCAAGCCATCCAGTCTCTCCCTCCCACGGAGGCAGGATCAGACATCGCTGGAGAAGAACTGTCCTCTTCTCTATTTCCCATCACCACTGCCTGATTGTTCCACATACACATGTCTCCAAATATTTCGACTCACAGGAGCAGGCCTTAGGCAAAGCAAACTGCAACAAAGATCTGGAGGCTATCCCACAGACCCATCCAACCCCTCTCTCCTTCTCCCTCTCCCTCTCCATCATCTCCGCCTCCATCTCTCCTTTGAAACTCTTATTCTTAAATCAAGCTTTCAGTCCAAGGGCTGTTTCCATCCCCCAGTCTCCTAATCCATGTTCCACCTATCCTGGACATTGCTTTCCACCCTATCTCTGCTCTCCATCTGACATTCCCCATCCTCCTGATTTTCCATCCTGCACACATCCTCCCTGAGCTGTGAAAGATGCTGCAGTGAACAGAGCAGAGCTGGAATGGAAAACACAAAACACTGCATAAACATGTCTCCATGACCTGGCTGTTCCATGGGAACAATCTGACCTTGGCTTTAATCCCATGGCAGAGGGAAGATGTTTTAAGGCTCTTTGTACCACTGAGGAAGAAATGCTGCCTAGCACAGTTCCCAAGGACAAGCACAGGTCATTTTCTGTGACTTCCTTTTCATGCCATGGATGCCAGATCCCAATCTGGGGACCACAGCCCTAATGTCCTGCAAGTGTGGGTACCACTTACTCCACTGGGAAGTTGTCAAGGTCAGACTGCTGGTTGCCTGCCAGATTAAATGGTCACTTGCAAAATTCACAGGCCCTTTGGAGATGTCAGCCTCCAGTAGTACAAGCTCAGCGCTTGTCGCTGCAGCAGCTCATGCTTTGCACAGCTGAGGCAGGCACCAAGAGGCACAGACCTGTGTTCCTCCATATGCTCTCTGCCCTGCCTGCAGCTGCTGCACAGCCAGGAAAAGCTGTGCCTCCAACTCTCCCCATGGCTGCCAAACCACAGCCAGGTCCAGGATCCCTTTTACAGCATGCACAATCTAGGTAAGGATAGGCAGGTTAATAATTTTCCTTAAATGGACTGGGGATGAGCAGAGGTTTGTTCTTTTTCCACAGGGTCATTTCCTCACTCTTTGCAATGAGACATTGCCATTTAAGAAATAGCAGATCACATTTATTTGGCCAGCGAGTGCATCCAACAAAGATGCTCAGGGTTTGGGAAAAGATGCTCACCCTCCTCCAGGAGATGATGACATTTCAGTCTTTCTAATTAAGTTTGTGTCCCAGACCAGTAGAATCTGGAAGATATAAATCTCATTTTCCCCCCTTTGTATTAAATTGTATTTAATGTTTGTGTAAGATAAAGAGCTTATAGCCCTGGATATCTTTGTTCTAACTCCCTGTGGACACTGCTTAGGACTTAGCAGGGTCTTCTCCTTCATGGCCCCTGGTCCTAGGAGTCTCAGCTGCATCTGCTGATAGCCCAGATAGCTTACAGTGCAACCACCTCCCACTGGGGAATCATGGAGAGACTTAGACTTTTCAATGTGTCCTGCAGCAGAGGAAAGGGAAAGCGTGATTAGCACCATAGAAACTTGTCCTACTTAGGCAAAATGATCCTTGTGGCTGCAACACCTCTGTTGTTGTGTAGGACTTAGAGAAGTGACAGGAGAAAAGCTGAGCCTCCAGAAACCAAAGTCAACCTCTCCTGAGACAGTTTATATCTGTAAGTGGCCTGAAATATGGCAAGCATCTGCACACCCAAAGCCTGGACACAAAGCCTGCACAGTCGCACCCCAAGTGAGTGTTAATCTTTGAAAAAAACAACACTTTTTACAAAATTTCCAACCATCCACTGAAAAAGTGCTCATGAAACTTCTCCTCAATGCTGGTAAACACCATCACCACCAAGTCCCAATTTGCTGACGTTTAGATCACCAAGGTCCTGCAAATTTGTGCTGTTTTTTCCTTTGTTCTACTGAGCACAGCTGGAGCTATAGACCTGCCCTTCTTTCTGTGCTGTGTGCCTGTGAGTGTAAAGGAGCTAGGGGTGATGCTGAAGCATGTTTGCCACAGAGCTGCAAAAACCAGTGAGAGAATCCTCTGTGGCATCATCCCAGCAGTGGAAGCTGGCCTGGCTCCCATGGAGACCTGCCCTTGGGTTGTGTTTGCTTGTGCTGCACTGAACGTGTGGGGTTTTCAAGCGTAGAGAAGCTGGTCCTGTCTTTTGGCCACAGGGAGAAGCAATACTCAACACCCCAAATCTGTACCACTTCATCCTTTCCTTCACTGTGTCCTGGGGATTGGTGGCTGAGAAGCTGCCTGCACCCAGCTGGGGCCCTTCTGCTCCCTCTGCCCCACGGAAGGAACAGCCTGTCTTCCCACCCATGCAGAGAAGCTCCCTGACCACAACAGCCTTGGAACCCCATGAACCACCTGGTGTGTGAAAGCTGAGCTCAAAACCCTGCTGGGAAACTGCTCCTCTCCTTCCCCGGTGCTGCCTTGTCTCCCTGCTCCCTGTGCTTCTGCTGTGACAGTGGAAGGACGAGGTCACGGAGCCCTGGGAATCTGCTTTCCTCTTCCCGCTCTGCTCTCGCCCAGCTTTCCTTGTCCAGTGCAATTACGAAGGTGTCAGCGTTCATTTGGCTGGGCCTGCTGTGCAACGAACTCGTGTGGCCCTCAAGGGACTTAAAAGCCAAGACAATTTCAAAAGGAAAGTAGAAGATTCCGCTTGCAGTTTTCTCACTCCTTCTCGTCTGCTCCACTGCAGCAATGGGAGGGTAGGAGGAGAAGGGACTCGCAATGTGGCTGAAACATGTCAAACCCAGAAGTTCCATTAACCATGCTCGAGAGTTATTATTCAGACCTTCCTGGTGCTCCAAGACTGCTTTTAGTTGGCTGAAAGCTTTTAAGTGCAGAGCCACTGGATATAGGCCAAATTGTGTGGCTGTGATGCTGTCCATGACCTCCTTTGGGCCCCCTGGAGTTTTTACCTCCCAGGTGTCACAGTATGGGACTGTATATTTAACTGAGTGCTTGTCTTGGGCCAAGGCCTCAAAAATGTAGATCACAGGTAGGTATTTCTGGCATGAGACAAATGGGAGATGACAATGAAAGGGTGTAAAAATTGGTGCAAGAAGGGAATAAAATAGCATGGTGATAGAATCACAGAATCACAGAATGGTTTGGACTGGCAGGGACATTAAACATCATCTTATTCCAACCCCCTTCCTTGGGCAGGGACATCTTCTTAGGTTGCTCAAAGCCCCCTCCAGCCTGGTTTTTAACATTTCCAGGGGAGGGGTATCCACGACATCTCAGGGCAACTTGTGCCAGTGTCTCACTATCTCACAGTAAGGAATTTCTTCCTAATATATAATTAAAACCTGTCCTTGGTCAGTTTAAAGCCATTCCCCCTCGTCCTATCACTGCATGCCCTTGTGAAAAGTCTCTCTCCAGCTCTCTTGTAGCCTGTTTAGCTATTGGAAGGTGCACTAAGGTCTCCCTGGAGCCTTCTCTGCTCCAGGCCAAAGTCCCCTTTTTTGGGGGAGGCAGCTATAGAATATAGATGCACAACATGGATGATCCAAAGCACTGCAGACTTTTTCATATGTTTTCCAGTCATCCTGATGTTTGGACACTTTACTCAGAGTGGGACACCCTTGTAGTATCTCTCCTCTGGTTCACTTGTGTCCCGTGCAGATGCACACAAGACAGGGTTTTCAGCTGGTGTCCGCTACCATTTCAATTCTGGTGGCTGCCCTGCTTTGGAGAAACTATTCAGTATTCATCAATATCCATACTTTCTCCAAGATTCTATGATCTTGGCTAGTAGAGTGCTTGTTTGGCTAGCAGGAGCCTGGTGTGCAAGCCTCTGACTGGAAAGAAAAAAAAGGTACATACATTTTCAATTTGCAGCCCTGTAGTGACAGAGGGTGGATAGGGCAGAAGGCAGGCTTTCCCATGTCTTGTCCTGAAGATCTGCAAGGCCTTCAGTGACCATTTGCTCTCTAAACCACTAAAGCTGCTGTGATCCCAGCTGAGCACATGCTGAGATTGCTGCAGCCATGGGTGCTGCTGGCAAGCAGCTGGGGTTGTAATAGATAGCATCTCTGCAAAGACAACTTCAGGCAGAACAAGGGCAGTGCCTGTTGTAATTTTGTATTAATTACTGCTGTAAAAGCAGTACTCAGATGAGATCGAGCCCTCTGAAAAACAAGGGGCGGTGCTTGCTCCATTTGAGTGTCCAGACTTACAGTCTGCTTTGAGACAAAAGGTAACAAGGAGTAATAAGTAAGTAAGAGTTATAAAAATGAGAGGGGCAGCCCAGCATGGCCCCATGTGCCTTTGCTGAGGACATTCAGGGGAGTGAACCCTTTCAGAAGCCAGCCTATGAGTTTGTGTGTTTGCCCCGGCCCTTCCCCAGTGGAGAAAATCTCATTTCCCACCACTAATTGATGCACAGAACCACTCAGCTCACTGAAATTACAGAGAAGAAAGGGTTTCGGGGTTTTTTTTATTGGCCATCTATTAGCATTTTTAATTTGCTACATGAGGTAAGTTTCAAAAGGTGCCAGAGGGCAGCTTAAGAAATTAGCTGTTCTTAGCATTTTCTCTTCTTTCAGACTGACTTGGGTCCTCAAACCTTAATTAAAACTAGGGAGCGCTTCCAACGCACGGCACAGCAGACAGCGCATGACAAGACAAGCTGGAGCTCCCCACAGAGCTTCTCTGGGACTTCTGATGGGAGCAGGAAGCACGAGATAGCAGAGGGGAGATGGTCATCTCGATGTTCCACAGGTGTGGGGGGCACAGGGGCTGTGGAGTGGGACTGCAGGTCCAGGAGGTGCTGCGGGAGGCAGAGGTGGATCCAGGGCAGGGTGAGAGGGAGAGACAGGCAACATCACACCCTTAACAGGAGGATTTTGGGGTCTCTCTCTCTCCTAGTCCTTGCTGCCAGATAGAAGGTGAGTAGACTCATTTACAGGAGGAATTTCCCTACTCATCACTGGGACACATTTCTCCTCCTCCTGATTCCCCATCATATCCCTTGCTGTCAAGCAGCAAGATCACCAGACAGTTCAGGATGCCTGGAGGAACGAAAGGATTTTGCACAGCTTTTCAAGTATGCTGTGTAGTAATGTGGGGGAGAACCTTGCTGCAGGTTGGGTCACTTAAGGCCAAGAGCCAGGTTAAAGCAAGACTCAATTCCATCTTGCAATGATGAACAAGTTGCCAAAAAAATTAAAGAAGGGCAGACTCTCGAGATCGTAGGCAAAATTTAGCCTCCTGAGCTGCTTCTTACCTTCCTTTCTCTCTTTAGGTAAAGTTGGACACTTTCTCCACTGAATCAGAACAGAATTTCTTTGCCTCAGCAAACCAATGCCAACTTCTTCCCACTGTCTCTCCGTGGTGGACATCCAAACTCAGAGAGCCAGGAAGAGGCCACACTGCTGCCAGCACATGTCACAGTCACAGCCTTGCTCTTAACCTCTGCCACGTGGCTAAAGACAGCAGGCATGCCTCTGACTGCTCACCGTGGGCCCCAGCCCAGCACCACCGTCTGCTCCAAGGCAGGAAAAGGGTAGGAGGCTGGAGAAGCAAAGGACATGTGCTCCTTCCAGCAGCAGGGAAGTGGCCCAGGGAGAAGCTCCAGGGAGCTGTAACCCAGCCACAGAGCATAGCAACAGATTTGCTCGATGCTTGTCTCAGGATTTATCTTAGAGAACAAAAATGTGTTTTGGAAGAAGGTTAGGCGTGGAAGTAAATGCTAGCTAAGCCTGGGACAGAAGAGGGACCACCTGCCTTCTGCAGCATGAAGCAGCCATGAACAGATGGGATGCTTTCCTTTGAAGAGAGAGTGGTCACCATGACCTTGCAGGAATGGAAACCTTGGATCACTTTGCTCCACATGACTCCACCTGTTGAAATCCAAGGACAGAATGTGGCTGGGGCAGCTCAGGGTGTGGATTTACAGGCTCTGGATGGAAGCTGTCCCCAGCTGTCTGTTTGGCAATTGCTGTCTCAGCAAGCAATGTGAGCTGAGGCAAGGCCATCCAGGGCCATCACCCTGTGGTACTCGCTTTATTAACTGTAGCTGAAACAGCATCTATGAATTGTCTGCAGTGAAAGCCTCCAGGGTTAAGCCCTCCAGTTTGTCTCCTGTCTCAGTTCCTGCCCCTTGACTGCACCTACAGTGGCGGGCACTCGACTGACCCATACAGGGGACATCCTCACCCCCTTCCCTCACCCTTTGGCTGGCAGCAGTCAGCAAGAGACCACAGCAGGTGAGACTGAAATACAGGTGCTCCATCAACAGAGAGACCAGAATATTTTGGAGCAACTGGTACCTCTTCCAGTTTGGAACAGAAGTTGTGCCTCCAGGTGTCACAGCTCAAATGAGTCCCCAGATGGAGAATCCCCTTCTGTCTTGCTTCCTGCCAGGCTTTCACTCAGCCTTTCAGCTGCACCTGGGTGTTGAATATCTGCACAGAGCTGCCACCCTTGCATCAGGTCTGCACAGGAACTCCCCTAAAATTTGCCATCAAAGAGGGGTCAGTAATTTCTGGCTGAGTCCATGCTAGCAGCATGCAAGGGCTGGAGCAGGAGACATCCCCTCTGAGGTGTCTCCATGCTGCATGTACAGGAACAGGTCAGGATGGCTCTGCAGGGGCTGTGTCTGGTGCTGTCATTAGGCACAAGGTAGCCTGTGCAGTGAGCAGGAGCTTTTGCATACCCTGCAGACCCCGGGAACCATGCACATAGCTGGGTACCATCTGTTCCTGCCTTCCCCACCGACTGTTCATCCCACTCACATCCATAGTGCTGTTGTTAACACAGCTCTCCACTGATCAAACCCTGCCATCGTGCTGGGCTCAGTTTTCCTCCTCTGAGGAGTCTTCTGCGGGTTACTCCACCCCAGCTTTAATTAACACTGGGGAGAGAAAGTGAAAACAGCTCTTAGTTGATCAGGCCAGGGGACGAGGCCTAATAAACCCCAGGAGAGGAAGACTGACTGCAGAAATCAGGGTAGTAAAACCAGAAACCTCTGGAGCGAGGCTGGGCCTGGGCTCCGCAGCCGGTTAGTATTCAGCTGGAATGCCACATTGCTATAGACAATGCATTAACATCAAAGCCACTGGGTAAGTGGTTTTAGTTAAGTGATATATTTGGTGTTATATTTTTATCTCGAGCTTTTTACGCTGTGTTTTTATTTTTATGTTTTCATGTTCGAGTTTTTTGCAGGAATTTAGTGCTGCTGGAAAGCTTTCTATCAACAGCTCCGGAGACTGAGGCTCTTTGTCTGTATCCAGAGCAGGCAGCATGCTAGCAGCCTGCTGGCACCATGCTGGCTCTTTGCCTCCATCCCACTCTCAGGGATCACACTCAGAGATGAGAGAGCAGCACTGTTGGCACTGCCAGCAGAGAAGGACAAGGGGATGTATTTGTGGGGTCCCAATCTTAGAGAAGACACTCTGAAGTCCACATTGAAGCCAAATTTGCCAAAAGCCCTCATGGTCCTATGCCCCACGGTGCCAGGGGGAGTCAGGCATCTCACAACTGGATTTCAGGTTGCTGGGTGTCATGGATGCTTTTGACCTGCAAGACAAAAGTCTCCTCTAACAGCAGGATTCGGGAAATCTCATTCTGCTGCAGAGAAGTGAAGGTATCAGTCCCCTTCCTGTAGGACCAAGGTCTGTGAAAGAAAAAGTTGAGATCAAACTTGGCTGGGTGAAGGGTCAGTGGCAGAGTGAAGTCCCCGGTCTCCCCTGGCCCTGCTAAAGGACGCAGGGTGACACGGGTCACTGCTGCTGCTCCCCTTCCTCGCTCCTTTCCTTGCCAACACATCAATGGGCTTTCCCCTCGCCCATGAAAAGCTGAACTGACAGGAGAGGAGAGGATTAACCTTTGCCACCCGTGTAGGCTGCTGCGTACAAATATTTCTCTCCAAAGCATCAAGTAATAAATGAGTCTTCATCTTTGTCAAACACCTTGGAATCCATTTGCCATGTCTCCCCCAAAGGCAGCACAGCGGGGCAAGGCAGTGTGTGAAATACAGGAGGACTATAAATCTCTCCAACACTGTATGGGCATTTTACAGCTTGCAGTTTTCACTGAGAAGTGGCTGTAAATAATGGAGGGGGATATCTGCCACCTGTCTCCAGGGGAGGATTTATTTGGGTGTAAGTGCTATAGATCTTCATATGTATGCTGCAGCTGTAAATAAGCAAAGTTTAAGCAGTGACTGGGGTCTGTCTTGCCTCTCTCCCCCCATACTCATTTTCTCTCTATTGTTTCACCTGTTTGTTTCCCTGCTGTTTTAGGCTACATCTCACTCCTGAGGTGAGCACATGTCTGGAGAGTCACTTGAGGAGGAAGTGGGTTGCTGTGATTGAGTACACATTTTGCTTTCACATTCAGCCCATAGAGAGGATTCGAGGGGAAGAGAAACTGATAGTTAGGATTCAGGACCCGCTGCTATGTACTCTTCAAATGAGCCTTTGAGTTCTTGGTTCAGGATTTTAATGATGCTGTTATTCTTGTGCAGAAGCATATGGTTTGCTCCAGTCTGTTCTGTGTTGCTGTGTGCTGGCCCCTGTTTCAAGTCACTTCACTCAGGGAAGAAGTATCTGGAGGGAAGTTAACTCTTTGAAGGCATCGAAGCTGCGAGTCCACAGAGCCCAGGGCATGCATTGGGATGTGGCATGCAGAGCCAAAAGGCTTTGCAGGCAGCTGGCACTGTCAGGACCTGCTAGGCTGGTTAAGAGGTCAGATGTGCTCCTCAGGCATGGGGGACGACTTGCAAGGCAAGTCTGGGTGTGTGTAGCTTCACCTGCAGGGATGATGGAGGGTCCAAAGAAGTCGCTGCTGATGGACATAGCAAAGCAGCCCTCAAAGGCACTGCTGATTTCAACCAGCAACCTACAGCCCAGCTGGCTGTTGTCACAGGCAGCCAGGACCCACGCAGAAGGTGACCTGGTTCTTGGGCTGTGTTTGAGAGCATAGAGGCAGATCTTGGGCATATCTACAGATTGCAGACAGCTGTCCTTGGGCTGCGTTGGAGAAGGAGAAAATGACCCCCGGTTGGGACATTTTGCCATTAGGAGGTGGGGTTTGCTGCTGACAGTGTTGCAAAAAACACTGCCACCTGAAGCTACCAGTCACTGTCAATCCCAACCATAAGCACCTTCCTTCCACTCTTGACTCCACGTGTTCCTCCAGAGACTCCTCGAGCTCTGCTCAAACTCCAGAAGAAGAAATACATATGTATGGACAGTGATCCATTTTCAGCTCTTGGTAAGCCAGAAAGGAACCAGAAATCATAGCAGGAAAAAAAAGTAGTCACCCCCCCGATGCGGGGTGAGGGCAGATCCCTGTCCCTGTCACCCAGGCACTGCACATGTGCGACAAAAAGACAGACCCAATTCAAAACAGCTTGTAGCAGTCTCTGCGACACAGTATTAAGTAATGCCCTTCCCTTGCCCTTCAATATCTTTATAAATTCTACCCTCTCTTCCTGCCCACACATCGTGTTACTGAAATCAGAGAGGAAACAAAGAGCCGAGGACAAGGAGACCCGGCATCCCGCAACAAAGAGCTCGGCGAATTCTTCAGGAGATCCCCATAGTGCGATTAGCATCTCTTTACAGCAACATCATCTCTCCTTCTTTTGTTTCCCCAGAGGAAGATAAAATTGTCACCAAGCACCAGAGAATGAAGCTTGATGAATACTGAAAAGACATTCACCTGCAAACTAGGATGGACTGGCCCCAGACGCTTTTAATATTTTCAGAAGCTGGGACAGGAAGGAATGACTGGGTTTAGAGCTGTGAGGGGAGTGCAAGGAAACAGGGCTACTTTAGTGAGAAAGGACAAGTGGCACTGGCTGAGGCATGAGCTCACGTCCTACTCCCCTCATGCTCCCCTCTGCTCCTGCAGACTCAAAGCAAAAGCATTCTTAGGGTGGAGGGCGTGGGTGCCGAGACAAAGCCCTGCTCCAAAGTCACCCATCTGGGCTCCCACATGGGCTGCCCTGACTGTAAGTCCGGGTGAGGAGCCATGACTTCATCATCTTTGACTTCCTATGTCTCAATTCTCAACCAGAAAATACTTTGCAAGTTAGAGGACAGGATTGCTATTGCTCATTTTCTTGTGCGTGTCCTCACCTTTTCTCTTTTTCTTTAAAAAAACCCCAAACAGCAACTCTCAAAAAAATATTTTAGAGGAGGTTGATTTTATGAAATGCTGCTGCTGAACTGAAATTTGCAGGAAGTTTGTGGGCAGCTTGAACTTGGTCCTGTTCCTTCCCAGTGACTTCTCATATTGATGTTTCCTATAGTGACTCATTGTCCTCATTCAGCATCTCTGACTGACTGAAGCAAAAAGGCTCAATTAGGGAATGGGTTCCTCTATGGGTCTCCTGAAATTACAGTAGTTTAAACTGCTGCCCAGCAACCCAGAGCTAAATTGCAGTGCTTCAGCACCTCTGGCAATTGCTGTTTCTCCATTCATGTGCCAGAAAATGATGGGTCCAAACAAAGAGAGCTTCACTGATTGAAGGAGAGTAGGAGATGTGTAGGCAAGCCACAGAAAACCTTAGTAACACATCCCACCCCTCTCACTTCAAGGAGATGGATGACTTTTGAACCCCAACTATATCATACTCAGAGTCCTTTAGGGGTGAATTTGGACAGGTTCCACTCTGGCCCCAGAGGGACAGGCAGTTTAATGGGGTTTGGCCATATTGCATAGGTGAGCAGATACAGCTTCAGGACTAGTTTAGGAGGTCCATCTGGAGCTCCTTCATGAGAGTGATCCTCCTGGTGCAAAAAAGTAGACAGAGCATCCCAAAGCTGTCTGTCGATCCATCAGCTGACCAGTCCATACTGCTCCTGTCTGGTCACTGAGACCTCAATTTCATCTTCTGTATATAAAAAAGGCCTATAAATTCACTGTATGTGTCTCCTGCTGTTTTGTGACCTGGGACTTTCACGATGCTCCCCAGAGCGAGCTGTTTTGGGAAAGGTTTGGAAAAAGACAAAAATAGCAAGCGAAGCAATAGAGCTGCAGCTGTGTGAGGAGGAACCGAATAAGCTGAGGCTGAGATTTGACAAACTGATAACCAAATCGTGAGAAAGGTCTGCAAGATTGTGAGGGGGAAGGAATGGATGGAGAGAAGCCAGTTGTTTTCTGTTCCTTACAATGGAGTTAGGAGGCTTCACATGAAAACTATAGATAGCAGATTGCAGATAAAATAGATCCTTTGAAACAAAACGTCATTTGCCTGTGGAAGTCACAGAATCAGAGGCTGGCTAAGGCTGACAGTGACCTCTGGAGGTCATTTTATCCAAGCCCTCTGTCTAAGCAGGACAATGTAGAGCAGGCTTCCCGTGGCAAGATGTCTTTTGAATACCTCGGAGGATAGGGACTCAACCTGTTGCAGTACTTGGCTACCCTCACAGTAACAAAGTTTTTCCTGATATTCAGGAGGAGCCTTCTGTGTCCCATTTTGCACTCCTTGTCTCTGTTCCTGTCACTGGGTACCATTGGAAGGAGTGTGGCTCTGTTCTCTTTCACCCTCCCTTCAGGTATTTCTGTATGGTGATGAGATCCCCTCTCAGAGATCTCCAGGCTGAACTCTCCCAGCTCTCCCAGCCTTTCCTCACAAGAAATGATCTACTCCCTTCATCATCCTTGTGGTCCCTCACTGGCCTCCCTCCAGTGTGTCCACTTCCCGGTCAACCAGGGCTGAGCAGAGGGCAGGGATCAGTTCCCTTGACCTGCTAGCAATGCCATGCCTGATGCAGCTCAGGATCCTGTTGTTCGTTTTGGTTGCAAGGGCACATTGCTGGACCATGGTCGACTTGGTGCTCACCAGGCTCCCCAGGCCCTTGCCTGCTGCGCTGCTTTCCAGCTGGGTGCTTTCTGACATATATTGGGGCACAGGGCTGTTCATCCACAAACTGCATGATATTGACACATCTTAGTGGGAACTAGCAGATAAAAGCATGGGCTTGAGCAGGACAGAAAATAAACTGCTGGTTTGGGACATGAACCAGAAGCCTCTCAAGCCACTGATGAGGAGGAATTTGTTTCAGAAGCTCGGCTCGATCCTTTCCATCACTGAGCAAAGCCTGGTGGGACAATTTTCCTGCCTAAGCCTGGGGAACCCGTCTGGAATTTGATGGTCACTGTCTCCAGGATACCCCATCTCCATGCCCTCTTTGAGCCCACAGGTCAGTAACATTCCCACACACCTTCATTTTTCAGTTCTCCTATCTGGAAAGTACACCCCAGGCTGTCAAAGCTCTGATAGGGAGGTGAGAGCTGGCTTTTCAACTTTTGTTTTCAACTCCTTTTGCCTTAAAATACCTTGAAAAATGTTCAAATAAATTTTTCCACCAGCAGTTTATTTGCTTTTGCTCACAAAGCCATATTTATCTGCAAAAAAAAAAAAAAAAAAAAAAAAAAAAGAAGCCAAACCTCCCAAACACTTGAAACACAAGAACGTGGGGCTGGCAGGGACTCCCAGACTTGCCAAGTCCAATCCCTGCTGTTGCAGCAACACATCACAACGCCCTTTCAGAGCTGGAGTGTGCTCTCTCTTAAAAGCTATTTGGATTTCTGCCTCCGTGGCTCCTACTGGGTGGCTGCCCCAAACCCAATTGCTCTAATGGTTCTAAGCCCTCGACTAATTTCCAGCCTGGTTTATTCATGGCCAGTTTATACACATTTGTTCTCATGCCAGCACTATCCTTTGGCTGAAATAGCTCTCCTACCCCCTTGTGCTTACTCCCCAGAGGTATTTATAGAAAACCATCCCCAGGCTTTATTAATCCAGCACAATTATTTGTTTTGCCTGCTGTTCTGCAGAGGATAAAGGCTCCTGACCTGTCCCTACACTTTTAACTCCTCTGATCCTCATGCCATTACAAGTCCCCCTTCGGCTTCCTCCCACCCTGTGTGGGAGGGAATCTTAAAAGGGTTGTGTTCTCATTGGGAAATGGGATTTTGGTGTGTGCCCTAAGAGAAATCTCATGCTGTCCGCAGGCCTTTCCCCTCCTGGTGTGTTCCTGGAAGGAGCAACAGTGTCTCAGTAAACACCTCATATAAAACCTCACGGAATAAGAGCTCCGTGATTAGCAACAGCTTGTGTCAACAGAAACAGAATGGGAAGCAATGGCAGGATAAACTGAAATTTATTTGAAAATATGCAAATCCGCTCATTAAATAATTCACTTGAATTTTCACACATGAAGGTGAAAAAAAAGCCCTTGGCAGCTGTGTGTATCCCCTCTCCATCAAAGCCACACTATCGGCAGCTGCTGTTCTCTTTCATTCCCAGACTTTTCCCTTTCTGTTCTCCGCATTTCAACCTCCTTTTTCTACTCCATCACCTGATATGGGGACTTCCAGAGTCCTCATACCATCAGGCAGCATCTTGCCCGCATTGCCCTCTTTTTTAATCTGCAGCCTGCCTATGATTGTTTCCATCCTTGCTGCATCTTCTCTCAGGATCCCCAGGAAATGAGGTTCCAATATAACTTGGGCTTTTTTCACATCAACAAGGAAAAGATGAAGACCTCATGTCCTGAGGGCTCTTTCTGAGGCCCACAGGATCACACATCAGGTGAGGTGTGTGATCCTTATTCCTTAACAAGCTTCTTTTCTGGGGAGGCTCCCATCAGCAGCAGCTAAGGCTCACCCTGAATCTCACCCTGCAGTGTTCCCAGCATTGTCAGGACCATATCCTAGTGGAGAGGCAGGGCAGAGCACTAGCAAGAGCAGCACACTTCCCCTGAGAAAAAGAACTGTTCCACTGAAATAAGGATGCAAGTCCTGAATCCCAACTGATGGGAGGAGGCGCTCAGGGAAAATTTAAAGCAAAACGAAAGACCAGCAGGTGTTAATTTTGTAAGCAAAGTGTTCAAGGGAAATGGGGGTATGAGAAGTCACTGAGCTCTCCTTTCTGGGTGATGGATATTTAAAAGGGACTCCCCTCAGAAACTCCACACAATTGGCTTATTCCTACCTTCAAGTCATTAAGGTCCAGCCCAGTGCTGGGCAACTCAGAGGAAACAATCAATTTAATTCATAGATTAATTTCCCCTCTTCCCTGCTTCAGTAAGGAGTTCCCCATCTTTCATGCAGTTAGGATGGAGAACTCCACTCTGACAAGAACGCTCTCTGTATCTCTGTCCTTTATTCCCAACAGGCTCCTGCTGGTCCCAAATCCATGCAGTCCCCACACAGATGATAGGATTCTGGCAGAACAGGAGCCTGGCCCGGAGTTGTTTTCCCATGCTGTGAACAATTTTAAGATTAAAAAAAAAAAAAAAAGGGAAAGAAAAGAAAAGGAAAACAAACAAAATGTCTATTCCAGATTGGGCTAGAAGTGGAATAATAATTCTTCAAGACTGGTTTGGCACAGTCAAAGTATTTCACTACTGTCGTTGTCGACTGCTCTGCTCTCGCCTCAAACATTTCTGTTACCCTGGGGTTCCATTTCTAAGTAAGCACTGAAAGAAGTCAAAGACCCTTAGTTTTACAATTCCAAAAGGTATTGGGAAAAATTACTTTTAGAGTTGGGAAATCCATCAATCCCAACCATTCCCCTAGGCAAGTTTTGGTATTGAGAAATCAGAAATTTTTTTTTTTTTTTTGATGGAGGGAAAAATCTTAAGATTTCCCAAACATCTCCAAACTGATCCCCTTGAGCCAGAGGATTTCACGGTGCTGTTTCTGTGTCTTCTGGCAGTGAAAGGCAACCACGGATAATGAAATGGATAAGCAAAATAAGAGATGATTCTGGGATCAGATATCGCTTTGCTGGACCACTCCAAACACCCCAGATTTGATATTTTATGAGGCCCTGTATAGCTGGGCTATTCTTCTGCTGGCACCTGGCTCTGACAATATCTTATTTTCATACTCAGATCACCACAGCATTGATAACCTCATGTGGAGCAGAGATAGATCTCAGTTTAGTAGATCTTCCTTCATTCTCAGCAGGTATTTTCCCATCTGCCCTTTTACCTGTCAGTTCTGATGGTAGAGCATGAAGTAAAGAGGCTTTTATTCTTTCCTTCCTTTTTCCTTTTCTTTTTTTTTTTCTTTTTTTTTTTCTTTTTTTTTTCTTTTTTTTTTGTGTGCCATTTATAAATTTTACTGAGTAAAGCAAGGCATGCTCCATAAATCAGGCTGCAAGTTAGAGAGTCACACTGCGGAGTATGCAGCAGGATGAGGCACCAGCTGTTCTCTGCAGATGATAAAGCTGTAAATACAATGCTGGTTTAAGGAGACAGACCCCAGCTCGTGGCACCCTGTGCCACCCTGTGTTCCACAAGAGGCTCTCCAAACTATTTGAAAGAGCCCCACCAGGATGGGCTGCCAGGTCTGTGCCAGTCACCTGTGTGGGCATGCAAGGGCTGGAAGCAGGTTCAGACCTTCCTGAAGGTCACAGCAATCAAATATCATGCCTGGATTCATTCAGTATGCAGCAGGGAGCAGGAGCAGACTCCACTCCTCTTTTATAGGACCTTGAGTTGTTTGATGTAAGGCCGCATGCAAATCACTGCCCAAGGATGTGTTTGTCATATAATTAATATTAGCTCCCACCCTGGAGCACACTTCTGTCAACACAGAATAAATATTCCCCATTAGGAGGAGGGTTGGCTGGGGAGATCAGGACTTGAAGCACTTGGATAGGTCTGTGCTAGCCATCAAGGATCACTTCCCTGGTGTTCCAAGGCAACCAGCGAGCCAGAAGATTGCTCATTTTTATTTCCAGGAGTTGTTGGGTTGGTTTGTTTTTCTGGTTTGTTTGTGTCGGTTTGGGGTTTCTTGAGTTTTCTGGGTTTTCTAAAATGATTTAACTCTGTTTTCCCTTTGGAAGTGGCCTCTCCCTTCCCCAAGACATGATTGGAAGCCCAGCATCCAGAGATTTCCTGCACAGTTATGGACACGTAGGAGAATGAAGAGGCTCATAGCAAGTCTGGTTCTGAACCCATACAGTCTGGTGTTACAGCAAGAGATGGATATTTATATATATTTTTAATAGGGTGGAGATAAATAGTGCATTCATTGGGAAACGTATGTGGAGAGAGGGCATAATGAATTTTCAGATTAAACTTGGCAAGCGTATTCAAGCTAAAGAGGAGATGTTTAATCACATTTCCTTGCAGAGAAGGCTGATCGCTGGGTTTCAGCACAATTTTTAAATGAAATGTCTCCATTTTTTTCAGCAATGCTTGTGTTTGTCAGCCTGACGATGTGCCGAAGGGGCTTAGCAAGGCATCTCAATAACAAGTTGAAACACTCTGGCAGAGCCTCCACTGAGTTTCTGAGGTTTAGTGCTTTCTGATCAAGAGAAATGCTGAATAGGCCCAGGAGCAGCGAGGTTTGGCTCTGCTCAGCAGCACCTCCACCCACGCCACACCAGGCACCGTCCCCTGCCTGAACCCACAGCCACGGGCTCAAAAGCCAAAGGGACACTCCATGGGCCTGCAGGGGTGAGACAGGCTGTGGATACACACAGCCTGATGGACCAGGTGCTGAAATTTTGCTCCGTGGGGATGGTGGCACCAGCCAGACTGGTGGCATCCCTGTTCCCAGCTTCTCCCCTTTTCCAAGGCTTTGGTTGCAATTGCATTGTGAGGCTCTCAAGAGCTGGCATCTTCTGACGGCAGTAAACACAGAATAATTTGCTGGTGCTCAAACAGAGGCTGCCAAGGTAGCACAGACAAAAAAAAGGGTTTCATAAAAAAAAAAAAAAAAGAAAAAAAATCGCAAGCAAAAAAGAATAAAACAAAACAAAAAATCCTGCATGCACCAAAAAAAAAAAGAAAAAGAAAAAGATTATGCAAATGCTCTAGACAAGATGAAAAATTAAGCATTCCAAACTAGCAAATAATTCAGTCTTCTCAGTCTCTATTTTTTCTCTTTTCTTGCCTGCATGGGATCTGAAATTACATTTTACCACCTGCCTCTCTGAATTGTCCTTGTACTTTGCCTGCCAAGTTTCACCCCGTGGAGGACATTGGCTCCTGGGGGATGAGGCACAACATGCTCTCCTTGCCCGGTGTCCTCAGGGACAGGCATCTGCTCCAGGGTTGTCTCTGTGCAGATGTGCAGGGGAGGCTGCTGTTGCCTCCCCTCCCCATTTTGGAGCACATAGGCCAGTTCCAACCCACTCAGCAGGAGAGAGGGCATGTGAAGAGCAAGAAGCTTCTGGGATATTGCACCAGACGGAGGAGAGGAAATCCTTCTAACTTTCTTGTTGGCAGAAAGGTCCCGCGGTGTGGAGGAGGTACTCACACCTTACCAGGCAGAGGAGAATCCACCCACCTGCCTCCAGCCCGATGGGAGTAGCAGGAGATTCACCCCTGTGAAAGCAGGGCCCCTGGTTACCTGTGCACCACATAGAGAGTGCTGAGCTTCCAAAGGCTGGGGAGGAAGAAGCTCAACTGCAAACTCCCATTTCGCAGCAGGGAGATGGAGCCTCGGGTGAGAGTAAAATGCCAAGCAGGGTGTGCACAGCTCGCAGCGTGCTGACCCAGCCTGGCTCTCCCCCTACAGCAGCAGCACTTTGGTCGCGTGGTGGCTTTGACAGGGTGGTCTGTCAGTGCCAGCAGGTAGGAGAAAGCAGCTGTGTTGCTCTTGGCTGAGGTTTTTAACCCCCTCGCTCACAGCTGAACAGCTTCTTCTGATTCAGCGCCCTTAACTCCGTCTGCAGCACCCAGAGTTACCCAGCTCAGCTGACACACGGTGCCTTGGCAGCCAGAGCTGTCTGCTCTGGGAGCTCAGCCTGATGGAATGAATGCACACGAAGAACCAGGGAGCAGCAGGAGCAAGAGCATGACGCCCCAGGATCCTCAGAAAAAATGTTCCTTAGTAATACTTCGGGCCTTCACACCTGTCCCTTAGTAATAGTTTGGGTGATAAGAAGGAAGCTTGATTGACTTTCAGCACCCCTTGGTGGTCCCCCATTTCCTGGCATGAAACTCTGTTCCTTGCCATTATCATCACTGCTCAGCCCTGCCACAGCTGTGTCTCCGTGCATCCATTTGTCTTGACTCTGTTCACACAAATCCTTGGGTTGCCAGGTCACTCCCACGCCATGCAGAGCCTTCTCCCTCAGCTCAGCAGCCCCCTGGGAAGCCCACCCTGGGTTCCTCCTCTTCAGCCTCTGCCCCTGCAAAGGGCAGATTTTACACAGCAGCTGCTGTATGTGACTCCAGGAGGGTTTGTCTGGAAGATCTGCTGTGCTTACACACATGGCTTAGTGGTGAACACAGAAGTCCTGGGTTAACAGTTGAACTTTATGGTCTTGAAGGTCTTTTCCAACCTAAATGATCCTATGAGTTGATGATCCTGAAAAAAAATAAAACATTAATTGTAGCACAGCTCTTTTGCACAAAGCAGAGGGAAAAGGAAATTTATGCTGAAGACTGAATGGAGAGAGGAGTGCTCTCAGGAAGAGCTGATTTTGGCTATCAAACTCTCTCCATAGGAAGATGTCAAAGGACTCGCTGCTAAAAGTATTTAAGGGCAGGCTAGCCCTTAAATAGCTCACAATGGTAGTTCCTGGCAAATGGTGGTAATGACAGGAAAGCATCCCTTCTGTCTGAAGCCACATGACAACCCCAGTCAGTGAACTGACAGAAAGGAAGCTGTCTGAATAGACACATGTATTAAACATGGAAATATGTACACACACCTGTGTTTAAGCCAGATCACCTACAGCTCATCATCTGCTTACAGAAGTCGTGCAGAGAGGGGAGAAAGAGCTGCTGGGCGCTGAGGAGGTGGTGAGAGAGGTGTTCACCCCTACGGCTGGTAAGAGAAGTGTTCATGGACTACTGCCTGACAGCTTTGGTTGTACATCCTGAGGACTTCTGTACTACCTGGTACTTTGTCTTCTAGAAGCTGTTAGTGACTACAGCCTTGTGAAAAATCTCAGCCTGTTTGTTTTATTTATAGTCCTTGTTATTTCGTGGCTGAACTTGGAGATGTGACCCCCAGCAATTGAAAGGCCAGCAGACGAATCAATAGATCCAGCACCTGCTCAAAACCTCTTCATTTTGTGAGCTTTATCTCATCCTTTCCAAACGTGCAGGCCAGGTTTGCCAAAGGACAGAGAGGAGCAAGGTGGTGAGCAATGCCGAGGAGAGGTGGAGCTGGGGCTGCTGTGGGGCCACACTGGTGCCAGCACAGAGGTGCCAGTGCACTGGGCTGGTGCAGCAGCAATTAATACCCAGAGGAATTGACAGACTCTAATGAATCTGTGCCTGGGTTACAGCACGGACCTCTGTCTGCTGCTGGTCCTGTCACAGGCTTGGTGTGGTGTTTGCTGCTCCTCCCTGTGATGCAGGTCTTGCCATGTCCTCAACAATGACAAGTTTCAGGGAAGAGTAAGAATAGGAAAGAAGGAAGGCTGGAGAAGTCTGCTTGTTTTACTCCCTTTTATCCTAAGAGGTAACCTTCTAAACGCATCAGTGGTATCATATTTAGCTGTAGATGCTCAGTTTGACACCATTAAAAGCTTCACTGGCTTTGCCATTTTCCACTGGCTTTCAGCCCTCCCTGCTGGGAGACCAGACTTCTGGAAGTGTGTGTGGAAACCCAGCAGCTGATCAGCCCAGATAATAAGCAGGGAAAAGTTTACAGCTTGCAAGTTCTTCAGGTACAATAAGCTTCTGTATCTGTTCCACGTCAGCCCACACATCCCCCAGAAAGTGCTGCACCACTGTGCTTCAGAGGCAGCCTGTGAGACAGAGGGTATAGTGCAGCAGCTGGGGGATGAATTAAATAAAACACTTTAAAAAAAAGCACGCTCTTGGGGCAGTTCTGTTGCAGGGTCCCTTGGAGATGAAGCATGCCTTCCACACAGGAGGTCCCAAGGATCATGAAGGGCTCATTCCAAAGCTTGGGACTGCATCCTTTAAGGAGATGGAACATGGGTCTCCTGCTTCCAGCTTCACAGTGGAAACTCCTGCACACATAAACTTTGTTTTATGTCCTTCCATTCATACAGACATACCTTTAATTGCTGGATAATATCACATTGCTGGATAATCTATCCACCATCACCCTGCAGCAGTGTGCAAAAGCACCAGTGATGCACTAAGTATCACTGCTGTGATAGCAGCTCAGGGTTTTCAAGCCGGAGGCCTGGGCTGTGTTACTGCTGCAGAGAAGAAATGCAGCGTCTCCACAAGACATAAGTGTTACACAGTGGCCTCCAGTCCACTGATCCCTGGCCTACAGAGGGATCCAGCATCCTTCCAGATGGAGCAGAGGGCTGTGTTAGCTCACGGCGGGGCTGGCTCCTGCAGACAGCTCGGTGGCACTGACACAGAGCAGGCTCCTCGCCGCGGCACACACACACACAGGGGAGCAACACACCACGGCGCTCTCTGCCAGGCTGCCCGCTCCCGTTCCAAGATGCCAATCTTCAGCCTTGTTCTCCCTGTCTGGGGAAGGTAAAAGGCGGTGCTGGCTTCGTCTGTGGTGATTAAGAAACCCCAGCGTCCTGAATGAAAGGGGTGGGAATGTTACAGGAGGCTTTGCCAGGTAACTAAAACCAGAGCAGCAAAAGATCAGAAGTTGTGATGCTGCCTCCTGTTCTCAGCTTCTTCTGGTCTCCCCCAACTCACAGATTTAATTTTAACTGGCCTCCCATTCCTGTCCCTTGCTCCTCTGCTCAGCAAACCCACTGCTGGTTTCTCTTTCTGTCTGTACCCTGGGTCATGTCCAGCCTTGATCACTTTCTGTCAAAGCCCTGCAGGACCTCTGCACATGCATGTTTTCAAACCCCAACAGTGCAGTGGAGGCCCACAGAGAACCTGAAGGACGGAGGATGTCACTAGCCTTGGTGTTGGTGCCTTGGGGAGAAGGCAAAGCTGTGCCAGGGACTCAGAGCAGCTGTGCAAGTCAAGCCTTCTTGCTCCATGCATGGTTGAGGCCAGAAGGAAGCACTGGGAATGGCATCCCAGAGCACACGGGTTTTCTCCAGAGCCCTCCTGCAGCTGATCTCCATGCTGCCCATGTGTGCTCTTAGCCCCTTCCAAAGCTGTGTCTGGGACTTGCATCACCTCATGCCCATCAAACCTCCTCTGGAGGTAAAGTTAGTGGATAGAGCTGAAGGGTTACCTGAGCCAGGACACTACAGAAAGCCCCTGTCAAGGCAAAGAATAAGCACACATTCCTCCCTGTGGTCCTTCCCTCATGGAAAGTGCTGCTAAGAACGCTGGTGGGATTTCTAACATCCACCACTACATAGTTTCTTGTAGAGGGTTCTTGAACTCTTAGTCTTTGTCACGCTCTATGACAAGAACATGTTTCTGCCATCTTTGTCCAGAGACTCTCAGTCTCCTGGACCACAGAGGGACTATCTCATTTCACCCCACACAGACAGCTTTCCTTAAGATGTTTCCCTCTGTGAGCTCCTTGTGGAACCAGTGCCCACAAGGTGCCTCAGCCCAGCTCTGCTCCCAGAATACAGCACAGGAGCGGTGATCCCTGAGTCACTTTGCCATCCTGTTTCTGGAAAGCAAACAGGAAAGACAAAGAGAGAATTCATTAGAAATGCAAGCTCCTGGGAAGAGTTGTCTGGGGGTTTTATTTTTTCACCACGGAATCCAGTTAGATCTATGATTTTCAGCTTATTATGCAATGTTGCACAGATATAAAAATACAAATACTTCTTTATACAGAGGGATCAGAAGAACTTGAGACTATCAGTACAATTTTATTAAGTCAGATTAAAGCCCAGATATCTTAGCATCCTCATAAAAGTGCATGTGTAAGGAAGGCATAATATCATGGCATGCAGGTATGATCCTCCCCTCCTGCATCCTTCCCATGCTACAAATATTACAGTATTATAGGCTTGATCCTTACTGGGTTTCTCTTTAGTGAATTCATTTCAGTCTCACCTTGCACCCAGATAAACTTTTAGCAGCCATAGCACCCTCTGGCATGGAGTTGCCCAGGTAAATGAAGACCTGTCACCCCTGATTTCATTTGGGTCTGTTCTGTGCAGCTCTCTTTGATGGACTGCAGCTTTGGAGCTGTAAGAGATGTGCAGATAGAGCCCAGGTCCAAAGGTTTCGCTCTTATAGCCTCGTGCAAGGTTTGTTGTTTCTGCTGTGCGCAGAGCCCAGCACATTAGAGACCTGAGGCCATTCCCGTAACACAACCAGAGCAAAATGCTCTGCCTTTGTTCCTGCTCACTGCAATAGACCCCATCTCTGCCGCTCATTGTTTTAAGACTTTTCTATTAATAGCAGAAACAGACATGCCATTTCAATAATTCTATTCAAATTAATGCCTTTCATTATACTCCAAACACAACATCAAAGGCTTAGATTGCACCCTGGCCCTTTGTGAGGCAGAAAGAGTTCTGGTATAAAGATTTCCATCAGAATAGATGTTTGATGGGAGAAAGCTTTTTTGTCCATCAGGAAAGATAAGTTTCTTAATGGGATTAGAGGCTTTCGTTCTTGTGGATGAGCGACTGCAGCAGCCTAGGAGGTCCTTTCCACTGGCAAATTTTGTCCCACAACTCACTGCAAGGGAGACGTTTCACACTGGGGATATTTTATTTTTACTCTGTTTTTGTCTGTGAGAGGAAGGTCTGTTTTCTAAGGACTGCCAGGTCCTGGTGTTGGCTGGCAAGACACAGGGACCATGGTGTGTTTTGGAGAGAGCTGGGACTGTACATCTCTGTTTGCCAGGAGAAGATAAGCTCAGAGACACCTGTGTTTGTTCCCTTTGCAGGCTCTACCAGACACCCTTACTTACTAGCAGACACAGACACAGACAGTAAAGAAAGAGGGTCAGGAGCAAGCACAGTGGAGGGGTTCCCCTCCTGGGGTGTTGGAGATGGAGTTTGTAGGGCTGTATTTACGTGGGACTCTGTCCATGACCCTTTGCCTTCCAGCAAGAGAAGTGCAGAGGAATTTGGGATCATTCACCTGGTCCCTCCACCCGATGGATTAGGCACATAGAGGAAGGGGTGGCTTGGTAGTTGTGTGTGCATTTTCTCCTGGATCGCTGCAACTGTGGAGCCATCCACCTCAGGCTGTTCCTGCAGAGAGTGCAAAATATAAGAAATTGGGTCCCCAGAGCATGGCCAGGGCTGGACCTTGTCCTGTTGCAGCACCACACTGCAGTTTCTTCCACCTTCTCGGACTCCATCCTCCAGATGCACCATCACTGACCCAGACCCTCACACCCATCACCCTGCGCTCTGCAAAACAGGCCAGATGTGCTCCACTCCAGCCAGGACTGATCCCTGGGAATGCTGACACCTCCATGGGCTTCTGCTTCTCTATGCACACGTTTCATATGCAGATCAGCAGTAAATGTCCCTGTAAATCAAGGAAGAAACTATATCTCTGCTCATTGCAGGGAAAAGGCTCACACATTCCTGGGGTGTAGTAAATTCTGGTTTTCTTGTTTTGATGTTTTCTCTTCATCAGGAATCTTTGATTGGGTTACTCTTTCTCTTTTGGTCTATAAAGACTCTTAATGAAGCCCTATTAGTGAACTAAACAGAAACATTGCCTCCTTAAAGGACTTCATTATGCAATTGTAGCTGAGCAGAGCCTGCTGAAATGTCTCTGTATGTTCCTAGTTAAGAAGTCCAGTCTGCAGTCTGCTTCTGAAAATGCAAATGGGCCACATGGCCATCCCCTCTGGCCAGTGACAACTTGGAGGGCAGAGCTTCACCTGACCACCACCATCAAAGATGTTCCCTCACTTCACATAGCCCAGTTTCACCCCATTTTGGATTCTACCTGTGGCTGCATATGGCATGGCAGCCCAATCTGTGAGCATGGCTGGACACCACTGCTTCCTTCATTGCTTGTTTTAGTGGTCAATCGGTCACACAGCAAAAAACCTGTGCTTCCCTTCTGAATTGCATTTTGTGTGCCTCAGTTGAATTCCAGCTGCTGGTTCTGACTGGTACCATCCTTTTCTGGATTAAAGAAATGGTACTTGTTCCTCTTTGTCATGGTTTAACCCCATGCAGTTCCTCGCTCACTCCCCCCGTGTAGGGATGGGGTAGAGACTCAGATGAGTTAAAGTGAGAAAACTCATGGGTTGAGATAAAAATAGCCTCAAGGGTAAACCAAGCAGGAATTCAATTACCATTTCCATGGGCAAGCCTGTTGTTCAGCCTTCTCCAGGAGAGCAGGGCTCCATCACACCTCGTGGTTACTTGGGGAGACAACTTCCTCTGCTCCAAATGCTCCCCCTGCCCCTAGATCTTTCCCACAGATTTATATACTGAGCATGTTGCCATATGGTACAGAATGGTCCTTGTGGTCAGCTGGGGTCAGTTGCCTTATCTATGTCCCCTCCCAACCTCCAGCCCCTCACTGGTGGGGTGGTGTGAGAAACAGAAAAGGCCTTGACTCTGTGCAAGATCTGCTCAGCAATAAACAAAACATTCCTGTGTTATCAGCACTGTTCTCAGCACAAATCCACAAAACAGCCCCACAGTAGCTACTGTGGAAAATGTTAACTGTATCCCAGTCAAACACAACACACTCATTAAGTTGTTTACACAATTTATGTGTCTCACCTCTCCATCGCTGTTTTGATCAGTTACCTTGGGCAAATTGCCTTCATGTAGCAAACCTCCAGTCTTGCTGTTCCAAAGCCTTACAAAAATGTGGAAGCAGAATCAGGGTCCAGCTTTGCCTTGGACCCAGCCCTGCAACCCCACTTACAGGCCCTGGGTTTCAGCCTGCAGCCTCCTGCAGCTCTGCCATCAACCAAGGAAAAATTATCTTTATTTTCCTTTTTTATTTTCAGCTAGAGAACTGTGGAATATCATCACTAAAGCAGAGATCACTAAAAAGACTACTGAAATAATAGAAACCTCCCCCCAGTTTACACAGCATTAAACATGGCCTTTGCTGGTGGATCCTGCAGAATCTGGCCTTTTATTTTCTAATTTTCTTAATTTGAAGACGACAAATTCAAAGCAAGATGTTTCATGTGTGGTTTCTGGTCCAGTTTCTGGTTATTTTATTTTTTTCTCTGGATATCTTCCCATGGATCACCAAGAAACATCCAAGCAAACTTCACATAAGTGAAGTTAAATAGTGTCCTTTACAGGACAGACATTGTCCCTGATGCCTGAAACTGTCAGACTATTTTCTACACTCCTAACTCATACTGCTGTGCGTGAGAAAGGCTTTTTTTCTGTTATCAGTGAGAAAATGCAGCTGTTTGTAGCCCTGGGAATTAGAGAATCCAAAACACCAAGCAGAAGTAAGGAGAGCAAAGTTCCACCAATGCAATTTCTGCATTGTTCACACAATCCTTGTGCTCGCCACGGCACATCCCCAACCTTGACTTTAAGATGAGTAGAGGACACCCTGCCAAGCCTTGTTACCCACTAGCTTTTTGCACTTTTTTCCCAGTGTGACTGCATTTCTGCTGCCTACCACTGCATTTTCAGCTCTTTTCCCAGCAAATCAAAGTCCCATTTATTTCCCTAGACTGTTTTTCAAAACCCAGACCCACAGGCCATGATCCAATTGCCTCTTAATTTTCCCTTGGATAAATAACGTAAGTGAATTCTCACTAGAAGACAACCTTCCCCAGCATTGAGTCATTATGGCAGCAGTTTCCTTATCCTCTCCTAATTAACTAAAGGTCTTTTTGGAAGGTGGAAACATGGAATTGGGCACGATATCAATAAGAAGACATCAGCGATCTCCTGGTTCCTGCCTACTGCCTTGCTTCTGAAAGATTCAAAGATATCATTCAGTTACTTTCTTACAGCAATGAGCTGAACATCTATTATGAGCATTCAAGAATGACTGCCTCCTGAGGTACAGCTCCCTGCCTTCATTTCAAGTTTGCTGGCCCAGGTGTGGAATTTTGCAGGGTTTGCAGCAGAAGAATGCTTATTATGAGGAGCAGCAGTGATGCCCAAGGAAGAAGCACCTCGTGTGAGGTTAGTATTACACTTTGAATAGGGTAGAAGACAGCTCTGAGCTGATATAAAAAAACAGCTAAATACTTCTCAATGGACCTGCCCAACTGACTAGAATTTTAGGTCTCAGATCTGTCATTCAGGAAGATGACCTGTATATTCTCTATTCATTTTTTGACAAAACAGTGTGTTATTAGTGTCACTCGATACTGGTTGACGAGAGGAAACTGCCACTGGCTTTGTGCTTCCTACATTCATCTGGAATTGATGGTTCCTAAACCTCTCAATTGATGGATTCCTCTCAAGTGTCAAGGTTTCTTATCAAACCTACAGTTAAGAACGTGAAGGGTAGGATTCCCCTCCCACTTTAGGGAGGTGTGTGGTCTAAACAAACTCTTCAGGCTTCACTAAAAGCAGCAGGGAAAAAGAGGTGTCTCCAGAGGGTGAGGCGGTGCACTGGTCAGGGTCACTCTGACAAGGATGGGATGAGCTGCTCCCTGGCATGTCCAGGCTGTCTTGGTGTGCTGCTAGACAGCTGCCATATCTCAGAAGCACAGCTCCCAGCTGGGTTATTGGAACAACTCACCCCCTACTCTTCACCTTAATCTGACAACATCCTGGCTCTGAATCCTCACAGCCCAGTCTAGTGTAGTCCTATTCCAGCCTGCACTACCCAGAATAACATCATGCCTGGTCTGCAGCATAAAGATCTCCCTGAGCCCATCAAAGAGACCCAGGCCTGCACTTCACCAGGCACCTGCCTCCGCAGTGTTTCACGGGTTAAACCAGATTCTGATCAGCAGCAGATGCTGCACCTCGCTCTTGCTGTGATCAGCATCTGGCAGAGAGAAAATGGCTTGAACCAGACTCTGGAAAAATTAATTGCTGAAATTTAAGTGACAGAATAATAATTATTATAATTGCAATAATTGCAATAATTGATAGTAATGGTTCCTCTTAGCGTGACCCTGGGGAGCTTGCATCGCAGGCCAGCTCTGCGAGGTGCTCTATAAACACACAACAAGGAGAATTTCCTGGAAGCAGGAGCACAGAAGCCTGCATGGTTCCTGCTCTCACTCCTGATATCAGCTCTTCGTGTGGCCAGGGACGGGCAGCAAGAGTAGGAGAACCTCCAGGCTGCCCAGTTTTATGTTCACATAATAACCTCACTTTCCTAACGCAAGGTAGGAAACAATAGGAAGTGGCAGAAATTTAGGGTAAACACATGGAAACAATGAGACACTTTTCAGGCTGTCTCCCCTCAGGGAGCAGCCAGATGGGGTTTGCCTGTACTGGGGCAAACATCACTGCAAAACAAACATGGTGAAGGGAATTCACAAACACAATCCCCAGTGGGGAAACACACAAGGTGACTGATTTGGGAATTCACTGCCCAGCTCGGGAAGGGGATGGACAGGGAGGCACCAGCATCAGGCAGCCTTTCCTATGTGTGCACCATCAAGACAAAAGTGGTGGGGAAAGGGGTTATGGTGCTCAGTGCTGCCTGTGTTCCCAAAGGCCATCCTGTGTTCCCAAAGGCCATCTAGAGAAGGGAAAGGAAAGGACATCATGGCAATTTTTCCTTTAGATATATTTTCGAACTAAACAAAGGTTTCTGGTGTGTAGATCTTAGTAGGCATGTCTTAGAAACGTGGTGGAGAAAGGGCCATGGATATTCAGGGAATTTTAAGCAGACAGTGCAATTATGGTAATTGGTTTTGACCTCCTGAAGGACCTGATCCATGGAATTACAGCAGTTCCGCATGGCACTCGTGACTGGGCACTGACATGGGATGTGCATTTCAGAAAGCCATCCAGTCTTGACTTCAGAACCTCGAGTGATGGATAATTTTTCCATTCTTGGAAATTGCTCCAGTGGTTAATTGCTCTGTCTATTAAAAAAAAAAAAAAAGCTGCACCTTATATCCACCTTTAATTTTTCCATCTTCAGCTTCCAGCCATTGGATCTCATTTTGCTTTGTCTGCTCAATTAAAGAGGACTGTAATATCAAATACCATCTTCCTGTATATATACCTATAGGTCAAATTACTTCTTACCCTTCTCTTTGGTAGGCTAAGTAGAATAAATTTCTTCACATTCATTTCCAAGTTTTCTTTTTTTCCATCATTTTTGCAGCTCCTTTTTTCAATAATTCATTTTTCAACGTCTTTCCAAAAGCTGAACACCAAGCTTACAGATAACATTCAAACAAAGACCTTGGCCGTGTCTTATATACCAAGAAGTTGTGGACCTGTGTTGGAGTCCAGGGAAGCCTGAAAGCTTCTCCTGCTCCTCTGGTGGTTTCTTTATAGCCCCAGAGCTCCTCAAAAGTGGCCTAGCCAGCGACCTAGGCTTTTGGAGAAGCTCCCTCCACTTTTGGGAGAACCTGAATGCACCAGAGAGGTGAAGAGATTTTTGTTTAGTGAACCACAGAGAGTTTAGTTGTAGTTTTTAGGATCTTGCTCTATGTATTACACAGGGACAAGATGGAGATTTTTGGGTGTGGTTTTTCCTTCTTTCTTCTTCTCCTCTCTCCTCATTCTCTTCCTCTCTCCTCTGACACCAGTTCCTGTGGTGTGCTGGTTGGTGGAAAAAAGTTAGTATTGAAAAGACATATCACTAAGATGGGGGTTTACTGGTGTGAAAAAGAAAATAAGATACGAATTGTTTCTTGAATGGTTGTTAGTAAGATATAAAAGTAGCTGCTGATCTGCAGCCATTGCCTTTTCTGCCCTTTCTGCCCTGGTGTTCTCAGGGGATGCTGTCTCTCCCTCCGAGGTTTTGATAAGACAAATAAACAACTCTGAAACAGCAGAAGAAGATCTCTTGCTGCATTTTTTCCAACATGATGAACCAAAGGAAGAAAAGCCCGAGGGCAGAGGACAGGGGTTGGAGCCACCACTTCCAACCCCAGCGGGGGCCCAGACCTTCGACAGACCTGCTCCAAGAGCTCCACATTTCCCCTGTCCTGAGGAACAGAGAACTGGACACAGTGCTCCACCTGACAGCTCAGCAGGGCTCAGCAGAGGGTCAGGATCACCTCCCTGTCCTGCTGGAAATGCTTATCCTAATGCAACCCAGGGCACCATTGGCCTTCCTGGCCCACAGGGAACACTGCTGGCTCAGGGGCAGGTTCCTGTCCACCAGGACTCCCAGCTCCTTCTCCACAGCTCTGCTTCTCAGCAGGGTGACCCCCAGACTGCAGGGGCTTATTGCTCTCCACATGCAGGACCTGCACTGAGCTTCAGGGAGTTCAACTTTCCTGGGCTTCAGGCAGTTCTTCTCTACCCACCCCTCCAGCCTCTCGAGGTCCTTCTGAAGGTTTGCACAGCACTCAGGTGTAAAGAGCAGCACCTTTGTGGAGATGCCAGGGAATAAACCCAGGATCTCATGTTGAAAAGAAGATATTTTTCTATTTGGAAGAAAAAAAGGATTTTTTTTTTCTATTTGAAAAAGGCTTATGATTGCCTAAAAGATACCAGGATGAAAGACTGAACATTAACTAACATGTTTCTAAAAAACCAGAAACTTTAAAAGTAAACAAAAACAGTGAATGAAAGATACAGAAATCTAATCAAAATCTGAAAACATACAAAGGAGTAGTTTTTATCTCCCCAATACAGTTTCCAGGGGGAAGATTGGGCTAATTAAAGTAGGAATATTCGTCTTAGCTCTGCAGTTTTGCTCTTATTTTAAAATACCTCCCTGTGTTAGGATGGCACCATACTCTGGGGTCCTGTGGATCTTTGGTTTGGAAGGATCCTGAGGAATCCAGTGCTGAGTGAGCACCTCAGAGCATCCCAGCCCTGCAAAAATCTTGTCAGATTTTTGAACAGACAGCATGTGGGGAGGAGCAGGAATGAAGCAGACACAGAAATCTATGACTTCTGAGCCTGCCAAAACCTGAGAAAGAGTTAATACAGCAAATGGGATAAAGGGCACTTCTGGACATAATTTACTTGGATTTTTCTAAAGGCTTTTTGGTGGAGTTCCTCACAGGAGACTCTTAAGGAAAATAAATATCTGCGGGGTAAGGGGCAGCATCCTGTTGTGGGTCAAAAACTGCTCAAGCAACAGGATACAAAGGGTAGGAGTGAATAAATGATCCTTGGAGCAGGGGGAGGTTAAATGGGAAAGACTCAAGGGACTAGCCTTGGGAGGGGTGTGACAGAAAATATTTATTAATGGTTTGGAGAAGCAAGAGGACAGAGCAAGAGGTGAGATCTATCCAGGTGGCATCAGACTGTGTAGGGTTTTATTTGTTAATAGAAGAAAGAAAGAAATTGATGAAAGGACAGAACCTATGAAGGATTGTGAGAAGCCCTAAAAAGACTTTTTTCCAACTGGGAGATGAATAAACTGGAGGATTGTGAGATAAATGCAAACTGGGCAGTCATGGAAGCCTGTCTGTGCTTCACAAGGGCTCTGCAGGTGTGGGCTGGAGTTTAGCAGAGTCCTTTTAGGGGAGAACAAGTCTATTGACATGGCATCAGGCAAAAGGAAGTAACCAGCAGCTACTAGAGTTGAGGAAAGACATGTTAAAAGCCATTCCCCAAAATGTAGTTCCCAAGCTGGTAGGCAAAGATCCTAACACAGTTCCAGCAATGAGTCTCTCATCATTGTGCCATGGGAGGTGGGAGGAAAAAGAGGAAGTGAAGCACCTGGAGATGTAAAAAAATCCAATCGTAAAAAATATTCCTGCCACTCTGTATCCCTTGTAAGGTTGTGAGGTGAGCAAGTGTGAGAAAAACATGGGTGTTGGATCCCTTGTGCCATCACAGGCATGAGAGTTCAACAAGGGGTGTCAGGGTGAGCACAGTTCTGCCTCCAGCTTGCACAAATCGTTGGGAAAGCAATCTGAGACTGGACTCATGAAACCCTTAGGCAGCTCAGAGCATCTGTGCTGGGGACAAAGGAGAACTGTGACTGGGTATCCCCGTGTGGAATCACAGGCATACCCAGTGATTTCAGCAGCTTATTGTTCAAGGGGCTTTGATAGAGCTGGTGAGCTGACCCTGCTGGCCTGAACACCATGGTAACGCTCAGAGCCTGAAACAGGAGTCTTAGGGCTGGTGAGGAAGAAGGTTGCAGAGTGAGAAAACAATTAGAGAACCGGCAGGATTTATCATCAGGTGGCTTTAAATGGTGTGCAGGCTGTTGTCTCCTGGTCCTGGTGGTTCCTGGCTATGGCTTGCTCCAGCAAGGACCAAGCCTGGCATTGCTGGGCTGGGATTTTGCATGCCATGCTGCTGTGTGTTCTGTCCTCAAAGCAGGAGGCCAGCCTGCCCTGACAGCAAACTGGTGACCCTTCTGCTGAGGGGAAATGTTCTTGTGTTGACCAGAGAATGCCTACAAAGCCCAGGTTCCTCTGACTGGAAGGCTCAGAGCAGTAGCTTCGAAGCTTGCAACAACATGAAATCCAGGGCTTCACTGGTACTTTATCCACAAGTAGGGCCAATGAAATAAAAATATTCCTGAATTCCTTTCTTCTACTCAGCCTTCCTAAATTAAGTTTCTCATTTTTTCACACATTGGCTTTTTTAACACCGCCTGTGACAGTAGGTGCACTTTGTAGACTGGAAGAAAAACAATATTTGCTTGTGAGTGTCCGAGCCCTCGTGAGCATGCACTGCCTTTCCCTGGGCCTCCTGTCACGTATGCTTTCTGCTGCCATTCGTCATCCTTCACATTTTGCAATCAGCTCAAGCATGTGCTGAGAGGAACCAGCCAACTGGTTCCCTGTTGCTGTCTAGGCTGGAGATCTGAGGTGCCTGTGCTGTCTCAAGCCTGGAGCCTGATTTCCAGCCAGCACACCACAAGCAGCAAACAACAACCTCACCATGGCCTTCCATGCTGTTCTCCATCCACAGGCATGGCTATCAAGACTTGCTCCTTCAAATTTCTTCAAAGCATGCTGTTAGAGAGCTCCTCAGAGCACGTCATCCTTCACTGCCAGACACACTGGGATGTCATTTGCTGTTGTGGCTGAGCTTACTTTGAAATAAAACCTCTCAATGCAGCGAGTTTCCAGCTGGCAAATGGCTGCCTCTGGGCAACATGGAAACCTTCTAATTCAAGTATATGTGTGATTGCTGTAGCATCTCAGCGTTTGGCAGTACTTATCCTCACAATGCCCTTGCAAAAGTGGACAAGTGCAGCTGAACTCCTTTTAATGATGGGGAATTGAGCCCCCCTCAAACCCAAAACTGCTTTGCTCACGGGCATCAACAAAACCCGCGGTGGAGGAGACTTGAAAGCAAGCCTTACCCTTTCTCACTTCTTAAACTCTTCTTCACCTGAACTCTTCACAAGATTTAAAGTCTTTAAATCTGCTAATAAAAAAGTATCCCATCTGCTGCATTGAAAAACATGTAAGCAACCCTTGCATTTTGCAGCCTCTCACCTACTTTCCCCATGACAAAATCCTGCCAGAGTGGGGGGTGAGGAGCACTTTCACCTGACCTGACCGGGTTGGCAATCAGTTTTAGGTAGGTAGTTCATATCCTCAGCAGTACACAGAGCTCTCCTTTCAACAGTTTTCCTGCTGTATTGCAGCTCCTTTAACAAGTTGCACGAGTTTTATTCCTTATCCTCAGAAAGCTTTCAGAAACCATTTCTTCCATGACACACTGCTGCCAGGAGTGGCTTTCCAGGTTTAGCTGCACAATGTGATTGTGGAGGCTGAGGGGCCTATTAACCAAGGGGCCATGAGAGCCCTTGGGAGGGATGGACCCTAGCAGCAGAAACACTCCTAGATCAGGGTGAGAAAGAAAGGTTTCTCCCAGGATAACCCTATTCTGTTATGTTAATGTACCCCAGCTCTGCCTTCCCAGCGGACCCATTGACCTCCCTGCCCTTTTCCTTCCCCAGCCACTCCTTCCCTATTTCCCCTGTGCTTCCATACCCTGGCCCTGCCCATGCACTGCCCCCATGTCCTCGGAGAATTGGTTCCTGATGCTTTCTGTGCCTCTACCTCCCCTGCACTTAAACCTGGATCCTCACCTGGTGCTCCTCTTGGTCCCTGGAATCCTCTGTGTGTGAGGCTGTGATGCCAGGATGATCTTTTGCCTTTTCTTTTATACCCCTCTTATATACCCTTTTATATAATTTTATGTACTCTTAGTGCTTCTGGCCTACATACATGTAATTTTCCAATCCTGATAACTCAGCTGAGACCCATGGCACTGTTAAACCAGGAGACCAAACATCCTGGGAGCCTCAGACACCAAGGTCCTCTCCAAAACACATTTTGTAAACTCAGATAGGCCCATCCAGGGGGAAGGTTCCTCAGAATGAGGGGTTCACTCGAGCCTCTCACTGAGGAAATCTTTGACAGATATGGTAATTTGCAAGGCCTGTAGTTGTGTGCAGTTCGGTGTGTGTGGGACGGTGTGTGCATTTCAGGGAATTCCACCTGAACAAAGTTCTGCACCCAAAGTTCCTTAAATACCGTAATAAAAACCCCTTTTCCCCATAAGCCATATTTTGGTTTCAATTTTAAGACCAGGGAAAGGCAACAGCTGGACTAAACCTCTCCGTGGAACCCCATACAAGGATCCTTCCCATCTCTTTGTTGTCAATCCATCCAAGAAACTCCCTAGAGTGAGTGTGTGCTTGGTCTGTGGCTATGACGGAGCAGCTTCTGCTGGAGATGCTTTCAGAAGGTAGCAGCATTGGACCACCCCCCACCTGCTGCTACACGTGATAACTGAAAAGAAGCAGAAACAAGATTATTTAAGCCACAACCCCCACACTTCAAGCGTGCTGTCAGGGACTGGGGCTTTCAGAACTGCTTTGTCTCCCCAGTCTCCCGATTTCAGGAATCTGCACAAGTTCTGATGGGTTTTTTGGACACGACCTTTAACACCCAGGCTCAGCCCTCGCAGCCTCTCACGCTGTACTGACCTTTTGGCCATGGCAGACATGCTTTAAAACACTGACAGAAATTCAGAAATCTTAGGGCCAGATGGGAACTTTCGGATGTGCTCTTCAAACCGGCAGTATAACACGTACAACAGAGTTTCATCCAATTATGCCAGCACGAAGCCTAGGAACATGTGATCATTGCAGCTGGTTGAAAAAATACTAATTACTTTTCAGAGGATATACACATTATATATCAAATATATATGCTAACATATGCAAATTTTCTTGTGTGCAAAAAATAAAAGTCTAGGGGGGTTCAGGATGTTTTTGCTGTCAGTGTGCCTGTCAGTTTGGAGCATTAAGAAAATGTTCCTGAAATAAAAGACATCTTTTCCTTCCTGGTGAAATTCCTGAAAACAGTATCTAAGAAAAGGCTCATTTCATTTAAAAAAAGAAAATGTGAACCAACTCCAGCTGCTTTTCTGCTCTGTGACCTTGAGGGAGCAGTTCATGTGTCTGGTGGAGGTTTCTAGCAACCAAAGAAATGTCCAGGAGATCCCTCCTGGCCTTTCAAGGGTGCAAGGGGCTGTCCTCTATTGTATCCACCAGCCCCATGCAGATGTTTTGGGTCCTCGGGGGTGTCCCCAAGGGCACCGGGGGCTGTGCCTTCCTCTGCACCAAGACATGTACACACACTAGAGCAGAAAATGCAGAGCAGTTGGGGAGCTGTACTCTACAGAGAGACTTGCTGATGAATGCCTCCATCCTGGGCTCACAAATAATCTGGAGACAGTCATTTTAATTCCTGTGGCACCTTCCATCCTCAGCCACGCTGCTCCCCACACGTCATCTGGATGACAGTCTCTGCATGAGCCGCATCAGCATTTAGCTGGTGGCAGCCCATGGCAGCCTCCAAGGGAGCACATTTGCACAGAGCCTGCATTTCCTCCCCGGGCAGCGGGGGACAGGGCGCTGCAGGGTGCCGCCCTCCCTCCTGAAACTGCTGCACAACAGGGCTGGCAGATGACTGCAGTTTCAAGCACGAGGCAGGGAAGCAGGCATCTCCAGCCTTTCCTATCCCTCTTGGTGTAGGAGGCTGGTTCCACCCCTTCCCTGAGTGTGAAGCACCCAACAGAGTCCTTGCTTGCCTCTGTCACCCTTTTGTCCCCAAACTTCTGGAAGATGTGGGAGCCTTCCATCTCTATGGTCTCATCCCATGACCTTAATACAAATTGTTTGAGACTAAGGACGTAATAGGAAAGAAGCTGGGAACTGAGCCATGCCATAAGGATAAGTGACTTGTCAGGTTATTGCAGTTCTATCCTGTCCTTTACACAGGGAACAGCCTCAGGATACTGAGACAGGACTGCCAGCATGTGCATGGGAGGGACACCAGAGAGGTGCTGGGAACAGGGTGGCCTGCCAACACTCTGTCCAGAGAGCAAGAGAAGGATTCATTCACCGTGGAGGGCACGATGGGAAGCGCAGGACAAATGTGACCCCTCTCCCTCAGAGCTGACATCCTTGGGAGGGGATGTGTCCCACATGACTGATAACACCCCCATGACGTGTGGCTCTGCGTCCTCGGCTCAGTCATCAGCATCCAGGAGGAGCATCACACTCACCCTGCCAGCTCTCCTCTGTGGTATGAAACGTGGCAGGGGCGGGTTGGCAAACTCTGCTGGTGGCACTCCTTCAACCTGTCTTTGTTATGGAAACCTAAAGCACCATCTCAGGGGAGCAGCAGGTCAGTGTTGCCCAGCCTAAATCTGCAAACACCAAAGGCTGCGCTGGTACAGTGGTGTGGCCGGAGATGGGAGTCTGGAGAGCCTGAATGAGAAGCCAGGGTGGTGGCTGTAAACTGAGGGGCTCAGGGCCATGCTTGGCATTGTTTGTATCTCTTACCTCAAGCCAAAAGATTTAGTTCTCCCTTGCAGAGCACAAGGGTCACTTGTCTCTTTCTAAGCTCCTCTCCTACTCAGACAAATATCTCCCGGACTCCCCCCATGCCTGCACAGCTTTGTTACTTCACTTCAAGAGGACTGATTTCTGATTTACAGTCAGCTCTACCTGAAAGGGTCCTGGAGTAGGGGTAAGGTCCTTAAAAAGTGTCCTTTCCCAGCTGCAGCCTGGCATATCTTTCCTCACCAGGGACTCGGTGAGATGCCTCCAGAGAGGGAGGCATTGTGGTGTTTGCAGAGGGCTCAAGGTCATGAACAGATGTAACCCTTCACAGGAGAGGGGATGAGGCACATGACACTACCTAAACTTCTCTGAGCCTCCCCCTAGCATGCAGAACGCCCTGTTACCTTCAGGATCATAGGGATTTTTTGTATATTTGGGTTTTCTGGGCTCCATCTTGCATGTGCAATACCCTAGTGGTGAAGCAGACCACTCAGAGAGCTCCTTATTCCAGCTCATGTTTTCTGAGTTTTACAACCCTGGAGATTGCCTTCGGTGTTGTGCTCACATCTCAGTGAGTCCCACAGCCCACATGCTCCCAAAAATGTGGGCTTCAGTGTGCCACACTGATTTCTTCCTGGAAAGTCTGGCCAGGAACACACATCATCATGGACATAGTGACACCTCTCATTGCAGATCCCCAGGAACATCTCTTCTACAGCAAATTATTTTTTTTACCTGGCTTGCAATGCTGCTGGATGACATTATTTTGATTAATAACATATTCTACCATGCTGGAGCCCATAGGTCACAGACTCCTCCAGCAAAGAGAGGCTCAGAGCTGATGGCAGGTGTCAGCAGACGGAGAACCAGTGTAAATGAAGTCATCAAAGATTAAGAAAGAGGAAAAGCAGGCTGCAAGAGAAGGATTTTTTTTTTATAGCAGGCAGGCGGGAGGGGAGGGAAGAGGAAAGCAGGAAAAACTCCATGCTGAAGCATTAGAGCCCTTTCCCTCAATACCCAGCTGCTGCTTGTCTTCAGCCTCAGCTGCTCACAGCTGAACGATTACATCATGTTCTGCTCCCATTTGGATGTACTGGGGGTGGTTTTCCCTCACTGCTCCTTCTCACATCTCTGGTACCTCTTCTCCACCCATTGCTGGGCTTTGCCTGTCAGCAAGAGCTCACAAGACCCAGTTTTAAAACCTTGGTGGGTCCTCTCCACTCTGCCTTTGGCCACTTTACCTCCCAGTTTAGTACAGGGAGATGTGGGAATTGTACTAACCCATTACCACTTATTACCTGCCACCCAGCAAGCTGCTCCACTTTCCTCGTGCCTCAGCTTCCCTCAGAGCACCCTCTCAACAAGGCAGCAAGGCTGGCCCAACCCATCTTTGCAAACTGCTTTCCAGTCCCCGGGAAGAATGGCAAAGTATGATTAATACGACTATTTATTTTGCAGGCATGCAGGAGGTAAAGGTGGAAGTGCTGAGACATATATTTGATTTGGCAAATTAACACATCATAAGACATAACCATAAAAAAAGCACAGCCTCCTAACATTGCCTTACTTTTTCCCCCCTCCATCCTTGCCGGATGAGCTGTAATGAGAGAATAAGGTAAGAGAGCTGTCAAGATAATCTTTCCTGTTACACTCCATGTAGTTGCAGGGATGGAAGTTGCAAAAATAACACATTTTGCAGTCTTCAGGCTAGACCTCCCCATTTGTGAGAAAGGCTGCAGAGCCCCATTTCTCTGTGTAATGAGTGCCACCCACTGAGGAGGGAACTGTTCTCCATCCCTCTGCTCTCCGTGGTGCGATCACCCTGCCCAGCAGAGACGTGCAGCAGGAGGAAGTCAGGGCAAGATCATCTACCTCCTAAGCAAGGCTTGTCCTCAGAGTTCTCCCCCTCCAGCAAGCACACTGGGCTGGACCAGCTGTTCATGGAAATCCTGGGGCAAATTTGGGAGAACTCTTCTTCACAGGGGTCTGATGCTCTCCTGCTTACCACTGTCATTTGGTGGGAAGGTAATGAGAGGTTTCAGTGCATCATTACAAGAGCACAGGGTGGCCTTGTAGCCAGGAGGTGCCAGGGGTTAGAAATGCTGGGGGCAGGTCCCAGCTCTCTAGAGTTGGACACAAATTCTGGGGCACTTCAGCCAGAGACAATCACCTCCACCTCCCTTTCCTAGGCGTGGAAGCCTACCTTGAGCTCCCTGCTCACCTATATGGTTAGTTTGGTCACAGCACATGAGAACTTCTTTTCTCTCCACATGTGAGAAGGTGAACTTCTGGATGACAGATTCAACACTTACAAAGTGGAACTGCAGAGCTGGTGCCTAGAGGAGGGGGCATCATTGCCAAAACCAGGATGTGTCTCCAGCCTGGTGGGCCTGTGTCTGGGACAGGTTGTCCTGAGGTCTTTTACAGACAGGAGGAGAAAGCTGCAAGTGGCAGGTCTGGCACCGTGCCCCAAGAGAAAGTTTTTAGTCTCAACCCTAATACTGCACCACCAAGGCTGACATGGGTCTCTGGGGAAGCTTCCCACCCTGCAGTGGTCATCAGCCAGCTGGTTCTGTCAGGGAGATGCTGGAGCAGGACAAAAGTGGCCAAGAGCCAAGGATGCATCAGGGAAGGGGGATGGGAATGTCCAAACCCGACCTGTGATTTCAGGCTGTCGCTATCAGTGCTGACACCACTGCCTGGCTTCTCATGTGTTCCCCGGCAGGATGTAGGTGTGTCCAGGAGCTCAGCTGGCCCTTGCAGGTAACAGTCTGGCTTCTCACACTCACCTTGCAGCTCTGGATCCACGAGAACTGCCTTCTGCCACTCCCAGTTTTCCAGGCACTGCTCAGAGCAGCTCTTTTCCTTAAAAAAAACATGGTATAGTTTGAAACAAAATGTCAGCTTAATTCTAAATCAAGGGGTTTGTCATTCACTGGTTTCTGCTTGCTAATTACCCTGATGAATTTCAAGGCAGAGCTGGCTGCTTTTCCCTGGGATACTCTGTGCCCAAGGATGTCCTCCTGATGCTGGCAAGTGGGAAGCAGCCACGTATTCCCCACAGACCTGGGAACACACAGGTGTCCAGAAGGCTGTGTGGCTTTGTCACCTATACAGGATTTTGCCATGACATGATGGGAGAAGGTCTCCTTACCTGAACAGGAGGATTTCCTGTTGTGAATCTGAATTCCCAGACATCCACAAGAGCTTCCAGACTGACTGATGGCACAGTCAGTGCTGCAGAGGGTGAGGCCAGCTGGGATCCTGAGAAAATACAACTTTATTTCCATCCAGCCACACCAGGCTCAGGCAACCCAAAACCAGGGAGAGCTCCCATCCCTGTGCAAGCTGGGGACTGACCCTGGAGCATGCAAAAGGGAAGCAGCATTAATAAGAGTGAAACCTAAAGACTGTCTGAAAACACATGTGCTGCTGCCAATAAGGAGGGGAAGTATTTTGAATTCAGTTGAGGCTCTCTCTGGCTCAGAGTGACCTTTAGAGAACCCACATCCCAGTTCCCAGTTTCCAGCGGAGCTGGCAATACAGCCGGCTCTCCATTCTCATCCTGACTTCTTTTTTTTTTTCCTTTTTCAGCTGAAATATTTATGCAGGTTTTTAGGGGTGTAACTTTCATCACTCCAACCAAGAGGAAATGGTCATATCACAAAGCAGGTTACAGTATACGGCCCTGGGGATAGCAAGGCCTTTGGTAACACTTCTTCCCGTGGCCTTTCTCCTAGGTAACCTAAGAGCAGGAAGGTTTATGAAGCTGATCCCATCAGACCCCACGGAGCGACTTAGCCTAAACATCTGAAGGATGAGAGTCACAGAGAAGAGGGAGCAGAGGGAGAGGGTTTGTAGCAACAGCTTGAAATAGGATGGACTATTAGGACAAGAATATAAAGGAAGTCGGAGAAATAACACCATCTCATTTACCACTCAAGCACGCAGTGTTTGTCATATCGAAATAAAAACAGTGGGGAATGATTCCCCAAGGAGACCTCCTTATCTGACTGCATTAAGGCGAGATACACCCTTGTGTTCATGCAGGCAGTAACAGGGACACTCATGCAGACACATACACACACAGAGGATTGGCCTGAGAATGAGAAGGGAGGAAGGCAAGAAATCTTTAATCTTCACCTGCAGAGCAGTAAGCAAGTGCATCATCACGTTTGTGCTGCCCACAAAAACAGACAGCATTGTCTTGGTCTGAAAAGACAGGTGTCTGCTAAGGAAGGCAGAAACCTCCCTTGGAATAGAAGATGCAACCCCCTCCCCTCCAAATTATTATAATTTTGAAATTAAGGGTTTTCAGGCAGAGATATGGGAAATGGGAATAACAGTCCTTTACTAATACTTATGTATACACACACATATATATGTATAAAACAAGCATGAGAAAATACTGGTTTAAACTGACAGAGTCAGATACAACCTGACCCCCTGTTAGTCAGGGCAGCAGTGGCACTCCAATAAGGTGGTGGCTGCAGTCCTGAAGTGATGGATGTGGTTCTGTTGAAGAGGTGATCCTGGAGAAAAGGTCTGGTCCCCCTCAGAAGGTCCAGTGGTGGGTGTGTAGCTCTTGGTCTCTGGGAAATCCAGTGGGAAAGGCCTGCTTATGATTTTCAAAATTCCAGTTTATATCGAGGATTGAGTGCCTGGGTCCTCCTTCTGGGTGGAGCTTCTCACAAAGACACTGATGGGCCATTAATAGTCCTGGGGCGACTTATCTGTGAGTCATGGGCAAGGCACTGATGGGCCATTAACAGAAAATAGCCTTGAGGAGGGGAGGCAGGGGGCACTGCCCCACCTGGTTTATGAAGATGGTGATAGAATACATGCTTTTGGTCAGGTCCTGCTTTTCAACCCAGGACAAGCATTCATTTCCCCCCCGGCTCCACCTGAAAGAGAATGGCTCTGGCAGGGAAGGGCTGCCTCACTGCATATCCGTGTAACAGCTTGACATCAGCAGGGAAAGTTCCACGCGGGGTGGTGGCAAGAGAAATCTAGTGCAGAGCTGGTCCTCAGTTTGCCTGATGTCCTGGGAGAGCCCACAGGGGTGCCAGAGGCACCATGAGCCCCAGGACAGCAGAGCCACTGTGCCCCCTGCTCAGCCAGCCCTGAAGCCTCCCGTAGAGGAGTGTTCAGCTGTGCCATGGGCTTGGCTCTGAGCATCTTTTCTGCATCCACTGAGGTTTTTCCTCCTTTACCTCCTGGATACCCACTGATTTACACTAATCCTGGGAGCTTTGTCCAGCCTCCAGATGGCTCAGCCTAAGGCTTTTCCAAGCTTCTGGCAATCCTGTCCCATCTCACTCCTTTCTGAAGACTGGGGAGAAGAACAAGGTGCTCCCCACAGCTTTATAAAAATGTGATCCTGAAAAAAGCCTCTTTGCCAAGGTCATCTCTGTGAAGCATTCAGAGATCAACGCTGAGCCCTGCTGCTGATTTCATCCAGTGCAAACACATAACTACCAGCAACCTTGATGCTGCAGTGCTGGAAAGTGATGTTTCAAACACAATCTTTTAAGAAGCAACAGAGACCAAGCAAACAGGTGCCCTATGAGCTTGACAAAAACTCAAATCCTCTTTAGGGGGAAATTAGCAAGCACTGCTGCTGGCTGGATCCAATTTATTAAGGTCCCAGAGAAAGCAATCGTGAAGAAAAGAGATAAACAATCTTCAGAGAGAACAATTGCAGATCAGTTGTGACATAATCAGGAGACCAGTTTCTCAAGGATGGAGAAAGGGGATGCCAGGCCTTTCTCTCATTAATCAGAACTAAAAGCCAGAAATATGCTGTCTATCTCTGCTCTACAGCAGTGCTGCAATTGATTGCTAATTGTTCTCTTTGAAGATTATTTATCTCTTTCCCTCAGGATCGTTCCTTCCTCCCTTCTGTTTCTTCCCATAAAAAAGAATGACCCTAACGTGTCTTAAAAGGAGAATCTGCAAAATGAGAGATGCTTTGCAGTGTCATTACGAGCTCCCAAGCAGCTGGATGGGGAAACAAGCTACCCATTATGGCCACAGTTTTGTTTGTTTAGTGAGAAAGGGCAGATTGTAGCTTTAAGAGAAGCGTCAGAGAGTTGATAGATGAGAAACCAAGCTGAATTTCCTTCTCGCTGGCTCTCCATGCTCTTAGGTTAGGCACCACATGATGTATGGAGCAATGTTTGGAGCTCTGGGAGACCTAATCTGGTAACGCCTGTAACTGCAGGGTCCTTCAAAGACCTTCCAAACCCTCTTTCTGCTCAGAAAATTAAGCCCAGTTGAGTCTAAGACAGAAACCTAAGTATCTACCTGTATTTGAGGGTCATGTGATTTTTTGTTTAGAGCTTTATCATATCACAAAATTCTTATTTTGGCTGAAGTACATTACTAGAGCCAACCCAGCAACCCAGGAATGCCAATCAGAAAGCTTTGAACCCCAATTCGCCCAGCAAGCACAGGGAATGGGAAGATGCCAGGAATGAGATCACAAATAGTGCTTTTGGGAGGTGGTTGGTAGCTGGAAGGGCAAATACCTGCCCATCAGTATGAGATCACAAATACTGCTTTTGGGAGATGGCTGGTAGCTGGAAGGGCAAATACCTGCCCATCAGTATGAGATCACAAATACTGCTTTTGGGAGATGGCTGGTAGCTGGAAGGGCAAATACCTGCCCATCAGTATGAGATCACAAATACTGCTTTTGGGAGATGGCTGGTAGCTGGAAGGGCAAATACCTGCCCATCAGGGTGGGCACCACATCCTTGGTGCTGGACGGAGGGTGCATGGGTGACCACCTGTCACAGTCTGGTCCTCTGTGAGCCTTGGAATGATGTCCACACCTGCATTTCTGTGTGAGACACGGGAGCAGAGGGACTGTGCTGGGAAAGAACATGGCAAAACCCTCCCTGCCTGCCCAGCTGGAGGGAAAGGAGGGAGAGGAGGGAGCCCTAAGGGGCAGCTGTTCTGCCCTGTCCTGGAGAAGGAGGACTTGGCTCTCCTTGGTTTTCCTGGCACAGCTCACATCCAAACACAGGTCTGATGACTACCAAGCTGTTCCCAGCTCGCTGTGCCTGTGATGTGCCCCAACATGCTGCACTAAACTTCTTCTGGTGCCCAGTGCAGTCAGACACCATGTCTTGGCTGTTTGTTTGTTTGTTTCTGTGGTTTTCTCTGGGTCTGGAGTGGGGCATTTCTGCCCTTCCCTTTGCCAGACTGTGTTTGCTTTTACCACCCAGCCTGGGTCTGTGTGGCAGAGCATCATTTTGCTGCCCTGGCAAGCAGCATCAGCAAGGGCACCCCTGGTTCTCATGTGGAGCATAGCCAGTCCTGAGGGGAAGAGGTCTATTTCCCTGTGGAAAGGCTCAGCCTGATGGTTGAAAACGTGCTACAAAACCCTGAAAGCAGCGCTGACGGGGGGAAATCAGCCTGGCAAGCATCACCTAAGTCTCACCTCCCCACCTAAGTCTCACCTTACCATGAGTCAGAGGGAGGGAACAGCACCTATCCCCGAGGGACCCCGATCTGTCATGGGAAGGGAAGAACGCAGGGAAGGGAAGAAATGCCCATTGTTTTCACCGGGGTTTGTTTGTTTTCCTCTGTCTGTCAAACGGAGATCATCAACCCCGAAGGGTTGGCAAGACAAGATCTGTTACAGCAGCTAGGGGAGGGTAAAGGATGATAATTATTATTGCAGAAGGAATTCCCAGCTGTGGAATCAGCATGTCTCATTAGCCTTTAAAAATGAGCAACCCAAAAAGGCTAACAGGCCTGGAAGAAGCCAGCTACAAGGAAGGAACTCCCCACCCGACTTGCTCCCAGTTTCACCTTTCCTGCCTCAACATCCTCAGGCTGGGCAAGGTTTCCTGGGTTAAAAAAGATGGCTCAGGTCTGGATAGACACACAACTTGTTGCCATCCTTTTGAAATATCTGCTCTCCTCCTCAGTTGCTAACTGGAACCTGTAAAGTATCCATGCTCACGTTCTCTGCACACACCAAAGTGTTGGTTTGCAGGATATGACACTTTATAAAAAGGACCTTGATCCTTCACTCCAAGCTCAGAGCCCAGCTTGCTCTCTGCAGTAGGAAAAATATTTTAACTTGATTTCACCACTTGCTGTTTCCTACCAAGATTCAGAAAGGAAAGGACACTTAAAATACCTCTTCCACTTCAGCTTCTCAACTTGAAATGGTCATTAATTTTCTTTTTACTTACAAAGGACATTGTCCTTCACTTCAGGGAAAAAAAAAAATAAAAAAGATTTAAAACAAAATATGTAATAGTAATGAACTGATTTTGATTAAATTCTTGATGGAAAAATTCAACAGGTCCTTGATTAGACTTTTAATGAAAATCAGTGATGCAAAGTAGCCAACAGCAGAGAAGTCAGAGCACTCAGGGTAGGCAAGGGGGAATCAGCCTGGCTGAGATTCGTTTCATCTCTCCTGCACCAAGTAGTGGAGGTTGGCTATTGTCCAGTCCTGAGCACTGCTCTTTTCATTTCTTTTCCCACAACCTATAAATACATTTAAAATAAAATTAAGAAACTTGGTTGAATTCCAGTTCAAGAGAAGGAAAAAAAAAAGATGAAAAAATAAGAAAAGAAAAAAAAAAAAAGACAGACTTTTAACAAATGTATTTTCCCTGTAAAATAAAAAAATTGTTTTCCAACTTTTCTGATAGAGCAGGTGTCAGGGTACATGTGACTTGGTGAAAAGGCATGTCAGCTTTGTTGCATGTTTGAGGTGTGCAGAAATCTTCCCTAGAACATCATCCAAAGTGTTTTGCACCCGCAAATATTTGTCTTCTGCATAGCAGTAAAAGGGATTGTTCTGTAGTTCTCTGCACTGGGGTCATTCGAGTCCTGGTACAACAAATACTGCTTCTAATGAGAGAGAACAGCGCTTGATCTCTGGCTAAAGGCAATCAAAATCCATTTGGCATGGTAAGTCCAGAGAGGGAGGAGGAGAACAAGAACTCGGCGAACAAAAGGAGCCCCAGCAGCACGAGGATCCTAGAGAACAAAAGCAGGTGAGGGCCATCCAAGAGTACTGTGAGGGAAGCGCCAAAAACCACACAAAACCCTCACAAGAGCTCCCTTAGCGTGCTCTGGCTCGGGCTGAGTGATCTCCTGGTGCCCACAAAGGAAGCAGAAGGGCAAGTGCTCCTCTGGTGTTTCATTCCCGAGGTGAAGAGTGGCCTCTCCCTCTCACCTGTCCCCACGGAGGTGACTCTGCATGGAGATAAAAGCACTTGGACTGCGTAGAGACTTCATGCTGGGGGCTCCTACTGGGTCCCAGTGACTGTGGGCACCCAAACCCTCCTACTCAAGGGGATCACGGGGGTGATCCCTTAAAATACAAGTGATTTCAGCTGGGAGGACCCTTGCAGGTCCAGGAATTGCATGCACGTGTCAACAGCCCTGCAGCAGCTGGGGGTGTTTGAGAAGTGCCTGGTTGAGGAAGGTTAGTGGTGATGTCCCCATGAACCCCACTGCGTTGAACAACCAAACAAGCAAAGAAAAAGGCCCCTGTGTGGTTGGGAATACACAAAAAAAAAAGCAGAAGTGTTGATGGACACAGCACACCTCTGTGGAGGGATGAGCTGGGGAGGAGGCATGAAGAAAATTATATTGAGCCTTTAAACAGCTTTTCTGGTGGGTGGGGGCACGGGTTGGTGCTGCCTGTTGCAGGACACGCGCACAAAGCTCGGGTTTGGGGAGCAGAGGCTGCAGACAGCACCACACTGCTCCCTCCTCCTGCCTGCTGGCACTGCCAGGCTGCAAACCAGAGCCACCAACCCAGTCCTCTCCAGCAGCTGCAGAGACAAGAGATGGTCTTTGCCTCCGCCCTGAAACACAAATGTGACACTTATGCTTCTACAATCTGCAGAAAGGGTGTTTTACACACCCTCCCCTGTGTCTGTGAGGGAACAGGGCTGGGCACAGTGTCTGGCAGGCTTCAGATGCCAGTTCACTTCAGTCACACAGGCCCTCCATCAGGCTCTTCCCTGTGGTACCATGACTGTCTTCCTGGTGATAAATCACCCTGCACAGGGAGCTCACATAGAGAAAGGTGATAGAAGCTGCCAAAGGGCAGCACAGGGAGAGAAGAGCCGTCCTCCATACAGATGTCCCTTGTACCACAATTAAAGGGGAAACGACACGCCACATCAAAGAGGGGAAATTAAAAATATAGCAAATATGTCCCTCCACTCCACAGCTATCACCTGGGAGTTTGCATAAAGTTTATGACACTCTTTCTTTGCTAGAAACCAGCAGTAAAGGAGCCAGACATTTATTTTGCAGCTTGGCTCTGCTCCTTGAGCAATAAATGCTGCTGGGCCTAATGCACATTGTGGAGCCAGGTCTGCAAGCACAGTGTGCCTCTGCAGGAGCAGGGCTGAGCACTGCAAGGTGGTCCTGGGGTGCTGATGTTCCAGGGTACCTGGAAGTGCCCAGATGGACAACAGGGAGAGAGAGACAAAATGAATAAATACATCAGTGCAGGCCTGCAGTGATGACGAGCTGTCTGTACCACTACAGTAGCTGCTTTCTGTGGAGAAGAGAGGACAAAACATGCTGATTTTATAGCTGAGGATCAGTGGATCAGTGAGGCCTACCACTGCCCCATTTGTTTGTGGAGAAACTGGAGCATGACCAAGAGGTTTTCATACCCAGTGAGCATCCCCTTCAGTCCCCACAGCCACCCTGCCCCCCAGCTAGGAACAGTCCCCGTGGATCGGAGTTGCTGGCAATGCAGACCCCCAGAACACAGGGACATAGCAGAGTCCATCAGGCTTTTGGCTTTGTTCTGCTCCTGGCATGTCATAAACCCTTTGCAGCTGCTCCTTGGTGGGGATGAAGAGATTCTCCTACCCAAGGAGACTTCAGAGTGAACAGCAAAACCAGACTGGTGGGACCTGTCCTTGTCCTCTGATGGCTGTGACACAGAAGGTCTTCGGGGGAGCTGGGGACCCTCATTACCTTCTGTGTTTGCTCAGGGATGACATTCCCTGTTTCCAGCAGGGATGTGGCTGGGCAGAGCCAGTCACAGGGCAGACCCCAGGCTGGCCTGAGGCAGGCATCAGGAGTCTGAATGACCACAGGTATCTATTTATTGTCATTTCTCTTCCTGTAGTTACATGAGGCGCCCAGTGCAAGTTTTCAGGGCTCTGAGTAGAAAAAGACACTCTTTGCCAGAAAATACTTCACTGAGAGAGGCAATACAGCTCATTGTGGGAATACCAGCCAGGTCTGAAAACATCCAACAGGTTAGGACAAAGGTAAGAAGGCAGCAGACCCCTTGCAGGGAAGCCAGACCTCCTCCTTCAGGAATGCCTTGGAGTAGGATGAGCTCCATGGACCTCTGTGCTCACCTGTGGCACCAGGACAGGACCTAGGTGACAGCCTGACAGAAAGATAGAGTGGTGTCCTACAGTGCTGGAGAGCAGAGCTGCAGGGGGAGAGGGGAAAAAAACCCAAACCAGCACAATCTCCAACCCTCCCTCCACAAGTGGACTGCCCCAGAATAAACTTTGACACCAACCAGGTAAGATTATAACGTCATAGCACCCTGTAAGGGACAACTAGGATGAAGTAAATTCCCCTCACGTTAAGTCATGCAAGGTGTAGCAGGATCTCTTGGTTTTGAAATGCCTCAAAGTTGTATTTCACAGCCTGCCCACTAAATGCCTACAGCCGGGGTTTATCGCTCTTGCACAGATCTTCTGGTGTGACTCCAGCTGGATGCTGCACCCTGGGCACCTTCCAGTTCATTAGCTAACATCTGTCTGACATGCTGTTTGTTTTCTCACCCTCTTGCAACAGGGACAAGCCTGCTAAGGAAGGCTTTTGATCACTGGGTTGTTTTGGGTGCTGGGCCACTCTTCTTTGGCTGGTGAAGGAGGCAGCCTCTCTCCAGCAGAGCTTTTTCACACACAGGGACTGTTGGGACACCCATGGTTTTACACAGACAGGGGCTAAGCCAGCAGTCCCTGGAGAACAGTGCCTGAGAACTGTTTGTCACTCACAGAGCTGCTCCATCATTCCAAGATGCACCACAGTGTATCCTCATCCATCCACCTGTGCAGGGACTGCTTCAGTCCCAAGGACCTTGATGTTCCTGCTGTTGTACTGGGAGTAATGCTTCTCCATACAGTGTGAGAAAGCCACTCTCATCCTTTCACAGTCATCTGGGCATCACCTGAATCCTGCCCCAAATTCTGTCTGGGGGCTCAGACTTGCAGGAGTCTGACTGCAGCTTCCCATGGATGTTGGCACACGTGCTTCCAGCCCTCAATGAACACATCACCAGGGCATCCCACACACACCTCTGCCCACACAGACCAGGCTAGGCTGCGTGACAGTCACCATGGCTCATCTTGGAATGGGTGTGGAGCAGAGCTCCCACTCCCTTCTCTGTGCCAAAACCAAGCATTCAGTCTGTGTGCTGCCTGCATGTTTACATCCTGACTGCACTTCCACCAGAGAGCTGTTTGCAACCAACACAGGCATTTTGGGTGCCCTGGCTGAGCTGTGCTGCCTGCCCTCTTCTCTTCCTGCTCCCTGCTGGAGCTGCCCTTGCCAGACAGTCTCTTGTAGCCTGCTCTAGGGCTGTTTCCACAGCTACACAGCAGCACAAGGGTTGCATGTGAACTAACACCAGTGTTCTCCTCTTCGTATGACAGCAGGATAAGGAAGAAAACAGAAGTCCAGGTGGTAGATTGGCCTGTGAGTGCATGGGAGACAGGGATGGAGATGATACATTCCAGGCTGGTTTGATTTTGAACCAGGCCACACAACCCCTACCCCAAAGACCAGAGGCATGTTCATCTCCTCCAGCTCCACACCCAGCCTGACTGCACTCTCAGTGGTCCCTCCAGAAGCTGAGGGAAAGCCACATCAGTGACCTTTCATCTAGCTACAATGACCAGGGCAAGTGCTAAACCTGGGGACCTCCAGCTCTACCCTTGTCTGGTCCCCAGACATTCTCTGGCATTCTCTGCAGCTCTCCCCTTGTCTGGTCCCCAGCTGGCACCTGCCCTGATTTGCACGCCCAGAAATTCATGGTACACTGATAACCCAATGCAAACAGAGAAATCCCAGCATGAAAGGTGGCCCTGAGCACACTGGGCATCTCCTTGGCGTTGTTTATAATTACAGAGGCAAACAATCCTTGGAGCAGTGCTGCCAAGGGCTCCCTGGAAGAGCCCCAAGGTCTAGATAGCCAACTGGTCTGTTGATGGGGCACAGAAGAGCAGAAATGTGGCTTTTCCCTCCCATTCTTCTGATTCAACTAATGTGCTTCTGATTTAGCAGGCAGCTGGGTCGGGAGCATTCGCAGCAGTCTCTGTGTGCCTGGGAAGCCCTCCCATTGGCATGGGACAAGCCCAGGCATCTTCAGCTGCTTTCTGCATTGAAAAAGAATTCATCCGTGGTGGAACCTGGGAGGCAGACCAAGTACAGACATTTTGGCATTGGAGTAGCAGGTACTGCATTGTCCTGAGATGCCTTTTTCTCTTCTGACTTGCTGATGCCAAGCCAGGGGGTTAGAGGGGAGCTCAGACCTGAGAATAATTTTTCATCAGCTTTCCATATCCACTCAGTCTGCATATTCCTACACCACATAAGTCCAACTCTGTCAGACCTTCTCACGGCATCAAAACATTTTGTTGCTGTCCAAATTTTCTGTTGTTCCTGATTTTGTTTGTTTGTTTAATTATCATTCTGTGGAAAATTTCGAAATGGCAATTGTTCCATCCCTTTTGGGAAAAACAAGCAGACACTGAAATGTTGGGATTCCCCTTGGAGCAAAAATCCCATGTCTCGGTGGTAGAGGTCAGTGCTTTGATTCAGCTGCAGTAGGAGGGTGTCAGGGAGGGAGGTCCTAAAACAGAGCTGCACCCCTTGGTGAAGGCTAGGGTGAAGCTTTCAATGCCCTAGACATCTTCTAGGAAGATGTCTTACCCTTACCCTTAGGAAACAGCCTGCAACCTGCCAGCAGCTCCCACTTCAACCTGAAATGCTGGATCCATGCAGGTCACTTGCAGAACAAGTCTTGTTTCCAGGTTGCTTCTCCAGGGATCTGATTCTCTCCTGTTTCAGGTGAAGCTTCTCTAACATCTGCCCTTTTTGTGCCCTTCTTTCCTCTTGACTACATCCCCCAAGTGCAACACCCTGCTCTAGCAGGGAGGTTAGACTAGGTGATTTCCAGAGGTCCCTTCATTCTCTGATTTCATGATTCTGTGACCTTCTCTGCCTCCTCAATCCCTTCTGGGTTCTGATACCTCTTCTCTGCTTTCCCATCAGGATTTTCTGCTCTTTCCTTGCCCCAGAGCTTCTTTCATTGCCCTGAAGCTGCTCAAGGCTTTGGGGAGATGAGACAGGTAGGTAGGGGAAGGTGTGACCTTTCCTGACAAAGCCTGAGACGTGGAAGCACTGTGCCCTGACTAGTGCACCGTGATGCTGCTCTGCTGTTCCACCTTGCTCTCCACAGTGCTCTGACCTGCTACAGAAGAACCAGCAGTGTCCATTCCCACTTGGTGTCAGGGTTGGTGCAGTGTAGGATGAGTGCCCAGGTGCTGCTTGCAAACAAGAAAATGAGGCCATGGTCAAGGCTCCTTACAGGAGATGGCACCACAATCCAGCATCTCCTCCAGGACAGCTCTGCTGCCTTTTTTTTTGCCTCCAGCTTCAGGGAGCTCCAGAACACTGTCTGGCTTGGATTCCTGCGGGGCTCTCTTTCTCCAGACCTTTTCCATCCCTGGACTGTAACTCTCCACCAAACTCTGCTCCCTCAGGGCTCTTTTTTCCCCCCTCCTCTAATCTGTATCACTTAGGGCTGGCTCTGCTGCGGTCTCAGCACACAGCTGCTGGCCTGCAGCACCACAACTGAGTGAGTCCCAGGACTCAGCAGCAGCTCCTCTGAGAAGACAAATCGGTCATTATGCATCTGAACAAATAGATTTCATATTCCAAATGGAGAGATCTGTCAGCAGCTCCATTCCTCTGGGAAGCCATGAATGTCAAGCCATTTAAGAGCCCTTTCCTAATGATGCCCCTGGTGAGCAGCCGTGAAGACGTATAGCCCCAGAGCTCAGCGAGGGTTTGCTGGAGACTATCAGGGTAGAGGGGAAGATTAGGAGGCATTAGCACAGCAGAATGTCTCGTTCAGCACTTCCTCTGGAGTCCTGCACAGCAGAAAAGGAGCACGAGGCATGGGCTCAGATTAATGGCTTCTTCACAAGCCAGCTTTGTCTTCTGACAGAGGAGAAAAATGATTGCACACACACACACAGAGGCACGCACACGAATGAGGGGAGATGGGCCATTCTGCCTGACTTGTACATTTTGTAATGGAGAGCCTGGCTGGAAGGAGAAGGAAAAGATGAAGTAGGGCAATGGGAATGTGATCCCTCTCTGACCTGCTGTGATGCTTATCGGCTGCAGACCCTGCAAGGTTTGTCCTGGTGCTATTCCCTCTGCAATCCATAGCCCTGTAAAAGGCAGCTCTCTGCTGGGTTGGGGGAAATTCACCTAGTTTTGGAGACTCTCTCCCAGGTCAGCAGACTGCAGGAGCTAACCGTGACACCCAGCAGGATCAATGGGGTTAGGGTGAGCCAGGACTGTCCCCATGGGCAGGGACCAGGCATCCTGCTTCCAGACAAAGGGTATGGAGTGATGTCCCAAGCCCATCCATATGGCAAGTTCATGGCTTTCTCCCACTGCCCACATAGGTGCTCCAGTGTGGAAACCAAACAATTGGAATTCACATTGAAAACATTCAGGTGGTAACACTGCCCTGGACACCCCCTCCTATGCCCTTCTCTGCTAGATTTGGTCCAAATTTGCCAGGAGTGCTAGTCCCCTCAAAGTAGAGGATTTTTGGACATTTGGGGTTTTCCAGGAAATACATCTGACTGAGTGTCACAGAGCACTTTGGAAACCTCTTGCAGTTCTGTTATGTGGAAACTTGTTAAAAATTAGCCGTTGTGTTTTGGACAAAACAAAACAAACACATTCACACCAAGTAAAGGTGACCAGAATCAAAACACCTGGCTTCAAAAAGCATGGGCAATTTCAATTAGCATTCCCCAACACCCCTAAACTTAAATGCTCATGCTGATAACCACTTTTCATTCATATGAAACGTGGCCCTATCTTCTTCAAAATGTGTATACCAGCCTGTGTGTTATCTCTTCAGATGGAGCCATTTGTATTAAGGGAAGAAAAATGCAAGTATCTAGAGGCCACCTTTAATAAAGTATGTGATAGAGTGCCTTGCAAAACCATACCTGGCAAATGAATTCGAATTGGAGTGGATACAAGCTGCGACACCTGATGGAGAATTGGCTAAGAGGTGTGTAAACACAGAGCCATGATAAAGTACAGGGGTCTGCACGGGGAAGAAGGTGTCCAGAAGGTGCCTTAGGGATCGATGTGAGAGCTGGTCTAGTTTAACATCTTTATTAATGACAGGGAGGGAGAAGTAAACAACACATTAATAACATCCCGGGATGATAGTGAACAGTGCAATTCCCTAGGCAGAGCCAAGAGAAGGAATTTGCAGAGCAAGAGCTGACCCTGCATAGCTTCTTGCTTTTTCTTATCAAGGTCAAGGGATATATTGGGCACAGGAGGTGGGAAAGGGGCCATTGGGCTGAAAGGAATCTAGAAAAGGAGCCCAGGCAGGAAGCATGAGATAAGTACTGTGAGATAACTGAGGGAAAGCAAGTTTGGGGCAAATTCCATTCTCTAACCCCCCCCAAGATCTTCCTTTTCGACCCGAGAAGGGCATTACAGACAATGGGCCATACAAATTGGCAGCTGTGTCTCCATATCTAGATGCTCCTTTCAAGATGCTGTGCTCCTCCAAGGAAGCTTCAGGCAAGTGCTTAAAATTAGAGATGCTGTCTGTCTCCACACCAGAGGTATTGCCCCGTGCAAAGGAATGCTGTGTCAGTAACAGATGTGTCAGGATGGATAGCAAGCATGAAGTGATCAGTGAGATCCCTGCTTTTGGAAATTGGTGATTGTTTAATTGTAATTTTATTTCATTTATGTCATCTTTTGGAGCATGGTCCTGGCTGGGGAAACACACACACAGACACACTCACACAAACACACACACACACACACACACACATGCTCAATACTTCAGAAAGACTAATTTTCCAAGTTTCAAGGGAATTATGAGCAAAACTCTTGGGAAGGAAGATGAGGGCAGGAAAATGAGACGATCAAAGTTGAGCAAGTGGGAGACAGTGCAGGAAAGAGCCGCAAAAAAACCCCGTGGAGCTGGAAGAAAATCAGCCTTGCAATGAGAGACCGAAAATTCTTGATCTGTTTAGCTCATCAAAAAGAAGATTGAGATTTAACTGATTGCAATGTCTAAGTGCCTTCCCAGGAAGAAAATACAAGGTGTGAAAGCCTCTTCAATCACATGGGGAAAAGAACAAAAGAGCCAACAGCTGGAAATTAAGGTCAGACAAATTCCAGTAAGACGTAAGGCCCAGATTTGCAGCAGAAAATGTGACCAGACATTCAGTCAAAATCCCAGGGATGTGGTAACTTCTGGGACGTGGTAATTTCTTCGCATCTTGAAGCAAGGGATGATTTTCTGTAAGATGCTCCAGTCAAACACTGGACGCCTTTCAGCAGAAACCAGATGCAACTCACTGCTTCACACAGGGGGGCTGTGCTGCAAAGAGGGTCGTGACAGGTGACCTGTGGTTTTCTTCCAGAATTACTTGGCTGGAAGAGGTTGTTTAAATACCTTATGCTACATCTCATTCTTCTCCATTCCACAACTGCTGGCATATCTTCTTTACACCCTTAATCACAGATCTGCATTCATCATCTTTTGTCCATTCTAGATATTGTGGAGCACTTGTTTTTGTCATGCTTGCTGTACCAGGGTCTTCATTTATCCCACACAGCTGTCTGTCATTTCAAAGCACAGCCCGTGGCTCCCCATGCATTTTCCACACCTGTGGTTAAGATCTCGATAGGACAGTTCCTGTTTTATTCCTAGAACTGCAGGAGCCTATTAAAGAAGGAAACTTATGCTGTGCTCTCTTTAAGGAAAGCTTTATTCTTCTCTATGCTAGTAAATATTATTTTCCCCCAGTTGTGAAGCTCACATCCTTTTCAACAGCAGAGCCCCTTCTTCTCTTCAGTTGAGATAACCTGGTACCACGTACTCCGAATTCACCTCCTGAGGGGTTCTTGCTGGCTCTACCTAATGCTAAATGCACCTTGAATTAATTCTGCAGGAGGAGCTCAGATGCTGCTGGAGGGAGAAGCAGTGGGCTCTGGGACCTGGGGAGGATGCCAAGGTGGAGGAGAGAGGATGAAGGTTGTTTTTGCTGCTGTTGTTTAAGTTAACAGAAAAGATAAGGCAAAGCATGAGAGTAAGACTGACCCTGCCCTTGCACTCTGTATGGGAAGCCAGCTGAATGCGCTGCTGCTCACACATAGGTCCTGTGCAAGGAGACATCTGGAGACAGGACCCATCTGGATCAGACCTCTCTCCTGGGAAGAGTGCTTGTGTGACTTCCTGGACACCGTAAAGTTGCCGGAAAGGCGAAGGCACTTCAGAAATAGGCAGAAGTGATGAAAAGTCTGGGGGGAAAGGCCCAGAGCAGGAGTAAAAGGGAGACTTGCTTGCTTGCAAAACTTGGGAGGAGGAGGGAGGGTATTAAGGGTCCCCTGGTGGTTTCACTGGGAGGAAGGGGATTAAATCAGGCAAGAAATATTGCATCTGACCATCAGGAAATGCTTTCTGTCACACAGATGTATTAGCTTGGGGAATTGCATCCTTAGGCATGGGGTGAGGACATGGTTGCTCAAGACATACTCGGCAACCCTCGGAGCTTGTTGAGGAGTCATTTTCTCAGAGCTGTGCCAAGCTGGGGCAGTCCCAGTGCTGCTGTTACTCCCCCTCGGTGTTGATGACATTCAGAGGGTGCTGCTGGGTGCCCTCTGTAGCCCTGGGACCTCAGGATGTCTGGTTTCACAGGCAGGAGGAAGGATGTGAATCAGCCCCAAGCTCCTGTGTCCTTCTCCCATGTGTGGGTGCATCCTTGGATGGCTCTCCCCTCACCTGCTCAGGTGCCAGTGGTGAGGAAATGGGCAGGAAGAGAAGGGCTCCCCAGGGGTCCTGGACATCCTAGACTGGTGTCCTGCACTATGATGGATGAGAAGACACAGCTGGCTGTTGCACCTCCATGGCTGGGAGCCCACCTCCAGCAACGCTCTCCAAGCTCTGGCATGACTGCCAGCCCACGTAGGTTTCCCCAATAGTTTTACCCTGTGGGATGTCGGCTGCAGGGACCTCCTGACTTTCTTTCACCTTCCCTTGCTCACTGACCCAGCCTCTTGGGCCTGCTTTGGCCAGGGGTGACCATGTCTCCAGGGCAGACCACCCTTACCAAACTGGAGGGCTCCTACGGAAGCTCTGAATGCAGCAGCCAGCAGCACCATTCCTCCAGCAGATAGATCTGTTTCCTGAGTTAGACCTATTGCCAGCCTTATCTACCTTTCCCTCCTTTCCAGCCGCTCCTCGCTTCCTGGCTACTCCCGGAGTTGTGTTGTTGCCATGGTTACCCGTTTATCTTTAAAAGATACATTTCCCCCCACCCCACCCCAGCGCGAAGCAAAATTCCCGAGCATCATCCTCCATGGAGAACATGCCTCCCTCTAAAGTGGCACTAATTGAGCATGAAACGCTAGGCAACTAAATTACACCATAATTTATTCGGCGTTAAATGATTTTAAGCAGCGGCTCAGGAGTGCTGGGAACAAGAATCACTCCCCTTTCCCCACTCGCTTCCTCACCGCGCTGCCTGCGCCGCAGCCGGGAGCGAGCTGGAGCCTGAGGAGTGCACCCTCCGAAGAAAAACCAGCCCTCGACAGGACAGCCGCCACCTCACTGTCCGATTTTTGAGGGAGAGCTGACAGCTTGTTCAGCACTCGTCAAAGAACCTCTGATCACATCCCGGTTAGGATGTGATCCTAAGAGTCCTAATTTCCAACAGGGACCCCCTGTCGGTGAACTGCAGGGTGCGGGATGTCACCAGCCTCGTGCGGGATCCGGGTGGTTTTAGCCTGTCAGGCTCAGATTTGGGGGCTGAGGGCTTTTCCACTCTGAAGAGAGAGAACTTCAGTGCACGCAGTTTGGCCAGTTTGAAACCAGCTGCCAAATTATATCACATTGGCTATTTCTTCGTTCCCAGGCCACAGATCCTTTCCCCCCCACCTGACAATTGCCCTCCAGCGCTGTAGAATACCAGGTCTCTCACACCGGTGTTTCTCTGCAGCAAGGAGATGCATGTTGTTCCTGAGGAAATAGGGAATCATTTGCTCCTCCTTCTACACTCCAGCAAAATACCATTTTGAAGAAAAATGTAGAAATTTTATGTCAAAAATGGAAAACCAAGATGTTCCAACACTCTTCAGAAATATTTTTCACTGTCTTTTCAGACTGAAGGCATTTGACAAAATTGACAAAAATATCAGAACTACCCCCATCAGCACTAGGTGTATTTTTAGACATAAAAGAGGAAAAGTTTCATTCAGTGAGAAAAAATGTCCCTACTTCCACTCAGAATGGAGACAATTTCAGCATTGTGTAAGAGATTCCAGGAGAAATGCATTCCCCTAAATAAGGAAGGATGGGAAAAGAACCAGCAGGATCAAAAGTACAGAAATATAGAACAGGTTACAGCTTTCTTTTTTCTTTTTTTTTTTTCCTTTTTTATTAAATATCTGGGGACTAGGGTTAATTGAGACTCCTTCAAGCCAAAGAGTAACTGGGGACAAGCAGCAGCTAGCCCCATAGAAAAGGAAGCAGGGCTGCATGAACAAGCAGATTAGGACTCTTCATTCCAGGTGATGATTAAGGATGGGTAGATTAGGAGTTCAGCAAGTCTAAAATAGCATGGAAAAGATGACTGGGGATGGATGCTTTCCTGCCTTTTCTGAGACAGCAGTACATCAAACTAGAAGAAAGCAAGTTCAAAAGAAGCAAAGAGATTTTTCTCTCATCTATGGAGGTGAACCTGTGTAACTTCTCACCACAGGACATTGTGGGTGGTAAAAGTGTTATAAAAAATAATGTGGTACAAAAAAACACCAGGATTATTTCACAGGAGGGTAATTCATCAAAAATTGCTTAATCCTAGAGTGGTGTTTTGTTGCAAGCTCGAAGACGGTACCCAAGAAAAAAAATCACAGAATCACGTTGCATTGCAGCTGGTTTGAAACACATCCTCGAGGATGCTGAGGTGCTGGGACAGGCTTATTTAAAGAGATTTTTGTGGTCTCATGGACCTGTCTCAGGTGATTGGCATCCAGCAGGAAGCAGCTGTGCAGGTATCTGAGCCTGGTTCCAGCAGTGCGGGCACTGACAGCAGGCCAGACCTCCTCGCACACTGTGCAACTTCCTTCTGCTGAAACAGTATTCCAGTGGGAAAGATCAATTTATCCAAAGCAAGGTGTTTCACTTAGAAGTGTTGCCTTTGGGACATAACTCATTTTAAGGTGAAAAAAAAAAAAGAGAAGAAGCTGGGGGGAAAGAGGATGAATACTTTGATAAGGTTGAAGTGTTTCATTTGGGTCTTTCTCGAGTGCAGTGTTTCAAGATGACTTCTTCCTGTTTCAAAAAGGGAAATGCATTGTAAAACCAAATGAAAAATGGGGGGAAGAAAAGGAAACTGAAGCAGAACTGTTTGAGTTATCCCTACATCTTTTTCTCCTGCTGTTTTCCTTCAAGAAGATGGTTAAATCTCCATGGCTTTTGTTCCATCCTGGAATGGAAAACCTCTTAAAACCACTCAACTTCCCCCAGGTTCTCACACAACTGCTTCCCTGCCCTTTGGGATGACCTCTGTGGTGGGAAGCCAAGATACTGAGCCCAGGCCACTCTCCAGCTGCCCCAGGTCACCCTCCCAGCTCACACTTAGTTCTGCCAAAAGAGGCAGCTGGTACAAAACTTGCCCATCCTTTTCTAGGCAGAAAGGGAAAATCCCAGGCTCCACAACTTCGCCTCAAATGCCTTTCACTCCCATGAATTTCCCTGAAGCTGAGCTCTGAGTGCTGGCACTGGAGACGCAGTGGGCATCAGTATCCAGGCCAGCCCTGCACACTCAGGAGCAGCCCCTGTACCAAGCAGGGAGCCCACACCTCACGTGTCACCCCACCAGGACACCCACGGGGACCAGCTGCCCATCACCCCTGACATGATCCCTGGCTTGTTCCTCCACCAGGAGCCTGTGGAATGATGGAAAGGCTCTTTTGAGCCCCAGGTCAGACAGGTGGCCTCTGTGCTGGTGGCAGGCAGGCAAAGGGCCACGCTATTTCCTGCCAGTCAGCTCTGAGAGCTGAAGGAACATGTTTGTTTGCTCTCCTCTGCCACCCAGCTTTGTGAACTCAAGGAAGACGTTCATTTGCCCTCCTCATCTTCCCTACAGCATTTGAGAGGCTTTCAAGGCGATGTTTTTCACTCCACCCTGCCTTGTTCCTTGAGGTGATTCCCAGCATGCAGAAGCCCTCTTGCACCTTACCCAGCAAGGCCACGCTGCTGGGTTAACACTCAAAATCCCTTCCAGCAAATAAATAATCACTTGAGAGAAGCTAGGCTCAGAACTGGGCCTGGACAAACAACATGTCTCTGTCTTTTTNTTTTTTTTTTTTTTTTTCAGCTGGCTTCAGCAAGAGATTTGAAAAATATTTTTGTGCCAGAAGTAAAATTTTGGGTGAATTTGAAAGCTGAAAAGCATTATTCTGGCTCAAACAAAGTCTCTTGTTTTCCCTTGAGCTTCCCAACGTTTCTTCACGCGATCTCCGCAAACTAAAAAAAATACAATTTTCATGTGAAAACCTGAAAGTACAATTTAAATGCTTGTAGAAAAGGGTTTATTTCTGAAGACCGAAGCTGTCTTTTCTCCCCCGAAATTAAGTGCTGAGTTGATACAAAGTTTCAAAGCGCGCTCCGCACACCAAAGTGCAGAAAATTTCACCCAAAGGGTGTCATTTCCTGGCATTCCCACGGCCGCAGAGGGCTGCAGTGCTCCCACCAAGCACCGAGAGCTGCGAGCTGCTGCGCTTTGGGGCTTTTTAAAGTAAAATAACAATCTTTTGAGAGTGAAAGTCCGGTCCTGGCTGAACAGATGTTGTAACTTATCGCATTTATGGTGGAAACTTGAGGGCCAAGAGGGAATTCAAACAGCAAATAGTTAACAGCATAAACCCAAATAACGAGAAATATATAAGGTGTATCAGAGGACCGAAGGGAGTCGATTGGTCTGAGGGAGCAGTGGGGGGCAAACACGAGCAATTAAAGGGAAGGAGGAGGAAGAGGAGGCAAAAGAGGGCATTGCCGAGTAGCCCAGTGATTCTTTTAAATCCAGAGGGGTAAAAGTATGCGCTGCTCATTAAAATCAGCTGCTGTCCTGGAGGACCCGAGTGTAACACACACTGTATCCATCTTCTGCAATCACACGATAAGCTGAGGGCAGGGTGACAGGGCATCGAGGTCTTCGCTAATTAACTGCCCCAAACTTCGTTAACTGAGCTGAGGTGTCCCTGTGCCCTTCCGGGGTGCTGGAAAACAGCCGGGAGTCAGAGCTCCGGAGCGACACAGGTTGCCAATCTGAGCTGAAACCGGGAAACAGAGAGTCCGAGCAGAAGAAGATGGAGAGGCTCAGACCCTTGCGAGTTCCCCGCGTTGCCTCACTAACAGCTGGCAGCGGCTAACCTCTGGAGTTTCGGCTTGCTGATTACCTCCCTTTTGTCCCCCTTAAACGCTTTTGTTGTTGTGATTAATTGTTTGCCACCGAAGCTATTACTTATCAGATTGTTTGCTCGCCGCTTCATCAGCGGAGCTGAACAGGGGCTTGTTTGTGCTCTGCTAGAGCAGCGTGGGAGGCTGCAGAGCTGGATGGAGCCGCAGGAGAGGTTGGCTGGAGGAGGCTGTTGGGATACAAAACCGCCTCTGGCAGCCAAAGCCCAGAGTTTCCTAACCACGGGAGGTGCTAGTTAAGCACCGGTACCATTCTGTCAACCCCAGTCAGTGGTTTGCTCAGATCTAGTATTCATTAAATGCTATATTCTTCAATAAGTGGAGAAGGTATTGTGGAGCTTTAATAAAGGCTGCTGCTCATAACACTGCTTACCGAAGCCTTTCATCTTCACCCTAATTAATTCATGCTAATTTCCTTGCCAGTTGGATACATCAATTTGAAGTTTAAAATAGAGTCTTGGTTTGTTTGTGGAGTTCAACATGTTGCAAAATATAGCTCTCCTGTCAGAAAAAAAATGCATAAAGGGAAAGATGGGACCGCATCTTACACTTAGGATGTGCCGTGCAGCATGGGTTGGAGAAATGCAGCATTTCTCCAGGGCCCCACATCTGCCCCCTCCCTACAGGGTCAGTCCCAAGTGCTCAGAGACTCCACTGGGAATCCTCTCTACCAACAGGATCTTTCCACTGTGCTGTTGCACCTTTGCTTTTATCAACACAAAGACAGGAGACTGTACATTCCTTCACCTGGGCTCACTCCTGCACGTCACGATCGGAACAAGCTTTATCAGAAGATGCCATTCCTTTGGGCTGGAATGTGGGCTGTTTGCAAGGTCTCTCTGAAGAGCAAGTTCTTGCCTAATCCAGTACAGGCCTCGGGGTGCTGGGCAAAGAGTACAGCAGGGATTGCATTCAGGCTGCTCTCAGAAGTTTTTCTTCCCACCAGCACTACAACAGCTCGGTTCCTGCTGTAGCTTAAGGGATATAAAATCACAGCTGAGAGGGCTGTAAAGGATGCAGAGAGCCATCAGTCATCTCCTTCCCCAAAACTAGTCTTTCTCCAGTCCTTCCGGGCAGACATGTTATTCTCAAAGATTCCCCAAAATAGCAGGCCTCCTTCTCTCCAGACAGTCAGCAAACACTTAATTCTTGTCACTGTGATTTACTTGTATCTTGCTTGAAATCCCCTTCCTGCAGTTTAAACCTGTTTCTTCTTTCCTGTCCAATGGCTGTGGATCATTCCCACCCTCTCTGCTGCCTCATGGCTATTCCCTAGCCTTTTCTGCCTCGCAAGCCCAGGCTTTCTGTTTCTCTGTACAGGTCAGTTTGGAGTGACACAGGCAGACGTTCACAAACACGATGAGAGGAGCAGAGACCCAGGAGATCTGTGCACATGGACTTGTACACCCACACATGAATGCCTCCAAGCATGCACACCTTGCATCCAGCCTTTTTTCTCCCCAAGCATCCTTTGCTCAGAGCGTCGGCAGCAGCACAGGTCCCTGAGCTGTCAGAGAAATAACCAGCTCTCCCAAAAGCTTCAGGGAGAAAAACTGCGGGCTCTGCAGCCCTGGTGAAAAATCCTCTTAGCATTCAAGAGGAGAAAAATTCGGTGAAAAGTTGTGATGTCCCTCTGCTCCTTGCCTCAGTATTTGGCTGGCTGACCAGCAGAGAGACAGCAAAGAAGCTGTCCGTGCACCCTCAGGCATGATAATGGGCAGGGTAGATTCCAAGGAATCGCAGGAAATTTTGCTAGAAATGTGGCGTGCAAAGAGGTACCGCAAGTTCCAGCTGGTTTGAATTTTCTCTGTATTTATAAAAAATAAATTGATACTTTATTACCTAATCAAAGTAGCTACTCATGCGTTTTCGCCTCCCCCTCCCTCCTCAAATTTAGCACGGGTGTTTCAGATGCTAATATAGAGCTCCCAGGAGAACAAGGGAGCCTTTCTGTGAGACTTTTTAAAGACATCTTAGAGGATGCTTAATAAAGAGGCAGCATGGGGTGGTGTCTGGGTCAAAGGCTCGACATTCAGGATACTTGGACTCCTTCCCGGCTCTGGCACGACTCCAGAACAAATGCTCCATTGCTCCGTGACTCAGTTTCCCCCTCTACCAAGTGAGATCCTAAGCCTGCCCTTTCTCATGGCTTGGCAGAGAGCTAAAATCTGCCCCTGGTGCCATCACCACCCCTGCATTCCCCGTCCTACCAACCACGGCAACATGTTCCCTGTGGCACAGAGAACACCAGCCCCAGCCCAAGGCTGAGCCCAGGCTCTGGGGGCAATTTGTGCCATAAAAAAAACCTGTGCTCAAGGACTTAGAGCTGTCTTGGCCAGCAAAACACATAAACCTCAGCACTCCCTGGATGCAGCTTGGGGAAGGGATGGAGGTTCAGGATTAGCTACCCACAGAGGTGAGCTGACACTGCATGACCTATTTTCAAAGACAGTTTTACCAAAGATTTTGGCTAACTAGGTGGCAAAAGAGATTTTGGCTTTGTGGGAGTTGCCAGAGTGGAAGAAGTAAACAGTGAGGGTGCAGGATAAACTCTGCTTTCATTCATAGATTCAGCTAGTGTCCCTGATTGAGGGATGGTGAATTGTGTTTTCTTCCCACACAAGCAAATATGGTGGAGAGCCAAGATTTTTTGCTTTTGGCAGAATTCTAAGGAGACAGTTGCCCACTCTAAATATGTGTTACCCACACATTTTTGGGAAAAGAAACACCACACAAAATAGGAAAGAAACATTTTTTTTTTCCCTAGCAAAAATAATAATTTCGTAAAAAAATGTTGCCTAAAAGTAAAGATAAACACTGTGTTCTGTCTTGCTTCCCACGTAAAACCAGCAGGAGAGGAGTCCCAAGGACCAGGCATTTCTACTGCCAGTTTTGTCCTCAGCAGGAGCAGATGGTGGCATCAGCACCTGGGTCACCTGCCCCACACACACAGCCTCACACGTGTCCCCAGCGTGCACAGCTGCAGACACAGTGTAGGTCCAGCAAGTGGCATTCCCCAAAAGCCATTCCAGCAAATTTCAGCTTGGGTTTTCATATGGAGAGAAAAAAAGAGAATCACCCCTGAGCAAGGGAAGGTAACAACTCTGAAAGCATCTTTGGGAAGAGCCACTCCTGGGGGCAGGGTCCTGTCCCTGCAGAGCGCTGCCGACAGCTTGTGCCCACAGATTCCACAGCCTCGTGTGGGACTGCATCAGTTGTCACTCTCGGTTGGGACAGAAAATCCAGGCCTCAGCTGGGCAGGAGGGAGTTGTCCCCCTTCAGCCTGCTTCCCTGGATAAATTCTGGTTTGTTTCTCTTCTCTTTGTGTGGTTTATTTGATACGGGAAGACATGCTGGAAGATGAAAGAGGAGGGACTTTTCTGAAGCGTGTGCCCTCACACTGATACCACATTCCTGAACTGGAAGAAAAATCTTTGCATATTCTGTAGACTGGACCCAGGAGGACTTACTGGCCAGGTCCTAGCCAGTAAAGGAGACTGTAGCATCTCTTCAGCCCCTGCTGTGGCAGAGTTTACTCTGCTGGACCCTGCCCTCCCTGCAGAGGTACCTGACGGTCATCCAGGAAATACAACAAAAAAGAGCATTGCTCTGACCACATTTCAGGGGCAGCAAGGAGGTCAAGAAGATGAAGATATACCCCAATCTCATACAAGTTGTCCTCATGGGATTTAACAAGCTTCAGGGAAAGCTGTCTGTAGCATTTTTGAAACAATGGAGGTCCTCATGTAGCCATGTATTCTCAGCCCTGTTAAACACATGGGATAGGGATGTACACTTTGTTATGCCATTATATAGAAAGGAACCTTAATGAGAGCCAAGCAACTTGATGAAGCTGTGCAAGAAACCTGTGCCTCAACTGGAAGTGTGTTCTGGATCTTATTTCCAATCCTGCCTTGAGTTTCCATGGCTTTACCTAGCAGGTGGGGAGGAAAGACAGGGAACAGGCAGCAAGCATGGGCAGGCTGTCTTAAGAAGACAGGAAAATATCAGAGTCTGTATATTTAGCCAAACACCCCTTAATAATTTCAGGTTTATTTCCCCATGCTGTCAGCTCATGAAGCAAGTGGAACAGTTTCAACACCCGGCTGAGCTTTGCATTTCATCTCACGTCGAATCCGCTGTCTGAAGACATTTGTTTTGCTTTCATTTATTCCAAAGTCCTGATCTAAGCCATGGAGGGGGATTTTTCCAGTAGGTGCCGGTGTGGCAGGGGGGAAGAGGAACTCAGTGAGTGACTCAGCTTCATACTAACAAGGAGAAATTAAAACTTAAAGCGACTTCATGCAACCAAGTGCAGTGAAACAGGCCCTTGATCTAATCAGCACTTTCTAAAGGAATTAAATGCCAATCTATTTTAAAATGCCTTTCACTGCGACTTAATGAGGGCAACAGGGAAAAATCAATTGGTTGTGTAGTTTGGGATTTCAATAATAAAAACAATAAATGCTAATTAGGAACATTCTTATTAATGCCATAAAATTCTTGGACAGATTGTAGTCATGTAATTAAAGTTTGACAAAGCTGCTTGAAGAGTTTGAGGCCTGACAGCAGTCGCTGGGACATGGACAGGGAGTGGGATGAAGGCAGGCTGTGCTCAAGGCTGCATGGTTCCAGGAAGTGGGTGAGTTCTGGGAAGGATGGAAAGCCCTGGGAAACAGGACCACCCCAGAGTCCCTCTGATCCTTCAGAGCTGTGCAGACACAAGGCCATGGAGCCGAGCATCCCTCACTCGCACTCACGGTGGTACCCAGGTGTTAGTCCACATCCTCGATCCTCTACAGCTGCCATTTACACAGGACAGGAGTCTTCTCTCCTGCCACGCATCTGAAATGTCAGCTGTCACTCAGATCCAGGGTGTAGCATTTCCCCAAGTGCAGAGCCAAGTCCAGCAAGGCTGCTGGGATGTCCAAGCAGTTAGTTAATCTCTTTGCTCTTGCTGTGTAAGACACACAAGCTCTGAGAAATCCAGCTCCCTTTTAATGTCTAACAGGCAGTGAGACTATCTAGCACTGTTAGGGAATAACTCATTTTCTTTTGAGATGTCTCAGAAAAATAGGAATCCCTGCACCAAAAATTCCTCAAGCAAAGGCTCCTGTTGTAGCAGAAGAGGGATTGGGATGATTTTCTCAACAGATCCCAGTCTCTTGCCTGGAGGCACAGACATTTCTGCATGGAGCATCAGAGAGCATGGTTTGGCCTCTGCAGAGCAAGATGAACACAACCAAAACAGGATATTCATGCAATTGGCTTAGACATTATCTTGTGTAGTTGTCTCTAGGAGGGTAAGCAATTCTGCTACCCTTCACAGCTCTGGCTCTCATCTCACCATGTCTTTCCCAGAAGCCATTTTTCTCTAATGCAACTAGAAAAGTAAAAAAATCAACAAAGTATGGAAAAAAATATATCACTATTTATTGCTTCAAAGTTTTAAGCAAGAGCTCACACTCATTCCCCTAGTTTTGATGTTCCCCTGAAAATGTTGATTTTTCGAGCTTGGGTGCATTAACATGACTTCTTGATCTGTCCCTCTTGTATTATTACATTTTCCCTCTGTTAACGTTTTTCTTCCACATAAAAGAAAATGAGATGAAAAAACCCGAAAAAATGTCAAGACTGGCTAAACCAGGATTTACTTTATTAATGTGGCAAAGAAAAAAAAAAAATACAGTAACAGCTTCAGGAAACTTCCAGGAAATAGCATGGCTTTGGATTTTAATTCGGCCTGAAATGTTTCTGTCCTCATCCCAGGACAATCCCCACGGCAGGATCCCTCCTGCCACAGAAGGGATGTTTCTTTACCCATCGTTTTCTGTCCTGCCTGGAACATCTTTATCCATCTTCCAGCACCAGCAGTTGGCAGCTGCTTCTCACACCTGCAGCCTGCGTGTGCAGGGCACCGCTGTGCCTGGCTCCTGCGTGCTCGACACAGCCCCTCTGGGCTGCAAGGGCAGCTCTGGTGGCTCGGGCAGACCTGCTGCCCTCCAGTCAGACTGCTCCCTCCACAAGGTAGCTTGTGTGAAACATGTGTATATATGTATATGTTATGTGTATAAGTTATATGTTTGTATATGTATATGTATGTGTGTGTGTATGTGTGTATGTATACGTATCCACGAAGTTGGGTTTGCAAGACTCAGCTGCAAAGAAAAAAAAAAAAAGAAAGAAAGCTGTGCAGAGAGGTGGAGCTCATTCTGGGTTAGATTTGTCTTTTTGTCGTTGTCCCACAAAGTGGAAGGGAGCTGCAATTCCTGCAGTTCCCTCAGGAGCCGTCCCTGTCCTGAGACGTCACTCCCTGGGATCAGTCCTCTCGTGTTCCTCTCCTCTTATGGCAGCAGAACTCATCACCCGTGAGCAGCAGGCACCCCTCTCCTGTGTGATAAATGGGTGACACCAGGCTTTCACCCCTGCCCCCATCTCAGCTCCCTGCCTTCAGGACTGAGTTAAGGGACCAAAGTGTGCAGGAATTGGTACCATGTGCTCGCGCTGCCTTCCCGGAGATTAGCCCCATATGGGGAGAGAGCTGCGTTCCCCTCCATTTGGGATGGGGGTTGATCTAAATGTATAGCAGGCATTCTTTGAATGCATGTGACAGCCCAGGAGATAGACTTCAAACATCAGCAGAACTGGCCCCTTCTCACTGATCTTTGAAATGTACAGCCTGGTTTATTATGTTGTAAATATACTTTTAATGCACCGTGTCTTAAAATATGTTCCTACCTGACTGTAGCACCTAGGTTTTCTGACAACTGGTGTCTTTGGCTGTATCATAAATGTACAGTGTACGGCCCCAGGTCAGTTCACCATTAACCCTGTGATTTACCCCACAGATTTAGGGTCAGATGCTGCATGGGCTGGAGGACAAGGGCGTTAAGACGTGCAGCTTCCTGCCAAAAGAAGATACAGAAAGTAGCACCTCAGTAAGGCCCAAAGCTTGGGTGATGGGCCCTTGGTCTTGTTCAGGGTTATTTCTACAGGTAATGAAATAGCAACTGGTTTCAGTCTTAGGAGCAGCACATTTTAGGAAGGTCTTTGCACTTCGTGCTTTAGGCATCGATGGGAAAATTTGGTATGGCTTACCTGTAGTGTTATACCTTCCTCCAAATTGTCTGCTAATGGCCACATAATGCCTGACTTATTCCAGTTTGAGTCAGCGTGATACAGGGTCTTGGGTCTGGAGGGATCCAACTGGCAGCCCCTGAGCAACGTGTCACTTAATCCTTTTAATAGATTTTTCCAGCCCAATTATTGAAGACAGACAAAATTGTTGAGAACAGGCATACGGCAGATTTTTTTCCCCCAAATACTTTGAGATATTAGTGTTGCCATGCTGTTTGAAATTTTATTTTTGCTAAGTAGCAAAGGATTTTGTATGAGAACGTTGCAGAAAACAGCCTGAGATCTAACAATCCCTGTCAGCTTTAGTTTAAATTCAAATAGCAGTAGGCAGTGACAACAGGTCTACAACTAAGACTTCCAAAGACAAATATCATGACGTGAAGGAAATCTCTGTGGGGTGGCCAACTGCACTGAATAGGGCAATGCCTGGATCTAGTTACAATGAGTTGCAAATGCCAGCTAGAATTTTCTTGCATAGAAAGCAGAGATCTCAGAGGAAAATGCTCTGAGGTAGTAGGATGAATCCAATCTCTGAATGGTTGCAAGGGATATGTAGGATAAATACAAGAAATGGGTTAAGAAGATGAAATCAACAGAACAAGCACTATTGCATAGGTCAGAAAGCAAGAAGCTGAGCCCATATTCCCACGTGCATTAAAAATTCCAGTGATGGTGAGAAATTTGCTTTTCAGCTAAGACTCCTTGAGTTCTGCTGAAATTCTGCTGGAATTAACTGCCACAGTCTCCAGGACTAGAGGCAGACAGCACAACAAATAGGGGCTACAAATTAATGTGGCTGAGATGGGATCGACCTCTCCACTTCCTGCCATCCTTCACTGAAAGGATATATAATTCTACTGCCACGTTAACACAGGAATTTTGCATAACGTTTTCTTACCCTCTCTTAGTAAGAGAAAATCAGAATAGAAGAAAGCACTGTGCAGCTGTTTGGATTTCACTTGTATTCTGCAACCCCCTGGAAACTGGCAGGTTCATGGGGGAGGCAATGCCTGGTGCTCAAACACATTGCCCAGTTTGCATCGGCAACATGACTCTGGTTAAAATAATTCAATATTTAAAATACTGAGGTTGTTTCATTCACCTCAGTAATTTGCAGGTCTTGCAGGTGTTTTCTTCCCTGTGTACCTGACTCCACATATCCATCATGATGGGTCAGGGACAAGAGCAGGATGCTGCCCATGGAGTATGGCATCCAGCTCTGGGATGTTCACATCTCGTGGTAAGAATGTGAACCCTTTGGAGCAGGTCCAGAGGAGGCCAGGTGATCAGAGGTTGGAGGAACCCTCTCCTGTGGAGACAGGCTGAGAGAGTGGGGCTTGTTCAGGCTGGAGAAGGCTCCAGGGAGATCTTATAGCACCTCCCAGTGCCTGAAGGGCTGCAGGGGAGCTGAGGAGGAGCTTTTGACAAGGGCATAGAGTGACAAGAGAGATGGCATTAAACTAAAAGATGGGAGATTTAGATTAGATATGAGAAACAAATTCTTTACTGTGAGGGGTGTGAGACACTGGCACAGGGTGCCTGGAGAAGCTGAGGATGCCCCATCCCTGGAAGTGCCCAAGGCCAGGCTGGATGGGGCTCTGAGCAACCTGCTCTGGTGGGAGGTGTCCCTGCCCATGGCAGGGGGGTTGGATGATCTCTTCCAACCCAAGCCAATCTATGATTCTATGCCCAGGGCATGTAAATCCAGGGCAGCCATGGCACAAGGCTGGACCACAGAAGGACCCTTCCTCAGGGATTTCTTGACCAATGACTTAGCAACCCCTTGCCTCTACCATAAGCAGCTGGGCAAGAGAGGAAGGTGGGAACCATTCTCAGAACCTGAGTCTAGAGAGACCTTGGTGTCTTGCCAAGCCATGCTTTCACAATTTTCTGCATAAAGGTGAGGTTGAGAAAGTGCTTCCTTTGCAATTATATGTGAGATTCTGTCTTACAATTTGACTTTCAGAAATGGAACTTTTTTAGGAGAAAATACAGCAAAAGTGAATATCTTCAGAATCCAAATCACACAGCCTGGTAAGTCTGCAAATAGAGATGCAACATCTTTCTGCATTTGAGGGAGATTTTCTTGTCACTCAAACTTACATTCCTGTCCTTAGCCCAGTGACCAACCTAAACCAGCCACAGGCTCATCAGCACATTCTGTACACAATGTTTTCTTGCAAGAAATAAGTCCAAACTGGTCTCTTTTCCCTTCCCCCCCAAATCCCAATATATCTCAGCTAAACATGTTTAGAGGTGATCCTTCAATGGCTGTTTTTTCTTGTACATGATTTCCCCAGTCCACTCCCTACAAAAGCTTAGCTTCTTGGGAAGGAAAATGCCAAATAGGTTAGGAAAAGGCCTTTCCTAGCTTTGCTAGTTGCCAAGAAGAAAAATACATTTTAAAAAGCCATAAAAGTGTAATTCTCCTCTACACACATTCCAATAAATCAAAGATAGCTAAAAGGATTTTCTTCAGTGAAAGAAAAGTCATCATTTCTTGCCCTATACAAAGTGTGAAAGTTTTAGTCTGAACAGAGAAATTTTACAGAGAATTATGGTCATGTGAAACCAAAGGGTTAGAAAGAAAAGCTCAATGTAACCCAAGCACTGGCTTTTGATATTATGAAAGCTATAATGTATGAAACACTACAGATCTATGGGAAATATATTCCTTTCCATGAGAGGAATTGTCAGAGCACAATGTCTATGAACCAAGATTGATTACACAGAAACTGTTTTTCCACTTGACATTTATTTTGCAGAGATATTAATGAGGAAACAATTTCTTTTCCCTGCAGTTCAACCTGAGGTCATTCCCCAAGTCTGTTATCAACCTAGACAGCCCATCTGAATGTATCTAATACGTGCATTTGAGAGATGAACCATGGTAGGAACATTTGAGGAACGACGATTTAATTTTAAACTACTTTAATTGAGTGGAAAAGTGTTCCATGGGCTCTGACTTGATCAGTCTTTGCCTATTTTCTGCACAGGACCTGAAGGACCACTGTGGGTATACTGTTTGTGCCTACAGAAACTCTTTTAACTGATCTCAAGAATCTCTGTTCTCATTAGTAAAACAAAGAGGTCTCCAGCAGACCTGACTGGGGAGAAGGTCATGAACATGAGTGCTGGCACTTGTGCTGCAGATGCCTCTTCTGCAGGCAGCCTGCACTCACTGTGAGGAGCTGAGCACCAGGATTTCCACTGCAAAGGACACAGAACATGCATGGTGGCTCCTCTGGACTGGCAGCACATTTAACTTCAATGGTTAAAGCAGATTTTTTATGTCACTACCGTGAAAGGAGGCTGGGTGCACATTAGTGTGATAGTACCTTGCAAACCACAGTGGTTGAGGGGTGGGTACAAATCTTATCCAGCCATCCCTGTGGCAATAGAGGTCATGAGGGCAGATCTGAGATTGGCTGCTTTTTTTTTTTAATAACCTTCTATCCTAGAAAGGTTATTGAAAATCTTGGTTTTCTCTCCTCTTCCTCTGTCACTCCCAGGCACCTAGTGTAACACCTGAGATCTGAGTGTACCAGAGCCATCAAAATGTTCTTTTTATAGATGGTGAGAAAGGGCAGGCAGCATGATATAGGGGTGACCTCCCATCTGACACACAGGGTAGGACTCATCCCACCTATTTTTGGCTGAGTTAATGCTGTGGTTCTGATCTGCACTGTAGCTGCTGTCTGCTCCTTTCACTGCCAGTGAAGAGGAACAGATACCTCCAGGAAATGAGGAAAATAACTTCTTCATACAAGGGTGTTCGACAGACAGGGTGAGTCTGCATCAAAAAGGTGTTCAACAAACAAGAGGTATCCCAAATGACAAGTGCAAATTAGATGCTGAGCTTTCAGGTAGCTGCATCTGGTGGAGAAAAGTCACACATTCGTAGTTACTCGTTTTTGCAGCCCCCCAGGTAGGCTCTAGGAATATCTGACTGGCTTTCATGGCCAAAGCAGGATTTACTTTTGAGCCCTGGATGGTCCTTTTCTATCAGTGTGTGCTGTGGTAATTGCTTTATGCAAGGCAGCTGTGAAGCAGCAAAAGAGTAACCCAAACATCCAGAGCTGCATTTCCTCCAAAATCCCCTTTTCCCATAGGTGAGTTTTCAGATAACCAGGGGTTTCTATATCTACTCTGGTCCAGGCATACCCTCCTCAGTCAGAGACTGGGAGAGATAAAGGGGTCAGAAAGAAATGTGCCGAAGGGTAAGCTCTGCCACAGTGTCCCCATACTGGGATTTCTTGCCCTGTGATCAGCTTCTGTAAAGCAGCATCTTCCCTGACCAGAGACTTGCTCTCTGCCATGAATCCCCAGGGCAGCTGGACAAATCCAATCATCCAGCTACTAGTGATGAACCTTGCTGGTTGGGATGTTGGAGGAAATAATCAACCAATGTCCATCAACAGCTGAACACCTGCCTCTCTTAGGAAAAACCTCAGAATTGCCTTATATACAGGAAAAACGGAAGAGAGCTTTATGCCAAGTAAAGCTGGCAGATTGCAAGGGATCCAGACATCACCCACCTCTGTTCAAAAACCTGTGGGATGGTGTCCAGAAGACCTCTGCCTGGAGACAATCTGTGGGGAGGACACAGAGTACCCAGCTCCCATCCAGGGTGTCCTGCAAGGCATTCCTTGCCGTGACAGTGGGGCCAGAATGAGGAGATGGCAACAGACCTTGGAGGGGGGAAGTGTCCAGGTCCAGAACTTGTCACAGAGAGGAGAGTGGTTTTCTCTGACGATGCATTCTGTGATTCCTTGATTGCAGCCACCTCTTTGGAGGAAGAGGCATGTGGAGCATTCTCTGCTCTTTGTAAAGGAGAGCCTTGAGGAGTTTCAGCTGCTTACTGCTGCTGCTAGGCTTCATGGATAAGCAGCAGCCTCCAGCCCCCCAGGGAGGCTGAGCCAGCCCTAAATCTGCTTCAAAGCAGAAAAGAACATTATGGCCTGTGCGTGAGGGTCTTAGCTTCTCACACGGCTCCTCCGCTCCGGTTTTATGGCATGAAGAACACAGCCCTTACGACAGCAGCTCAGCTGCATTTTTCTTGGCGAGCTCATTCCCACCGGACATCATTCAGGCACTCTTCAGAGTGGAAACGAAAAGGAGCGAGAAGTGGCCCCCTTGAAGTTCTGCTCAGCTGGGCTGCTCGTGTTCCTGAAAAACACATCTACCTTTTTATAACTCCCCGAGCTCGCGTTCAGGGAGCCTGGCTGGCGGTTTCCACCGGGGGTGTGTGAGGGGGTGCATGTCTGATGGTAGGAGAGGGGTATTTGCAGCCTGCAGTCCTGCAGGCATGTGGAAAAAGGTGAATGGGGTGCAGGGGCTGCCTTACATTGTGGATGTGTGGGATGGAAAGAGGTGGAAAGCAGAGCTGCACGGAAGGAGGGAGATAGATGGAGACACCGTGTGAGGAGGACGGTTATCACAAAGGCAGCCCCCATTTCTGCCCCCACCACCCTCTCCCTCTTCCAGCCTATCCCACCAGAAGCAGCTTTCCCATGCAGCACAGGACTCCAGCAGGACTAGGTGCTCATGGAGAGGTGGCAGTGCTGGCAGACAGGGCCGTGCTGGCTCTGCAGCTGTACAGATCACTTTCCTCTGCAGGTACATAGGACCCAATGGCTTTAAATCAGCAACAAGCTATGACCAATGCTCAACTACTTGGAGGTGCTTGAAGCCCTTTATGTCCAGTGGCTGATGGAGTCTGTCTGCAATGGAGCCTTCTGTAGAGGAGATTCACCTCCCTATTTCCTTAACAAATCCCATGCTACAAGAGAGCAGTGCAGGAGACTCTGTTTTAGGGGCATGGGGTGAGCAGCTCTCTGCTTTTAAAGTATCAGTTGTTTCATACAATTATTTTTCTTTCCAGCTTGGCAATCTCCATTTAAGGCAGTTTAAATAAATCCTGGCCTGATGCTGTATTTAAGAGCTGATGTCAAAGGGAGATTAAGCTGTTTAGTGGCAGAATGTTTAAAAAATAAGCTGGAATGTCCAATACAATTTTTCTGGTGAAGAAGGTCAAATATATCCAGAGGGATTTGATGCCATTCCTGTTTTTCGCTTTGACAAATTGGCAGGGCAGAAATTGGCAGGGCAGTTCCACCTGGGTTCTTTCTCCATGAGTTTAGTGTGGGTCTGAGCTAAGGGTGTTTCTCTTTGGGTGTGAGATGTGTGACTTTGTTCCTCCTCCTCTCAAGGAGGACTCCTGAAAGATTCCCAAGGAGCCAAGGGCTGACCGGCAAGTTCTTGATTTCCTATGCCTCCATAAAATCACCAGACAATACCCAATTGCATGAGCATTGGCCAGGAAAATGGATATGTGTTTATATTTGCACAGCCAACATGCATGAGCCTCTGTCACAAGAAAGCCCTGTCCAAATTTGTTTACATGCTGTGTTTACCAGTATCCCAGGTTGTGCCCTCACACAGACCTTGCACAAGGACCCAACTCCATTTGCACGAGTGCCAAATGCCATTTTTCTCTCCCTTCATATTTGCATTTTCATTTGCTCGTTGCTTGCCTTGCTCACCTGTACATGAACACATCTTCCCTCCTCGGGCACACGTGGAGGGATGGTAGCACCTGTATTTACATATGAATTTCCAGCTAAGGCATTTGTGGACAAGCCTGTGAACAAGTATTTCCCTGCTAGCGTAGCTCTGAATGAGGGCTCACATGAGTGTTCTTTTGCCAGCAAATTCCTAGATAAATCCTCATCAGTTCATATAAGTGCAAGTACTTGCTTTGGGATTTGCCTGCCAATACGTATCTAGAGATGCACTTGCCTGAAAATTCATATCCACATGTGGCTCTGCATGCGAATGCTGGTTCAAAGGATCTCACCTCGCGCTTTCCTTTTTTTACCTGCACCTTTTCAGCCTGGATTCTGCCACAATAAGTATTCGCAAGAAAAGCAAGCAATGGGGGAGGTGAATGCCTTCAAAGCAAATCACGGCTCTTATTCAGATGAATAGTGGAGAGTCTTTTCTTCTGACACTGTCCTTCCTGCTCTTGTGATATGCATATGACTCTATATGTTTCCATTTGAGGCCCGAGGAACTCTGCTACTTCCCCCCTGCTGCCCACAAGCCAAAAAGACGATAAGGGAGTATAATGAACACAAACAATGGTGGAGGCTGAATTTGACTTTTTTTTTTTCCTCCAGGGACAGACAGGACTCACAGATGTAGGAATATTATTGAATTCCTTTGGATATATTTGATCTCTCAGCCAAAAAAGTATGTGGGACATTTCCGCTTATTTTTAAAACATTCTGCCACAAAACAGTAATTCAATTAACGAAAGCTCCCACTGATGTCAGCCCTGAGCTTCAGCCTGGCTGAACATTTCTCTCTGCTGTACACACAAAAGCCACCTTAAAGGGGAGCGACTAATCTACATATGTTTGGAAAGGAAAAGCCTTCATGAAATCTTTTATGATTTAAAGTGAAGGCATGTAATGAACAAAGTGTGTTGCTCATTAAATGCACCCATGTGCAAGCAGGCCTTCGCCAGTTGGGTTGCAGTCTTTCAGCCCTGCTTGAGGTGGATCTGGAGCCATGGAAGGTGTCTGAGTCTTGTGCTGAGGCACTGCATTGTTCTCTCCTCCGAGCAGCCTGCTTCCCTGTGCTTCTTTCCCTCCTGGCAAAGGAAAGGGGAAAGCGAACATCGCTGAGCTGTGAACTCAGATTCATTTTCATGCATTGACTGAGGGCTCTGATTCTTCAGGTCAGAGTGGATGAAAAGATACGCTTTCCCTGGAAAAACTCCCTCTCCCCACTCCCACACCCCAAGCCCCAAACAATTACCTTGGCCATATGTTTTGTAAAAAGCCCTTTTCACAAAAACAACATCTTATGTGAAATAGAATCTGACAGCTCTCTTTTAATGTGACGTTAAACTTGAGGTTTTAATCTCATAAACCTCAGAAAACTCAGAAGCTGATCTTTCCCCAGAAGCTTTAACTCTGCCCCTCGTGCATGTGCCCTCCAACAGGAAGGCTCACCAAACGAGCACACAAAAATACTTTCCAACAAAACCCTCTGTGTGTAATTCTGATGCCTCTCAGGTTGCAGGGGAAAGTGCAATTTAAACACAAATCAAAATCAGGCAATTAAGGTTACTTAAAAAGTAATATCACAGACACGCTATTCAACACCATTGGGGAATATGCAATAAGATATGAAGATAAACTGAGATAGAGAAGCTGAGGGGCCAGTATGTGTGAAATATCCAGGTAGATGGATTAGAAGGCAAATCAGGCCTCCAGGACACTCACTCAGATGCAACCAGGCTAAAAGCACTTGAAAGTTTCCTCTGAGCCACAGCTGTTTGGAGCCATCCATGAAATGAATCTCTGTCCATCCTCAGTGAGTGAATCTATACATGGCCAAAAAAAAATTAAAAATTGCTGATCTTTTCTAGAATCCTTTGCTGAGGGCAAGAGAGTGTCATGGACACTGACAATCTTGAACATGTCCCTTTCTCTGGAGCAGAGCCAGGGGTCCATAATCTGGGTGGTGGGAAGGGAAGTAGATGAAGTTTGTCAGGCTGCACTGCTTGGAGTGATTGAGCTGAATCCCAGCATAAACAATGGAATTCGCCCCGGAAAACCATGTGCACACCCAGGACAACCTCACACAGGCAGAGCAAACATCCCATGTCTCTGTGGCCACAGGCGTGGTCCCTGCAGTCTCGTGGTCTGCCACCCCCAGCCACCTGCACATGCTGTGTGATGCTCAGCTCAAAGGGATCAGTGAAGATGTGGAAATACACAGCCACATCTTCTGGGCATGAGCAGGAGTCGTGGAGGAGAGGGCTGGGGCTTAGTGATGACCTCTTTACCCAGGAGATGTTTTCTGCAGTCTCATTGCCCAGGGAAGTGTGCTGTGCTGTGGGAATTCCTGTAGCAGTGGCGCAGGGGGGATTGTTTTAAACAAAAAGAATGGATATTCAGTCAGATATATACAATAAAGAAATTCTTAAAAATGAAGCTGGGGAAACAGTGGCATGGGTTGCCCAGATGGGTGGTAGATGTCTTATCCCTGGAAAAATTCGGGGGTAGGTTGGATAGGGCTCTGAGAAATCTGATCCAGTTGGAGACATCCCTTCAGGGGGTTTGGAAAAAATGACCTTTAAAGGTGCCTTCCAACCTGAAGTATTCTATGTTTCTATCAAATGCGCAGAGTGCTCAGCTGCAGCAGGGCAGGTTTGGCCTTTCCATACTTTGTGGTGAATAGGGGCAGACTGCCAGCCTGGGGGAATTTCAGAGTCTGAATAGACCTTGAGGAGCTTGTGAGGGGTTACAGAGGCTCTTTAGAGCTCTGTGAAGTGAGGCATTCCCCTTGAGGGAACAAGGGGAATGCTAAAGGGGAAGAACTAATTTGCACATCTCATTTGGGCCTCCATCAGCACATCCTTTCCACAGGATCAGGGCTCAGCTGCCCAGCTGCTCTGACATCCCTGTGACGTGCAGGGCTGTGCAAGTGGTGGATCTGGTCATGGTGCTATCATCATGATGGCATGGTGAGGGACAGCTGGGGACCAGGCACCTGATCACCTTCCCACTCAGTGACCCTCTGGGACCCAAGGATGCTGCTCCAGGTGGCTCATGGCACACAAATGTTCTTGTTGCAGCACTTCTCAGTTCACTCTGTGCAAGGGGGTGAAGATTTGACCTGTGCTGAGCTGGGAGAGGATTCCTAATGTCATTCTGTCAGACAGCTTCCAGCCCTGGGGAAGGAGAACTCTGAAGGGGAGACAGTAAATGCATCCAGGGACATAAGGGTGTACAAATGAGCTTTTGCTTTCACTGCCCGAAGGGGCTAAATCCCACCAGCCTGGCAGCATCAGTCAGCAGGGATCTTTGGGTTACCATGAGTGTGAAGGAAAAGGGGAAAAGACTACAGGTATGAATATTTTGTCAGCTGTTTGATTCTTCAGGGCATTTGTGAACAACCTGGGGCAGCACTACTGCTGTTCCCTTCCCCCCAAAGCAGAATGACAGTGCTGGCTGGTGAAGCACCACCATTCCTCCAGTCCTGCTTGGGTCAGAGTCCCTTGCAGGGCATAAGACAAGAGTCTGTTCCTGCAGCCTTCAGAGATCAGTTCCACTGACCTTCCTGGCACTGCTGGAGCTGGTGACTTAAGCGTTATCTGAGCCCAGCCCACCCAGCAGCGGCACGGCTGGAGCAGCTCAGGTGCAAACAAGTGGTGCCTGTCTCTCTGCTCACCTGATCAGCATGAGAAGCAGGATATCCCTCACCAACTGCACTGGCTCATTCCAGCCTCCAGCATTGTGTCTTTCCAAGCTGGCACAATAAAATTGCATTTCAGAGGCTGGGGGAGATGCTCATGCCAAGCGGCTTTGATCAAAGCCCTTGTTTAGTTGTCAAAGGCAGAGTAAACAGCTGGACATGCACCTGCTGGGGAAAGGCTTTTTTCTCCTTTCTCCAATCTCAGCCAAATTCACCAGGACAGGGAGAGATCGTTTTGCACCCTGAGGCTGTTTTGTGAGGGTGATCCTATTTTTCAGGATACTGAAAGAAGTGTCTTCACAGTCCCCGTTACTGCTGTGTTGAGCAATCAGTCTGTGATCCTGGAAAACACTGAGATCTTTGCTCTGAGGAAGGACTTAGAGGTTTGGAATGCATGAGGATACTTAACCTGAAAGCACCAGACCCTAATATACATAACTCAGTCTCTGGATCTCCAGGAGGCTGCCAAGGGGTGCCTGACCACAGTGTGGAGCAAGAGTTTTTCTCCACCAAAGTTCCTGTCTCATAGGGAAGGCAAGAAGGAATCATGTCTCTGTCTTCAAATGTCCAGAAACCTTTGTGGAAGGCTGAGTCAAATCAGGAGAGGTTTTATGGAGCCTTCCAGAAGGGACAAGAAGGTAAATGGACACAAAAAAAAGGGATCACAAAATACCAGCTTTGAAAAGTGAGATATTTCTGTGGCTGAGCAAAGTCTGAGAGGCCTTGGCTCAAGAAGCAGGATGAAGCAGCCACGTCGCCTGCTTTTCTGAAACCCAATCTCCCCCAGCTTCATGTCTCTCCACACTGAAGACTCCTCTCCCTTTCCACTTTTTTTTTTTTTTTTCCCTTTTCTTCTTAAGAAAAAAAAAAAGAAATGCAGGACAGAGCTGGTGCTGTTTTCCCAAAGTGTTTCCCCCAGGGTCCTTGTTGTAGCATCAAATTTCCTTTGAAATGGCTATGTGGGAAACACAGTTTCTTGGGTCACTTCCCAAATGAAAAAGAGAAAAAGACAATAAAAAATGAAATAGGAAAATAAAATTCAACATATGAAGAGCAGAAGCCAAATCACAGCAGCTCTCTGTCCCATTTAATACTTGGTCCTAGGGAGGAGACTGAAAGTGTTGTTGGGAACAGTGATTTTGCATTACCATGTTCCTGCTTCTAAATATCTTCCTGGCTCCCTCCCTGGATTAGCCTTTCTGCCCTTTTTCCATTTAAATTCCACTAAGATCTGGGGCATTGACTACTCTGCAAGCTGAGTGCAGGAACAGACGGCTGACTGGAAGCAATTGCTGGAGTGTATTCCAGACCACCAAAGCAACCCAGGGAAGAGGACGAGTTCCTCTTTAAACACTTGTTTATGATTTGAAGAAAGACAAAGCTGATTATTATGGGTACAAGGACTCCTATTTCTCTCCTTTCCATCTGCCTCTGCTCCCTGGTTGTCATCTCTGTGTTGACCCACAGCAGGAAAAGGGCTACACCTCTGCTCAGCCCTGTGTCCCACCCAGCTGCACGCACCCCTGACTCCTCGGCAGCTGTGCTCCAAGGTGCAGTGACCTTCTGAAAGCCTGAGATCTCCACTAGGACATCAGCTGTCTATTAACATTTCCCAAACCTTTCCCAGTGCCTGCTGACATGTGAGAAGCTTTCTGCCACCTGGCCCTCTTGGCAAGCATCAGGCAGCGTCTGTCCCGCTTTGATCTGCTGCGCACGACGTTTGACCAGGAGTGAGTGGGCTGACATGCCTCACTCTCTTTCTGCCAAAGCTGATAGAATAAGGCAAAGGATTCAGTTGGCTGGGGTCAGCACTCCAGACCTGTACAAACCCCTGCTTGAACTCTGCAGACAGGCCTGCAAAGTCTGCAAAATCAAGGGCAAATAGTTTTCTTCCTGCCCAGATCATATTTACTTTCCCCACACAGAACCACTATTAATACCAGTGCTGGCTGATAGGCTGGGAATGCACTGAGAAAGGCACCAGATGGACTATCCAGGACAGTTTTCTTTGGGCTTTGTTTATATCACACTCGAAAAATCCATTTTCTTAAAGGTTGCCCAGCCTTGGTGAGACCTGAAAGTCGATAGCACTGCTGCTATATCAGCTTTTCCCATGCACACGGAGAGTCAGCTCCGCTTGCTCTGCCTCACGGTTTCTTTTGAGTGACTTTGTCAGATCTGGGAACCTCATGGCTACCCTGAAGCTTCATTTTCTGGTCCAGCAAAGCTGGGGCCCCTCCTGACCTTGCTGGTGGTGGTGTTGGAGTGAGATCCCCGAGTGCTGAACCAGCTCACCTTGTGAACACAGAGTTTGATTCCAGCAGCCTGACACATTTCCTGCTAGCACTTGCTTTGCATCGCCTTTGCATTTTGCAAAAATCCCATCAGTAAGGACACATTTTGTCCAAAGTGGTAATTTTTATGTAGACACTGTTGATGTCCTGGAAGTAATGTGGTCACACTGACTGCATTTGTGTCTAGCAAGCCCAGGTGGATCTCTTCTCCAGACCTCTGAAAATCACCTGGATAAAATCTCTCTGGTGTTGTAATTCAGCCTCAGGCTTTTGATACCCAAAGAATGTGAATTTTGAAGCCAGCACCTTAGCTGAAATAATTCACCACTTCTCCAGACTAGATTTTAAGCCCCATAGGAATACCTTAAAAAAAAAAAGCCTGACAAAGAATTTCGTTCAGTCATATATTTCCCTCTATGCCTCTGTTATGATTGTTAAATAGGGATGGGTCTTTATGCCTTGTTGTTGACTGCATCAAACTGTGAAAAATAAATAATGATCAAAACCAAATGTCATCTGTCTTTAATCAATGAACTGTTGAAAAGGACACAGAGTGCCAGGATGTTTATGGAGCTGGGTTTAAATAGAGCTTACAGCTTGGTGTGTATTTATGAAGGTGTTGACTAGAAGGTTTTAGACTCTGTAGCACACATTTACTTTGAGTATTTAGCAAAGCTGCTCAGCCTGTTCCCGTTGGGCCTTGAATCTGTAATGTTTGCATGGATGCCTCAAGCTCATTCCTGGCTGGCTGCATGGACAGTGCTGGTCCTCTCTAGCTGATGCTTGGGAAAACAGACATAAAACATTAAAAGTTTACTAAAGTACAATTCCTTGGATACATCATCTCCTCAGGGGGAATAGTCATAAAACTAAAGTGTTTCTGCCATTGCTGGATGGGGTCCAAAGAAAGTTTGGGAGCTTCACAGCACCTTTGGGTTCACCAATTTTTACACATATTTTACTGAGCACTTTTACAAGACTAGTGTTGCTGTTCATGGTTGTGGGGAAAAGCAGTGAATTCATAGACACAAGAAACCCAGCTGGCTGAACAGCTAAAAATACATTTGGCTTAGCATCCTCCTTGTGCACCAAGACTTTATATAAACCTTCTTTCTCCAAAGGAATGCATGTAGCTATGAAATCAGAGCTGCCCTTTTGTGTCACCACGGGCCCCAAAATGAAATCCATCCCTATATGTAGCATTCTTGGAAGCTCACAGGAATAAAATTATGAGATCAGAAATAAGAAAGTTGCTGGCTGTCAAAGCACCTCCTATCCATGGAATCATCATGTGGGAGGTACCCACGTTTCAGACCATTTGTTCAGAGACCATAAGAATCCTGCATGCCCACGCTTCGTGAAGGCCACGAATCAATGCAAAATCCTTTAATTCTTGTTATTCACCAGTTGCAACTTCCTTCTGACATCTTGTCTGGTCTCTAAAAATGGCAAGCCGGATCGATAAGCCATCCTACAACAGTGAGCACCCTGACCCTGAGAGCAGTATCAAAGAATGTGCCATTACTTTACCACTCTGTCATTTTGTCAATGTCAGCTTGAATAATGACTGCTATCTTGCATCAAATGCAGTCTACCCTGAAGTTCATTCACCATTAAGATCGTGTCTGCAAGGAGAGTGCAAGCTCAGCTTTGAAATCCCAGCCCAAGGAGGACGTTTGTTTTGTGGTTGATGCGGTACTGCACCCGGCTATACATCAGCTCCTATGACACAGTCTCGGTTGAAGAGCTGCTGTGCCAAACTTTCAGGTACCCTCAGCCCATTCCCATGCCCATTTTAGTCATGGTCAGGCATTTCCACTGGGTTGGATTAAAAATATAAGGATGGGTGCACTCAGACAGACCAAAAATCCATTTTAACGCTGTCCTATTTCTGGGAGTGGCCAGCAGTAGATGCCTGCGTGGAAAATACAAGAACATGTCAAGGATATAGCGATATTTCCCCTGAATACTCTGCCAGGCTCCAGCAATTTCTATCACACAGACATCCTGAAGTAGGTGAGCATGTTTTGCTTAATAACCAGCAGTAGCTCACTCCTTCCTGAATTTGTACAGTCATCTTTTAAACACACGAAATCTCTTACTGTCCACAGCATCCTGAGACATCAGCAGCATAATTATATGTTGTGAGAGGAATTGCTCCCTTTGGTTTGAATCGTGATTGACACAAGTCGGGTGCTATGGCTGGAACAAAATGGCTGCTGGAACAAAAACATTCCACCTGTGTGAAAAGCTTGATCACTCGGGAGCGAGTGCGTTTGTGCTCCCGTCATTTAATTTCAAATGTCACAGGTCAATGTTCAGCATTATAACCAGTGATGGAACTCAATTTGATGCATTATTGTGAGAACTATTTAAAATGTCGAATGGGGATAGGCATATCATACCTGTCTATCACATCAAGATGGAAAGCCAGTTTGAATAAATTAGCCGTGGTTCAAACCATCCATTTCAGACTCAATGACTAGGGCTGAGCTGACTGGGTTTTATTCCTTCAATGTGCTGAACTTTGTCTGTAATGATTCTAAAACTGTGTCTGTCAGCCACAACTTGCTTTATGATAGTTATTTCACCTACAATTTCATCTCACTTTGCCAAAGATTTCTCATACTCCTTCAGCTTGAACCCTGGTAAAGCATCTTCTGACACCCTTACATGCTGAACAGACGCAATGAGATTGCAAACAAACCAAGCTGGCTGTCATTATTGAATAGTCTTCAGACACACACACAGCTTGGGTAAAGTTATATTAGCTGTAAAAAGCTTTATTCCTAGGAAATCTCATAGGAGCCAGAATTATCAGCACCTAAGGTCACTCTGAATCATTCAACAAATTGAGTCAGGCAACCTTCAAGCAGGTACAACCTTTGTTACTCAGATTAACAAAATCTATCTTGTCTTTCACATGTTGCTAATGTAAAAGAGCTTTTCCCTCTCCAGCTGCCTAGTGTCTCCTCTCCTTGTAGTGGTATTTCAGCTAGTGGAGTTTCTGGTTACACAAATCTGGGTTCCAAATGACTCTTATGAATGGCTGTGTTCAGTAAACATCGAATGTTACATATCAGCAGTCCTGATACCTGTTATAAAATATCTGTGACCTTGACAGAGCGCTTTAGACTTGAGCTTCAGTGCAAACATGGAGGTGATTTTGAGCAAGGTGAGGTAAGAAAAACCCATGAGGATCTGTAGGTTTGATTGCCTTGGATGGACAATTTTCCCACTCCTGACCAGCCTCATCCAGCTGCATCCATCTCTGCAAAGCACAAAAGCTCTTGGAGGGCACATCAAAGGGCCGGCTTGGGTGCATCCAAGTGGTTCTGTTCCTTGGAATCTTGTCCATGACACCTAATAAAAACAACCTCCTGCTAAAAGATGTGTGCTGTGACTTCAGAAAACAATTCCCCAAAGCTGAGGGAAAGCACGGACTTAACTGAGCACAGGAAAAATGTGTATACACACATACACACTTACCTACACTCACACATAGGTACAGTGTGACTATAGGTATGCATATGTATAAGGAGAGTTTTAAGGGGAGCTTACAAAGACCTAAACCCTATGGTTTCATAAGAAAAAGATCAGAACAATTTTGGCCAAACAGACATTTTTAGTTCAGCATTGACATGAAGGTAGCAATTAGCCCTAGAATAGCAAAGTAAAGCAAGGACATGAAGCAGAAATACAAATCAGTGTAAATGTTAAGATAGGAAGTACAGAAAATGGAAAGGAGAAGATGAAGGTGGCAAGGAAAGATTCAAATTATTGAACAGGAAAGAGTTTTCTGGGCTAATTAGGAAAAACAGAAATGTCAGCAATGTCATGGGCCAACCATGTGGAGACAGAAAAAAATGTGAATAATGATTTAGAGACAGTAGAAATGCTCAATAAATATGTTTGCTCCGAGTTTGGAAGGAAAGAAAGAAGATGTGTTTATATCACACAAGGATGTCAAAATATTTTCCACTCTACTAGCAACCAAGAAGGAAGTTAAGCAACTTCTTCTAGGGATAAACACATTTTATACGAACAGGATCTGCAAACTTGCAGCCAAGAGTCTTCCTAGAACTGGCTGAAGAAATTTCTGACCCCTTGACACCAGTCTTGGATAACTCCTGTAGCACAAGGGAAATTCCAGAGGAGTCGGAGAGCTCTCATTATGTGCCAGTATTAGAAAAGAGAAAGTGGTCTGACCCCAGCAGCTCTAGAGTGGCAAATCTGACATAGTCTCATCACAATAATGGAAAAACTAATACAGGAGTCAATCAAAACAGAATTAATGCATGGGAATGTAATTAGGGCCAGTTAACACAGACTAATAGAAAATAGGACTTGTCAAACACTCTTTGATGAGATAAAAAGTTGGGATGATAAAGGTGACTACGCGAATATAATATATTTAGACTTTTATGAAGCTTCAACTTTGCAGCTCATGACAGTTTGATTAAAAAATTGGTGTGATGCAATGTCCATGAAGTGCTCCCTAAATGGTTTAGGAACTGCTAAGTGATCTGCTAAAAAGTAGTTGTTTATGAGGCATCAAGGGCAGGTGGGGGTGTTTCTGAAGAGGCAAGGTCTGTAGGAGTGGGGAGGAAGCCTGGCATGGCTGTGTCTTGTCATCCAGAATCTGGGAGGAAAAGCAAAATTGCTGGCAATGAAACTGTTGGCTGACACAAAGATGGTCAGTGCTTACAAGGACAGAACACATATGCAGAGCTGAAGGGAGCATCCTCCCACAGGAAGAAGAGAAGTTGTAGTCTTGGTGGCTGTTTCTAGAAAGCAGAGAATTGGGGAAAATATTAGGAGTTTGTAAAGGGCAAGCAATTTCCTCTTTTGGTGGCAGATTTATTGTGTGATAATTGGATAGACAAACAAGGTACAACATATAATGAGTGGAAGGAAGAATAGGAGTAGGGAAGGTGTTTTAACTTTGTGAATGATCAGTGAAAATGCACCTGGAATGCTGCACACAAAAATCACCCCAGGGTGAAAGAGATAAAATGTCCTTTTCTTGTGAGCTTGGGGCCAGTCACGGAAGAATGCAGTGAGCAACTCCTTTGGCACAAGGCTTTCTCTCCAAGCAGAAGTGCAAGTTTTCTGAATTTCTGTCTCCAGTAGGAGGACATGAATTCTGTTTACTTTCCTTATTACCTACTGAAGCAGGTGGCCTGAGTCTTGCCCTCAACCTTCTTAGATTACTGATGGCAAGATCAAGAGGCATGTTGCAGCAGCACGTACACTCCTTAGCGAGTTTAACAGGGCTTTTGGTAAAGATTTTTAGAAAGACATGGCAGGGACTGTCTCAAGAACCCCCAGTCAAATCCAAGCTTGGAAATACCTCCCAGTTTTTAATTCTGCAGAATTAAAACACAGAAGAGAAATGTATAACCTTCTGTCTTCTGACGTCCTCAGTCACAGGATACTGCCCCAGAAAAGGTATTTTAACCAACCATAAGTTACTGACATTAACTCAGAATGAATATATAATTTAACAGTTCTTGGTAGAGAACTCCTTAAACACTGTGCATTTTTTACCATGTTTGTCCAGCAGAAGATGCCTGGACTCCTATGATGGGAATCCACTCAGTTGTCCAGTCCTTTTTTCAGTGTCAATTTTTCAGCTATTTGCATGTTTCAGCAGTAGTGAATGAATTTTCTATCCATGCAGGGGAACAAGGAAAAAGGAAAAAGGAAGAAAGAGAGAAGGGAAGGACCAGTGGGAAGAGAGAAAAAGAGGATCAAAGGACAGATTATAAGCTTTTTAAAAAATAGATCAGATACGAGAAAGAGCAGAACAGTCAGTGTCCTTTAAACTGTGTTCAGCTGGGTCATATTTGCTTGTGATGTGGCACAAGACACAATATACCACATGGCTCAGCTCTCCAAGTGAGGACTGTATCTTCCTTTTTCAAGTGGATGCCAAATAAGTACATTCAGGATGCTCAGGGGCATGGGAAGTGCTTACAGTCTCACTGCTTCCCTTGAGCATTTGTTTTGAGCTCTACTTGGTAGTGATGTTTGCAGCTGTTGTTTTGTAACCTATGTGAAATTCATTGGTGGGTCTTGCTTGGCTCCTGGGGAATTATTTTTCTGCCTACCACCCACAAAGATCTACACTCAGAGTCCGCAAAATGCAGTTTTTGTTGATAACAGCAAGGCTGAATGCACAAAGTTGAATATCCTTGAGCCGCCCTTCCAGCTCTTCCCATGGAGATTCACAGTTGGGCATAAAAAATGCCTTGTGTAGGTGTCAGTAAGCTGAATCCTTGTGCCTGCATGCAGCCATATAATGGCAATTTCATTTCTCTGGGAGTTATCATTCCATTCAGTTGCCTACCCACAGACTCTGTCACTGGAGTATCTCAGAGTATCCTGGCCTTCTACAAATAGGCTCAAAAATGCAGTGCAGTGCTTCTTTCTGGGTCAGAAGGAAGCCCAAAGGGGTCCCACTGGCCCAAGTGGATCTAAACTTGCCAATACTGTCAATGTAACTCGGAGGGCATTTCCATACCGTGGATGTCCTTGCACCCAGCTCACATGCAGACACCCACACAGCAGACAGAAATGTCTAAATAACCAAGTAGAGAGTGATTCAGCTGAGCAAAGGTCAGTGTCCAAGTCAGGGTCAGAGAAATAGCTCTCTGGACTCCCACAGGAGCCCGGACACCCAGTTCCTGAGTGCATCAGAGACTGGAGTGTCTCAAGCTGGAGTTTTACTTGGCCCTTATGTTACCCATGGTTTATAACCTCCCTGAATAGCACACTTACTGGGCTATCCATCATTCATAGAATCACAGAATCTTTTAGGCTGGAAAAGACCTGTTAAACTATCAATTGCAACTGGTAATCCAGTGCTGCCAGCTCCACCACTAAACCATTCCCACAGGTACCTCACATACTCTTTTAAAAACCAACAGGGATGGTGGCTATACCACTGCCCTGGGCAGCCTGTTCCAGTGTGTGAAACTCCTTTCAGTGGAGACATAATTACTAATATCCAACCTAAACCTCATCTGGCAGAACTTGAGGTCATTCCCTCTTGTTCTACCTCTTGTTACCTGGGAGAAGGGACTGACCCTCTCCTGGCTACAACCTCCTTCCAGGTAGTTGTAGAGAGCCATAAGCTTCCCCTAGAGCCTCCTTTTGTCCAGGCTGAGCACACTCAAAGGACTTGTGCTCCCCATCCTTCACCTCCCTTGCTGCTGCTTTCTTTGTTCACACAAAGTGCAAGACACTGAAGTGCCACACCAGTGATCTTCAAGGCCCTGGGAAGGCAAGAATCACCCCACCCACAGTAGAACTCTCCAGGAAAAGGGTCTCTCCTGCCTTCAACCCTCCAAGAGCACCACTACCCCCGTGGGTGCAGGACTCCTGGGTGTGCCAGGCACCAGTTCCTCACCAGGGCACTGTGCCTCCCTGCTTGCTCAGCTCCCTCCCAGCTCCCCTGCTCTAGACAGTGGGAAGACGACAGTGACTAGGCAAGCTGGAGTCAATGCACAGGTTTGTTGCACACAACAGGAATAAGAGAGAACAAGCAGCTGTCAGAGCATATCCGTGAAACCTTCCTGTGTAATCCTGGGAGGAGAGGCACTACATACCATTCATACCTTAAAAAAAAATGCGGGGGGCAGAGAGAGAGGAGTGCCTGAAGGAGGAGCAGCAACAAATAGATATTCATCACTTCTCAACAGAGGTCTTAAGTACTTTATTTACCTCTGGTAGAGAGGCACAGGAGCCAGAGAGGTACCACACCTCTTCAGGCTGGGACTGAGCATTTTAATGCATATGAACAGCGTGCTGACTTCATTAAAGCATTCGATTAACACCAGAAAGGACCCACTCCAGCAGCTGCATTTATCACTAGGGCTATGGCATATTTAGAGGGAGTGATTTGGTAGGCCCTTAGCATAATCAGAATAGATGAACCTACCTTGGAGGGGAAAAAAAAAAAAGACATAGCTTTTAATAGACCTGTAAGTGCACTATGAATATTTATTGTGTCCATCCTTCCAGCAGGGGCTTGATGAGATAGGGAGCAGAAGTGGGACACGGTGGTGGGCAGGATCCCTCAGCAATGCCTGCCCTTGTCCATAGGTGTGTGTTGTGTCAGTGCATGAGGCTCTCCGACAGCTTTGCAGAGCATCCCCAGGATGATGATGCTGCTTGCTGCTGGGAAATCCTCTGTGCTGGCTGCTGTCAGGGAGGCAGTCAGCTCCAGCACATGATCCAGATCCCAGAGGACTGTGGACACCTCCCCAGGGTCATGCAGAGATGGATCATGGCCCTGGTGTGGTCACCTCAGCAAGGAGCCTGCAGGGGGATGACATGGCTCTAGGCACAGCTGTGCCTCAGGGCTCAGCACCCTGGGTCCTGCTCTCATCACACCTGGCTCAGACCACAGACCCTGTGTCCCACTCCCAAAGGTGTCCAACAGCAGGTAACTGGACAAGACTGGAAGAATAGGGCAATCTTACTGTCCCAATCATCAGCAGTTTTAGAACCAGGGACATCCTGAGCTAGTGAGGATGTAATGATGGCGAATGATTCTCCACAGAACCATTCTTCCACAAATTTGTTCCTTCCTTCTGTTTCATCCCCATTCTTCATCTCTCCCCAACCTCACCACCGCTCTGCAAAACAATGAGCACTTCTATTTATTTTTTACATACATTTTTTTATGCCTTTGAGTTCAAGAACCTTCAAATTAATGGTCCTAAAAATAAGTGAATTGAGGAGGCTGACAGGAGGCTGGGAGAAGGGGAGAAAGACAGTTAGAGGCAAGAGGTTGCCCTTTGGGAGCTAGAGAACTCCGTGCAGGTGATCTGAGAACCAGTTTAACAGCTGAGACTGTGATTAGAGTGTGCATCTGTATGTGGAGTTGTGAGTTTACTGGAAACTAGGACAGTGGTGGTTTAGCTAGAAAGTCCCTAACAAAGGAGGAATAACTAGGACCTATTTCCAAAAAGAGCATTTTAAAAAAGCCTCCTTAGGGAAAGTGGGGATGGAAGAGTACTCAACTTGGAAAACACAAAAAAAAACCCCTTACATGGAAATTTTCATTAATCTCTGTAGACTGTTAGGTCAAATTAGGATAAGAAATCTGATCATGAAAGTGTGAAACAGAGGGGCTTTAGCCAATCCTAAGGGCAAATCTCAGTGCAGCTTGAATGTTGCAGGTTTCTGCCAACGATTTCTGCATGTACATGTCACTGTAACAAACACAACTTTTAATTGGTCTCTCTGCCTATATACAGCGGCAAACATGTAGATGCAAGATCTTTTTTTTTTTTAAATTTATGTGCATCACTAAAGATGTCATTTTCTGTAATTCTCCCTGCCTCATTCTCTAATATACCTGACCTTTAATAAGCAGGACTTGTGGTTTGACAGCAAGGACTGTTGAAAAACACGAGGAAATCCTGGCTGGATTAAATTTTTAGTCCATTTTCATCCGCTGCTTACACTCAAGTTGTACGTGGATCATAAACTAAAGATGGCAATTTGGGAGGCAATTTTCTTGAATTGCAGGTACAGCGGGATGCAGGGGAAAGTAATGGCAGGATCAGGCATTTAGAAATGGTTTAAACATTTAAACTACTGGTTAGATTTAATAGATTTTATTCATTCACATTCTTTTTCTTTCTTTCTCATTTTTTGTTTGTTTTTTTTTTTAATATCCATGAATGAGGGAAACAAAAACAGAGGAAACAAATGAGAGAAACAAAAAGAAAAAAAAAAAGGGAAAAAATAGATTAACACATTATAGATAAAGGGCTTTGTTGGCTTTGCAGATCTCCGTGGAGTTTGTTTACTCCCATTGAAAGAAACATCTCACTGAAGCACCTGCAGGTGCCTGGGCAAGAGCTCCCAGAGCTGCTGTAGCAAGGTGACCTCATTTCCCATGGGGTGTCTCTGTATGTGATGCACCAGGAAGGTGCTGGGCTGTGCCATTATTGTAGCTCTTCTGGCCTGTCTGGAGTTTGTGAATCAGGACTTTTCCTTCAAAGGGAAGCAGTACAGACAGCACTTTTTTTTGTATTTAATAAGAATTATGTGGCTTCTGGATTCTCCCGCTGAAGATGTATTATTACTATGGGCCTGAGTGTGCATTCGTTGAAAATCACATCCCTAAATTCTCGCTGTGGCTTCGGAGATCTCTTTCCTGGAGCAGGAAGTCAAATATTTAAGAACACCCGCTGAATAACAGGGTTTCAGCCTCACCTGAGTTTGCTGATGGACTGCCAGCTTGGCACGCAATCCCAAAGCCTGCTGAGGCCAGGGGTGACTCCACCATGCAGGTACCTGGGGATGGGGTACCTGCAGAGTGCCCCTCTGTCTGCTAGAGAGGCTGGGGACATGCCAGGTAGGATGCCAAGCTTGCCCTGACCACGTAGGTGAAACATGAGAATGAAATTCAACAGCCCTCAGAGCAGCTCCACATGCTCAGGAGCCAGCAGTGCACCTCTTGAGTAGTTTCCCTTTGTACTGGAAGGCAGAGAGCACCTGGGTGCCACAGACTCAAGATTTCTTACAGGATATTTCCCTGCTCACCTCCATCAGTCATTTCTGCAAATCTCGGCTGCTGTGGATGTGACCTGAATTCGAAACAGATGCAATTGTCCAGAAATTGGGATTTCCTCGTAGGAGGAACACCACGTCTGAGGTGTGTGCAGTATTTCAGGAGACAGCTGGACTTTCTGGCAGCTCTCCAGAGAAGAGCAGTGAAAAAAATGTAAGAAAAGATCAAAGACACCAGGACCTTTTAGTCTTGAAAGGAGAAGCCCAAGATATGAGCATAGCTTTTAAATGTTTTAAAAGCTGCTTCAAATAAGAAAGGAATTCTCTAGCAACACAGGGAATGGGAGAAGTTCTGGTGTAGGAAGGAGGTTCAGAGTAGATGTCAGGAGACCTCTAAGACTAGGAATAAACTATATGGGGAAGAGGCATAATCTTCATTTCTTGAGGTTAACAAAGAGATTAGACACACACCTGCCTAGGATGGGGAGAATCCTGCCTTCTGGCAAGAATGAACACTTGGTCTCTCCTAACTCTGTCCTTTCTGGTCATTTGACTTCTGCAGTAGACAAAGAAAATGTGCCTTCCTAAAATACAAGCTTTTGGCTAGGGAGTGGTGTTAGTACTGGCAGTCCTTTCCCTCAGATGATTTTGCCACTACTACTTTTGTGGAAGAATCTTTCCTTTTGTGGAAGGACCCCCTTCTTCCATCAGGAGTTGCCCAATCTGACCTGGCCTGAGGGCAGAGATCACACCATGGCTTAGCTCACTGGCAGTGACTCCTGGAAGCTTCTGGATCCTGGGTGGTTGCAGTCACCTGGTTCCAGTCTTGCAGAAGGCAATGATGATGACCAGTGTGAGCAGAATCAGGCCCACATTTTGTTATGGAGGACTGCTGATCACCCCAAAGCTGTGATGCTACAGACACAAGCCTGCCTGAGATGTCTTCCTCCACTGAAAGCAGTAGGGACAGAAATATTCACAATTGGAGCCTGAAGATGAGGCCAAGGACTGTGCTGAGTGCTGCTGTTCAGCCTGGTGCTGGAGCCTCCAGCCTCGCCCCAGCCTCGCCAGGCTGCATCCTGCACAGCAGGCACTCAAATCCACCCAGGGCCCTTCCAGTGGCTGATACCCCAGCAAACCACCGGCCACTGGCACCATTTATTTAGCATTCCCCATTCAGGCACAGAGCAGCACTGGTTGGAAATGAGAGGGAGGTGGGAGAAGGCATGAGCAGCCCACAGGGAATCACACACAGCTCAGGGACAGGGAAGCTGGTTTGCTCGAGTGCACGGAGCACTCCACGTGTGAACACTGATTTACTGGGTCGGCAGGCACACGTGGGGACGCCTATACACCCCAGGAATACACACAAAACCACACACACACACCCCCCAAGCATACAAAAACAGTCATTACATTTGTATACACAGAGACAATGCCTGTGAGCTGGCCAAGAACGCACGCAAGACACAGTTTTATTTGCAGGCAGAATTTAGCTGCACACCTACACACGTGCAGGTTACTCATTTGCAGACTCTGTCACCATGTACCCAGAGCCTTTTTCCACTGCCCTGCACTTGCTGGCTGCCACTGAAAGACCCTCACATGCTATCAACACAGACAAATCTCTGCAATGCCAGGCACAGGGAGCCCCAGCAGCATGCCACATTTGTCCAAATGACATCCCAGCAAAATTCCTGCAGGGGTGTAAGAGCCTGTGGCTGGTAGCCTGGTAGGATTATGTGTTTCCTGCAGCATTAATAGCTTTTAAAAAATCCTGATGTGTCATTCAGATAAAAATTGCAGCTGAAGAGTCAGGGAATTCCCAGGTGAATGCTACATGGGCCAGAGTGAGCTCTGCCCGCATGTGAGTCCAGAGTGAGAAGGTGAACAGGATGGAGCTAGCCAACGCTCTAGCATTGCTGAGCAATTCGATTCCCTCCTGGGGCTCCCCAGCTCAGCTGGAAAGTTTTCTGTATTGACATGAGCACCATTTATCTTGGCTGCACAGTGCTGTCTCCAATAGCCCTGTGGATCCAGCTGTGTCAGGACAGGGACTGCACACACAGCCCCGCGCTCCCGCTGGGAGCCAGTGTCACAGCCTCTCCTGGCAGCGATGGCAGGGGACAGCCCAAAGGATGGGATCAGCCTGTCTCATGGGTGTCCTGTGGGGGGATTGATTGGCACAAAGTTGTATTTTATCCTTGCTCATGCAAGTCCTGCTTCATTAGCTGCACAACATCCAGCCTGCGTGAGGCAAAGCCAAATAGCAATTTGCCACTGCAGCTCCCCTTGGTTTCAATCAGACCATTTACCTGGGAGACAAAGCCTACGTTTAAGTGCTTCACTTCAGAAACCCCTGCTTGCAGTGTTCTGCTGAAGCACTTCCATCACAGAAATTTCTGCAACCTGCAGTCTCGGCAGTGATGCCGGGGGCAAAATTAGTCACAAAAGCTCTATTTCCCTGCTGCACTCCTGAGGTATAATATTTGCTTATCGACCCCTACCTGGGGCTTTTCAAGGATTAGTCACTAATGCAACCAGGCTGGGGACAGGATGCAAAGCTGGTGTGAGCCAACCTGCTCCCTTCCTCTCAGAGAACTTTTCTTTATGCTGTGACCTGGTATTCACTTTGGTTGTTGCTTTTTTTTTTTTTTTTTCTCCTTAATTTTGTTCATTACAGCTCTATAGAACCCCCAGGCATTGGTACTTCTGTTTCAACAAGGAGCACCCAGTCCAGGTGGGTTTCCCTTTGCTGCTGTGACTTCTACAGAGCAAAAGGCTTTGGCTCCTCAGGGTTGGTTGTCAGTATGGCTTCTTTCACTGGTGCTGAAGTCAATCTCAAACATATATGAGAAATAAACCTGTCAAGACAGGAGAAAAACAACAAAAAACAATCAATGTTTGTTGAAAGGGAGAAAACCTGATCGGCACAACATTAATTCCCACCTTGCAGCTTGGTGTCACAAGCTACAGGAAGCTTTATGAAAAATAACCAGGGAATTATTTTGTGATGGGTGTGTGTTTGGCAAAAGCATCTCCTTTACAAAATATCCCCTGCCTGGGATGCCAGTTAGGTCTGACATGCAGATGCAGAGGATGATTAGCTGTGCCAATAGTTACTGTCCTGGGGAATGGCGATATGGAACATTGCTTCAGAGCAACAATAAGGTTCCCCAATCTGTCTGGATTTGGATGAACATGCCAGTACATGATAATCCTCTAAGGGCTCAGACAGGCTGCAGGAGCTCTCCTGAGCCAATCACACAGGGATGGAGGACACTGCAATATGAGGGTAGAAGTCACTGCAAACCAAGGGTAGAGGTCAGTGGCTCAGAATCCCGATGGACATCAGTGACAAGGGGTCAGGCTCATTTCTCTGAGCTAGAAGGTTTCTTGTTGTGGCAGTAATCCATGCACAGCATCTGCCCTAAGCCACAGTTCACAGAATCATAGAATCATTAAGGTCGAAAAAGGTCTTCAAGATCAAGTCCAGTCACTGACCAAATGCCACCATTCCCACTAAACCATATCATGAACTTCCACAGCTACTCGTTTTCCGAACACTTCCAGGGGTGGCGACTCCATAGCTTCCCCGGGCAGCCTGTTTCAGAGCTAAACCAATTTTTCAGTGAAGAAGTTTTTCCCAGTGTTCAGCACTACACTTTACCTATAATCCTGGGACATCCTACTGTCCCCCACCATGCAGTAGCTCTTCTGCAGCAGCTCTGTGCCAAGATTTATGTCTCACAATGCAGGTGGCAGAGTGCATCCTCCTTTCGGAGAGGCATCGGAGACCTTGAACGACCTTCCACAGGCTGAGCTTCCAGCTGAATCCTTAAAAGCAAGTGCTGAGTATGGGCTGCAAACTTCTGGCACTGTGGATGTGTTGATGTGGTTTGTGGTGGGGGTGACCTCCAGCCCGCACTAGCCTGTGGGAAATTCCTGCTACACGTATGTAATCTGAGGAGAAATGCTGCACTCTGCATGTGGAGCTGGCTTTGTAACAAAATCGTCTTTATTCTGGTCTGAGCTGATGGGGTCAGCACTGCCTAAAGCTGGCCTGCCTGCACACTCTTATTTTGCAGACTTTCAGTCCCTGCAAGGATCAGAGCCCCACTAGTAAACAGAGCCCCTGTTCCCCTCTCCTTCTCCATGCTTTGGTACCTTTGCTGGATGACCATTAAGGTATTGGAGATGAGCCAGTGGTTCAGAGCCAAATCAAAGCCAACAGCTCCAGACTGAAGCTTTGCCATCTTCCAGCATAACAGGCTGCCTGCAGGCAAGTTCAAACAAAACACTGCTAGAGTGCCAATCTTTCAGTACCGGTACAAAGCAGACATCATGGTTCAATACAGACGTATCACACTCTGACATACAAATAACGGGTGGGCGACATGAAGGAACAAGCCTAAATAAATCTTCTGGAGAGGAAAATCAAGCTTATTTTGAGGAGGAAGCTGCTTCCAACTTTCTGAGAAACTTTGCAGGAAGATGGGCTGGGCTGCCTGGGAAGGAGGAAGCCGTCAGGAGATGAAATATGCGTGGCTGTGAATGGCGGCAGAGGTGCGATGCACTTGTCTGCTTCTATTAAATAGTGCAAGAGCTGAGAAGTGAAGAAGCCATTTACTTGTGTCCAGTTTGATCAAAGCTGAGTTTGTCCATGCAAGACAAGGCAGGAACACAGGGAGTTAGATGCAAGGGCCAATCCTTGGCCAGATCTTGCCTCCTCACAGAAGATGAGAGGGTGCAGCTCTGAGGAGGGAGACAAGAATTTCTGTCCCATTTTCCTCAACTAGAGCACATTTAAAGCCACTGCAGGAGCTTAGGTTGCTTGGGATTGATCCTGGAGGAGTCTGTAGGAGAAAGCTGAGTGGTTTTCCTCTATGATCTGCAGCCTGTTGCCCAAGCACTACCTCTATTGCTCTGCCAGAAGAGGTACCCCAGGGGAGAAAACATCAAGGAGATGGGTTAGGAAGAAGCATGATCTCAGTGCTATCTCACAACTAAGACAAATGTAGGGGACTTCACTCCCCTGGCAGGGCCCTTCTGGGTGGCTCTTTCCCTCTACTGTTTTCTTCCACTGCTGTTTGTCTGTCTCATCTGTGTAGCCTGAGAGTCAGATGAAGTAAGAACTATCTAGTATTGTGTGTGCAAACAGAAGACACAACACAGGTTTGTATTATTAACTCGGTACTTTTGAGCCTACCAGGGGTTTTTTAATAAATAAATATGTAGATAAATAGATAGATAGATAGATAGATAGATAATTATTCACCAAAAGGAATGGAAAAAAAACCCCAAAACCAACCAACCAACCAACCAACCAACCAACCAACCAACCAACCAACCAACCAACCAAAACCCCCCAAAAAGCCAAAGCAACCAAACAAAACAAAATCCCAAAGCCTCTTAAGAGCCAGCTAAGCTCACAGGTACACATCTGAACACTCCCAGCTGCACCAATCAATCCACATGCCAAGCACAAGTAACTGAGACAGATAAAGAGCAGGTGCTGTGGAGCAGAGATTATATAGTGGACAAAGTGCTCAGGAGACCCTTAACCTGCTAGATAATAAGAGACTTCACCTTGGTTTTTACAGACATTGGTACCCAGAACGGAAAACAGATGTGCTTAGAAGAGAAAGCACAACATCAGGGACAACACCAAAGCCTGCTGCACTGAAGGCATTTACACTGCAACAGAAAACAGCCCAGGAGAGCCATTGATAGCAGCCACTGTCTGCTGGGAAGCTAAATTAACGATTTCTGGGGATGTCACAGATCCCAAAGATGAAGTGTGAGAACAGCTCTCTGTAAGGTTTTGGTATTGGAGCTGATGGGAGCCAATTTCGTAAACTCTCTTGCATGATTGTCTGGCCCTGGTGTGGGCACAGCTTTCTCTAGGGAAAAGCTGCTTGTGGGAGAGAGGAGAGTGCTGCATTTCCCTACTGTGTCCACCTCAGGACAGGGTTTAGATGGTAGTTCTGCTCCTTCCTGTGATGATCAAATTCTTCCAGTTTGTTATTTTCACAGTGAAGCTCATCATAGGATAGGTCCCCCTAAGCTCAGCACCCAGCTTCCCCAAAGCAGGAGCTGCCTCACACGTTTTTTGTCATGGAGAGCACATCAGGTCAGCAAGGGTTTCCAAACTGAGCTGGGTCTTCTGTGGTGGCATTTATCCTCTCTGGGGACCATGCTGGATCAGTGGCAGAGGTCTGTGTATGGCTGTGAGGCTGTCACTGAGGACAGACTGGATTTGGCAGTGCTGGACTTGACAATCTCAGAGATCTTTTCCAGCTTTACTGTTTCTGTGATCGAAGAGGTGTTTCAGCCTCTTGGGGTGTCTGTTAAGCTTGGAATGTCTTTGCCTAAGGCTGACAGACTGAAACAGTCACAGAGGTTTCCCCTTGCCTTGAAAGAAATGTCCATCATTTCTACATGTCTACAGACCCTCAGTGAGGATCGTCAAAGGGGTATGAATCCAACAATCCCAAAACCCTGTGGAGAACTTGTAAGTCCAACTGGAGTTCTGCCACTCTCGGTCCCTGGGTTTGTCCTGCTCTGCTATGCCTGCCCAAGCTAACCACAAGTGCTGCTTGCCCTTGCACAGAGCAGACCCAAGCAACAAACAGAGCTGTTTGTCAGGAAAGAACAAATAGCGCCCATGGATTGAAGTGGGTTATCCTGGTTTCCCTGTGAGAGCGAAGAAAACCCTGCAGAAGATCCCCGTTTGTGAAGGGCAGGTAAAACCCCCTGGACAGGATCGACCCAGTCCACACAAAGGGTGTTCAGAGGCCTCCACACAGAGTGCAGGTTGCACAGCAGCACACAAATGAAGCTGCAGAGCAGTGATAGCATTGGGGGATGATAAAGCTTTGCCGTCCTAGATGATAAACACCATCGGTGGCTGCTTAATAGGTAATGTGGGATTGGCACAGTCCCAGGGCAGATGTAACACGCTTGCAAGTATGTGTATGTGTGACTTCCCATAAATCCACGTCTGACACAAAGACCTCTGCGAACTGGATTATAAATAATTAGCTGGACATGTCTGTATTTCTTTTTGCAGCACCACAGTCACTAGGACAAAATTTGAGGTCTCCTGCTTCTGTGGTGCCGTGGATTGCGTGTCCAGAAGGAGCAGGTGACGGTTCAGGCAGCATGACCCCTCACTGCAACCTGTCCAGACATCCTGTAATGAGTCTGGCAGTTTGTGCTCAGTTAAGAAACCTAGCCCATCATATATGAAAAAAGTCCCTAGAAGGTTAATGCAATATAACCCTTGGCAGCTTGTTCCTGGTATAAATGAGGTCTTATTTTGAGGAATTTATGATTAAAGTGAATAAAGAACAGTCATCTTTCCAAATATAAACTGAAGGTAGTCTCTGATTTATTTCTCATGATGCATTTGGTCATGTTCTGTTGTCTTTGCAAACCTGTATTTTTATGGTGTTGAGATGTTTCTCAGGTTTGGGTTACATTTCTAATAAATATCCGATGCCATGTTGATTTCCTGTATCATATTTCATTAGTTTTAGGGAGGAAGGGAGCACCATTTTTATAAAAAACAGCAGTCTTAAAAGGAGTTTTTAACACAGGGCTTGTCTACGTTTAGCAAGTGATAGCTGGCTCTCTAACAGTGCTGGTATTGTTAAAAGCCTTACAACCTGCCTTCGCATGGATTTGGTTATCTCAGGATAAAGGTGCCTTGTGCCTGTATAACCATTTCCATGTGTGAAGAGGAATAATTCCAAAAGTGTAAATCAAAGCTTTTAGTGGCATAGCTTTAACTGGTGAAAATCACATTGCTAATAGAGACATGGTGGAAATAAGGAAAGAAACCTCAGTGAGGAGAGAGAGATTCCTGTTGCGGAAGATAGCTGTGTAGAAAAAGATTTCTAGGATCCTGTCGTCTGTGCTGCATCAATATCATACTGGAGCACACTGGTCTGCATTGGGCATCACAATGAAAAAAGGTATTCTGCCTCAGGACTGGGTCATGTGGCAGCAAAGCACAATGGGTTAATTGAGTGCTGGGGTGCCAATATGGGCTCAGAACCAGGTCCCATGTGTTTGTCTCAGGCACATCTGCCCAAAGATGACCCCCAATTTCCCACCCCATCTCTGCACAAGAAAATCCTGCAAAGTCTGGAGACTGTCTCTTGTGGCAAAACCCTGATGCAAGAGAGGAATCTTCTAGGACTCCTCAAAAAGACCGCTGACATTGAAGGGACAGGACGATGCATGATTGGAAAGACACGAAGGGAGAAGGTGGTGGCAGCCCCACTGTGGGACAATTCCCTGCAGGATAAGCTCAGCTCGAGGTCTGAGCCTGTGTTTCTCTCACTGCTGTGCATCTCCCGCATTGCACTACAATACGAAACTGAAATCTTTGTTATTCAAATATCCTCCCCATGATGAACTACATTATGCTTCATATTTTCAAGGATCCTTCTCTTAGACCTATCTCTTATTTCATTAATGCAGTTGCTGGAGATGAAATCCCTTCTTCCTTAATTGCTCTGCTCCAACCATCCTTGTTACCCTTCATGAAAGCAGCAGACAATAATCCTAATATCGTCCTTTTTTTTTTTTGTCGCCATTGCTTAACAAGAAGAGCCTTGAAATCGTTGCCCCTTATTTCCCAGACCTAGCCAGCCGATAGGAAATAATTAACTCCTATCTGTGCTGACGGAGTGGTGGCTGGTGTGTAGCCAGTTCCAGGTAGTTTGTTATTCCTGCTTTATCGGCTGCTGCAGTAGGGAGGCTGCAAGATTATTGAGCAAAGCTCTGCCTGCGTGTTTATCACTACAAGTTTGAAGAAACAGTGCTAGTAATGATTTAATTTCATTTTATAGTTTTCTTAAATAAAGGGTATTGTTTAGTCTCAGTGATGCAAATGACAAATCTTCTTGGACTCGTTTCGTTTTACAAACAAGATTGTCTTTGCTGCAGCCTGTGCTACAGCAGATGATCACACAGAGATCATCCCAGGAGATGCAGAAAGCTGGGAGCTCAGCAGCAGCATCAGAGCTGGAATTGTGTGAGCTGCCTGAGCAGCTCAGGTTGGGGATGAGGCACCAGGACACTTGGAATTCAACCAAGCTTGCAATCAGCTGCTGCATGAAAGCAGCTTTCTCTGATTATCCCAAAGGTCCCCTTAGCTCAGCATCCAAGAGTAGCCAACAGCAGATGACAAGAGCAGAGCAGGAGCAGAAGCCAGCATATCTAATCGATATTTATCCCTGCTCTGTGTTTTGCATCTTGAGACTTTCTGCTGTAAATGTGGCTTCCATTGTTGCCTCCAGCAGACTTTTGGAACTCATTAAAGCCTTTATCACCTACAACAAGGACTTCCCAACTGTATTAAGTACTTGTTTTGAATCTGTCACCTGCTAATGTCGCTCATTGCACCCTTGTGTTGGAAAGGACAATGAACAACTTCTCCCAGTGCTCGCTCCCCCTGCCACTCAGGATTTATTATTTTCCTTCCCTCAAGCTGTGTCTGAGAAATAATGTTGTAAAATCTCTGCTAAGGCAAGAATGCATTAATCACTAACTTGATTAATTACTGAAGGATCATTTCCTCCCTATGATACATGTAAACCCCCAAACTTCTTGAATCAGAAGTACACTCAAGGTGTTCATTGTCACATCCATCATCTCCATGAGCATCACTGTTGACAGAGGCAGATGTGGCTGCTCAGACAACCTCACTGCAGCACTGAGAGTCCTGTGGTCAAACCTCTGCCTTGCTAGGCACGGTGTGTGAGCAACCCAGGAGCAGTAAAACATCTCCATTTTGGGAAGATGTCCCATGGTGACCCTCTGCTTCCTAGTTCCATCCTTGCCTCGTTATAGCATTTACACCCTTGACACCTCAGCTGTCATGCAGCACTGGAAACTGTTCTCAGACCAGTGGAAGAGCTCTGTTTGGGCTAGGATTGCTCCCACAGAATAAAATATTCCTTTGCAAAAACACCTCGGCTTCCAGTGGGCCTTCCACATAGATCACAGAACCACAGAACCGTTTGGGTTAAAGGATTCTTAAAGATCATCTTATTCCAAATTTCTTTGGAAATCAAAAATCAAAATTCCTTGCCATGAGCAGGGGCACCTTGTGCTAGACCAGATTGCTCAGAGCCCCATCCAGCCTTGCTTTGAACACTTCCAGGGATGGGGCACCCACAATTTCTCTGGGTAACATGTGCCAGTGCCTCACCACCTTTCCACATCTTCCCACCACTGAACACAGCCTGGACTTGGATTCACTGCCCTTACATGTCCATTGCCCCCTTCTTTGTGGGGAAGAATCTCCACATGGGAAGCTGTTGTCCATCCCCATCCTCTACGGGCCATGATAAAGGATTTTACTCTCCATGACTGTCAAACTGAGACCATCCAGTGACATAAAATTCGCTTTGATAGGGGAAAGGAGGGTGATGACAGTAAAGCAGCTGTCAGCTCATTGCTTGAAGCCACAGAGAAAGAGCTGTGTCATGTCATGGAGACAATTCACTTTTTATCTCTGCTCTGGCTTCTTCACAGAACTTATCTCTCCATCCTCTGCTGTATTCCATCTCAGCAGATCCTCTGCCTGGTGATCACCCAAGGAGTCTTTCAGGTGGAGACAAGGGCAAAGGAGGTGATACAACAGTCAAGCAGAGATCAGAAAGACTCTAGGCTGGGAGCAGTTGGCTTGCAGTAATTTCCCATCAGGACTCATCCTGGAAGTGGACCTCCTTTTCCCCATCCTGAGGCTGCAGAGGGACCTGGACTCTTCCTTTCCCTTTTCCCCCTGGCTACCAGATATATATATATATAAACACTGACCCTCAGCATCTGTGAAGTACCAAAGCCAAGTCCTGATGTAGGACTCATGCTTCTAGGAGGATCAGAAGGTGCCTTTTGAAAGTACGAGGTCATAGGGTGCTCTGCAGCTTGTAAAGGGTGACTCAGCAGCTGTGTGGGCTTCGATGGGACAAACATCTTCTTCACAGTGACCTTTCTGGGTGCTGAATGCACCTCTGGTGGTTCCTGTGTGATCCCCATGCGCAGCAAAGAGATGGTGGTAAGAGTCATGCTGGTAAGAGGAATAGAGTGGTTGGAATGGTTTGGAAGGACTGCCTGGAAAGGAAACACCTGGCAAGGTTCCCGTTCACCAGAAATCAGGGATGAGCTCCAGGCTGTCATGTGGTGATCAGTGTACACTATGAGGCTTAACCAGAAAACCTGAGCACAGCAGAGAGATTAAATGAGTGAATCCTTCAGAGATGGAGCATGGACACTGCTGGTTTGATCTCTAGAGGAGATCTCCTCTCAACTTAATCCCAAAAATACAGGCCACAACACTTCCCTATTAAGGTAGCAGCATCTTTCCTACCAATTTCCAAGCTCAGAAATTTTCCCAGGCTTTTGGCTGCTGGTGATCCACCAAGAACTGCTCAGGCAGCATAACCCAGAGGTGGTGCCTGATGCTGCCAGACACAACTTGGATGCAGTGAGCATTCCACTGTCCCCGGGGCTATTTGGAGATGCTCTGCCTCTCCGGCAGGGAGGAGGGAGAAACACAGCATTTCCAACTGCAGCCAAGAAATCTAATGGATACATTTCTTTTCCCAAGGCAGGCAAATTATTTCTGCTCCCAGCTGACCCCTCAACCACAAAAAACACCATAAAACAGTAAGAGTGTGTAAAAAATAAACAGAGGCACGCATCAGCCTTCCGGATTCCCGTCCCCTGAGCCAGAGGAGCTCAGGCCGCGGACAGAAGGAATGTGGTGTTGCATCGGGAGCCATAGGGATGGGATCAGGGACAGGAACATTTTATAACTGGCCTCTGGACCCCGTTGAGGAGCAGAGGGAAGGAAGAAGCATGTGAGTGATGACTACTCATATTGGAAAGGGGGGAAAATTTGAATCTCATCTGCATGTTTTGCAAGGATTGGGATTTACAGCATAAACTTCTTACTCTGCTACTTTGACTCTTGCTGTCTTGGCTCCTCTGGCTAAGTTTGCATCTGAGCTGTCCTGATCAGCCAGGAGCCCTGCAAAGGAGTTATAACACATGGGGCCAGATTCACGCTGCAGGTTCTCCAGAATTCGTAGGGAAGCATACTATGAATGGAAGGATCTTTTCACCTCTCCCTGTCACCTTGCAGCCTGCCAAGCTGGAGAGAGAGGAAGACAGAGAGAAGGCAGTTTTCCACACTGTGAGAGGAGCCTGAAGAGATGCCAGGGCCTGACTGTAGAAGCCTAATATAAACTTAGACATTTCTATTCACACCAGGACACCAAGACATCCTGCACTGAGACTGAAGGCCAGCAAAATTTGTATCAAGACTTAGGGGCATAGCTGGCTTAGCTCACTACCGGCTGGGCTTGGGATTGCCATACTCAGAAGTGGACTGTGACTGCCATTCTTGCTTTACCCAAAGGTTTTGCTTCATCAGATTGACAGGAGGAAGTGCCACATGATTTAGACCTTGACTGGTACAAAGAAATATGAATGTCAAACAAACCAGCTTCAGTATGGGAAGGGGCTAAATCTCCTCCCCTCTGCTCCTGGACTCCCAGAGAAATCCACCTCAGAAATTTCACAGGGATGGAGATGACACAGGGATACTTGCCTTACACCTGCTCTCAGTCTCCACCAGCATCTACAACTTCCTTTGCTTTCTGAGGATGAATTTCACAACTGAGAACTGGAGCTGCTCATAGAAAGTAATTCCACCCAGCAGGCAGCACTGCTGGCCTCTGAGAGGATGAGCAGTGCAAGCTGATTGTGCCAGGATCTCAGCCAGCAGCACCAAGATACCTCCACAACTCCCACGCAGCACTAAGTGGCACTGTGTCCTCCCCATCTGCTGCAAGACACCTGGGCTCCTGCTATGGCAGAGAACTGACAGGCAAAGCTGCTGACTGTCTTCTGGCTGTCTCAGCTCTCTTAGAGTTCGAGGAGTAAAGCAATCCTTCAGTGCCCAGATTTCATACCCTGACAGTAAGCACTTTTCTTAGAAAAACCCAGAAACCTTTTTGTGGAAAGCAATATTGCTTGTGGCTGGTGGTCATGATGGACAGCAGAAGCAACATGAAGGAAAAAAACAATTCTGAGAAATTCCCTGAAACAAGCAATTTACATTTTTCCTCACCACTGCATCACTAATTGTACCTCTTTAATGCATTGATTTTTTTTTTTCAAAAGAACCAGAAGAGGTAAACAAAAGCAACAGGTTCCTTTCAAAACCGAGCTCAGCTAGCAGGAATAAGGAATTAAAGTTGGACATAATGCAAGTATCATAGTGGTTTATTTGCTGCTCCTTTTGTGAAACACAGCTGCCTCCAGCAGCAGCAGCAGCCCCAGAGCCATCCAGCACCAGGTCCCTCCTCCAGCTCCTGCTCTCCTGGGTACCAGCTGATCCTCTGGCCAAGCCCAGCTGTAGCTGTGGCACTGGGTGGTGTGTTTGCTGCCTGCTCTGTCAGTCTGTCCCTGTGCCCTGTGCCCTCTCTCCCTTCCTTTCTGTTTCCAAGTCCTGGGTGAGCCCAGGCTCAGACCAGAAATGTCAGAATGCAAATGCTGGTATAAAAAAGAAGTTGTTTCCAATACAAGTGGTCAGCTTGCAGCCACCAGTTCTGTGAGCCTTGCTGTCGTTCAATATCGCTTTCCTCTTCTCAAGCGTTTAACTCCAAAACTCACATCGATTTAGACTGGGGTTTTAAAATCAGCTCAGGGTTTTTAAATCAGTTAAGCTTTTTAAAATCAGCTAGTCAGAGCTCCCATGAAGCTGAAGGTGCTGAGTCCCTGGTCACCTACATTAGTTGTGTGCAGCACCTTCTAGGGACATTTTGAAATATTTAAAGCATTTCTTTGTTCAAAAAGCAAAGTGCCAAAGGGCAGGGAGCTTCCTGGAGAATCTAAACTGGCCTGCAGAAAGTGCTTGCAGAGCAAGAAGCTAAACCCTGGTTTATGAAACATACTTGGAAGGAGCTCAGCAGTGTAAATCCCAGTGCTAACAGAGCAGCTCTCAGTCGATTGCAAATAACATGCTCTTACTGTCCAGCCACAGTGCAATTCCACCGAGCTTTGGCAGAGGGTGATTCCGGTGTCAGATATTTTCATGAGACCCTACTTGACATTTTGGCTGGAAATCCTGTGGCATATTTTGATATTCCGTGACACACTGTGTTAACCGCATGGATTTCCTCCACTGCTTTGATGGACACTGCTACCCACTCAGGCAGAAAGGAGAGTGTCTGGATGAGCCCTTCCCTCTGGCTCCCCCCTGCCAGCACACAAAGCATCAGGCTATTGAAATTACGTTGCTAGATCCAAAATCCCCTGGGAGAAATAACCACTGTTCTGGAGCCTGCACGGCTGCATCCTCCCAGACAGATGCATTTGCAGTTTCCCAAGGCAAGGCAGACACTGAACACAATGCTTCTGACAAGGCTTTTCCAGAGTGGGGGAGGCAGTTTTGCACTGTTTTTGCCATCACCTCACTAGCCGCTCACCTGGCTAGATGTGATGGTGTTGCTGCAGGTTAAGAATGCACGGCCAGCGCAGGAGGCCTCAGGTGACAGGTGACACCGCTTGCCTGGTCAGGACTCTCCAGTGCTGGGTCCCCACATGTGAGATGCAGCAGGTAGCCTGACTTCCTCTCAGCTGGATAGACACGTCTGGAGAAAGCCCCCATGTGATGGGGCAGGCTGGAGGGAAGACTGCACCCCAGATGCAGCTGCTGTGCTGGGCCCTGTGGTGCTTTGTCACCTGCCAAGGCATGGTAGATCAGGAGGACAGGGCTCTGGTTAAGGGAAGGAGGGTGCTGCAGCGGGGCTTGCAGGGAAGGATCAGCACTGAGCACAGAGGAGGAGAGATTCAGATGATTGTCTGGGCTCAGGTGCCAGGTCCTGTCTCCCTGTCATCCTCCCATCTACCCTGCACACCTGGTGCTGCCCAGCAGCTGGTACCCCTTGCATGTGCAGCTCCATGCCCACCTGCTTCTGCTCTGTAGTAAGAGCAGTGACAAGTTAAGCTAAGACCACAGCAAGGGTCTCACACCCAGGTTGCTCAGCAGCAGTTGTTATCCTGCTCCCCACACTGGGTAGGGTGAAGGAATAAACCTCCTGAGAGCTTGCAGCTGACTGCCACCTTCAGAGTCAGCCACAGACATGGGATGTGGCTGTGTGAGCCAGGAGAGCACTAGAGAGGTTTTGGATTGTGACAGCATCAGGGCTGCAGTAGTCCAGACAGCTGGAGAGCCATTTCCCAGTGGAGATGACAGCTAATCTCTGGGATTTATCAGATGGGCATCATTTCCAGTATGCTGAAGGCATTCTGGGAAAGATACCCAAGACATACACAAGGCACTGTTATGGTGTGTAACTATGGATGAGACTTTAAAATACACACATTACCTACCCACTCCTGTGTCCCTTCCACAATCCTTTGTGCTCTCTTATAACAGGCTGCTCATTTGCCCTCTGGGCATGAGGCTGCTCCTCATGTGGTCCAAAAACACTTCAATATCCTGATGACTGGTTCAGATCCATTTCCTGCTGCACTGGGAGCCTGAGCCTCTTCAGGGAGAGGGAGAGTGCAGTGAAGGGAGGGAAAGCATGCCACATTCTCCATGCCAACACAATGAACCTTGCCAAATTGGTGAGGGAGGTGAACCAGGCATCACCAGAGGGAGCAGAGGCAGAGGCAGGGGGCAGAATCCCAGAGGCAAGAGGCAGAGGATTTGTTGCCAGCTGTTGAGTAGGGTAGCAGAGAGCAGACAGCCGCAAGGAGGCATGGAAAGACCAGACTGGGAGGCTGCCAAGGAAGAGAGAGTCACATTAAATCTTATTTGTCTTTAAACAAAGTGTTCTAATTGCTAACAAAGGGATTTCAAGCAAATTGTAATAAAACTGAGTTATTCTGATCAATTACACAGTCAAGCAAATTACGGAAGGAGTCTGAAATATTGCCAGATACAAAAGAGAGATGAAGAAAGAGGAGGAGGAGTTGCAGAGAGAGTGGGGGAGGCAGTAATTTGAGGGAGGAAAATTACTTGATGGCTTGATAAGGAGAATTATTAAGCATAAATTTGAGATGCAGGTTGCTAAATCTGAATACAAAATCAAGGGTAGAAATGGAAATTGTGTTTTAAGGCTGGTAAAATCAGAGCAGGGGCAAAGAGAAAAAAACGTGCAGACAAGCATTAGAAATAGATGCTGTTGAGGTGTCTGCAAAGATGGTTGCTAACTACAGCAAGCTGAAAGCAAGGCATGACCCAGGAAAGCAGAGCTTTTTGGTGAGGGCACCAGATCAGTGCTGAGTGGGCATCAAGCCACATTCCTGCCAGAGACATCCTACTTGACCCACAACTGCTTCAAAGCACTTAGCAGTGACCCGGGTTGTCACTGGCAGAGTTACAAGGGCCAGGATCCCAACGCAATCTGAGGAAAGACACACCAGGGCCGACTCCTTTACCTTGTCAGCCTTACCTGAAAGCTGTGCCTGACACTTCTTACGCTGTCTGGTTTGTGGATTTAAGCTGGAATCATTCGATGTGTATCCGTACAGCATCCAGAGCATCAGGCAGGGATGTTGTAGGCAAGAGAAGACAGACCCAACCCCTGTCTTAAAGGAATAAGACTGAAATCCCACCACGGCACAGAGCTCCACGTTAGGCTCTGACTCAGGGATGTACCTCGGGATGAGTGAAACAATTGTCGCCCGTCCTGCTCAGCCCCTGGATGTTTCTGGCCATGCTGCTGGAATCTCCAGGCTGCTCATGGCACAGACACTGAACTGCTTCAGCTTGCAGCCTGGCACATTTGGGCAAGTTACCTCCAATTTAATTTTCCATAATATACGATGGGATCAATTTGTGTTGTATCACCCCTGCTCACTGTGCCGGTGCCTGCTCTGCAGGGCACGCATGGAGCAGGCAGAGGATCAGGGAACACATCCCCAGAGTTCTGCATCAGGTGCAAGAGGTCAAGTCTCACCACTGAGGGCTGGCAAAGAGCTTGCTGGGTCTGCTAGACCCCTTAGCTCCAAGGGTGGAAAATCCACTGCCTGCACTGAGTCTCAGGATCACAAGGATGTGGTGCCTGTGTGCAGTCCTTCTCTAAAGCTGCTGCAAATGTGGTCCAGAGAGCTGTAGCCCAGAAATGCAGTACTCTTCAAGCCAATTACCATACACAGTTCGTAACCCTGCAACTGACTGGATTAATGGATTATTGGCATAAAGGGATGTAGAAAGATGCTTTTAAAAGAGGAAGTAGAAAACATCCAGAGATTATTTTTAATGGTGTTTATTTGTCAGAGGACTTCAGAGCTTGTGGGCTTTTGCTGGGCTGGAAGTTCTGAGCCCTAAGAGGAGATAAGAGAAAGGATTAGGGTATTAGTGTGGCAGTGGAGTTCATGTGTTTTGTATTATTAATGTTTGTAAAGCACTTTGAAAATGAAAAACACCATAAAAGCTCTAAGTGCTGTATTTAGTGGGAGCTCCAGAAGAGGAACTTAAGTCTGAAAAGACACTTCTCAGTTATCAGTGCACAGAGAGCTTGTGTTTTTGAGAGGATCCCACAGTCAGATGCAGTCTGAAGTGGCAGATGAGTTGTTCAAAAGCCAGTATAAGGAGGGCATAAGAACCCTGCAGGGTGCAAGGAAAGCTCCTGTGTCATGCATCCAAAAAAGGAGCCACTTAACACTTTTAGGATGAGGCAAAGCCGTCAGATTTGCCGGCTCATTTCTCTGGAGCTGACAGAGGAGTGTTCTCTGCAAGGCACCTACTTTAGCTAAACTTCCTTTAAAAGCCTATTGGACAAGTGAGCTCCCTTGTATTTTTTAGGATACTTCTGTAATGGGAAAACCCTGACCCAGGGAGGGCAAGGAAAGCAATATTGGAGATCCTCTAGTAGATGCATCACTCCTGACAAGCATGAAACTATTTTACATGGTCTCGGGCTGTCAGTGAGATAATTTCAGGGCTCAGAGAAAGGACTTTGGTTCTAGACACTTCACTCTCAATACCATTGTCTCACTAAGACAATGACTCCCAAAGAGAGTCAAGATGAAGCTTCTCTTTACATTGCTGTACTCCCAGCCCCAGAGCCCTCCTCTAGAGATGCTGGCTGACAAACTAGAGAAAAGAGCATTTTTGCCTGGCAAATCCATAAATAGATCTGCAGCATTCCCACTGACAGCCCCGAGGAGCTTTCTGAGACACCTTTGTCGAAGCAGAGAGGCCTAAGGCCAGCTGAGGTTGTGGACAGGTATTGATAACATATATTCCCCTTTCCCAATAACAGGCATGTTCTTGTATCCTCACTGCTTGAAACTCTCTTTGACAGAACAGTGTCTTTGCAGTTTTGCACAGACCTTTCTTCCCACATCAGTCCCTACGTCAGATCTTTTCTTCATGCCCACACCACATTTTTAAACACAGTTTTAAAATCTGTATTTGACAGGGAGAAAGGCTCCAGACAGGTCTGCGTAGATGCACTGTTGGTTCAGCCTCTGTTTGCAGTCATGCATTGACCTTCACCATCTCATTTCCTCGGGCACATTAAAGCTGACCTGTATCAGGAGGCCCCAGTGTGCCAGAACCATCCAGGGCACCTCCCATTTTCCCAGCTCCCTTCCTATTTCCCAGATGCCAGAGTGCGACTTAGAAACTTTTTCCCCGCCCCATTAGTGTGCAAGCAGATAGTCCAGCCTTGATGAGGAGCAGGCTGGAGCAGCCCTGCTGGCAGTTCTTGCAGCAGCTGGCTGTGCTGTTGCCTAAGAGTGGTAAGTCACGGTGATAAACGCAGATATTTCACCTCCCACCCTTCCCTTCCCTAACTCAAATCTCGGTGCTGAGGAGCAGCCACACAGGCACTGCTGCCTCCCCGACCTGCCACATGACAGATGTTAGGTATATTCAAAATGACAGCTGCACCCCACAAGAGCTCCTATCCTGTATTTATAGCCCACTGTCACCGCTCTGATTTATGCCGCTCAAATATTTGTCAGCTGTTATCCCACCTTCCCTGAACATCATTTAACTGAGCTTGACGTATGCAAGCACTTTTAATCTTTCCTCATGAAGCAATTTTGCCCTTCCCAGGGCCTCTGATCATATTTGTAACTCTTCCTTGAGACAGCATCAGTTCGTCATTGCTGCTCTGAAAATACAGAAAGGAGCGTGGCAGCCTGAGAGGAGAGGAGGGGGAGGATTTTTTCCCACACTCACTTTCAGTTCTCTCCCGTACCACTTCTCATGAGAGCACCTTAAACACATTTGCCTGCTCTAAAATCCCTCTCTTCCTTGCTCACTGGTCTTTTCCCCACCTGGGTCACCGTTCCTTCTAAAAAACCCAGTTCTGGATTATTTTGTGACTTCCCTGAGCCAAGAGGGAGTTCATTTTCTTTCCTTTATGTCTTCCTAATGTCTCTGATGTCTCTATTATTACCCAATCTGCACTGGCATTCACAATGCCTCCCAACTGAGGCAGGAGAATGTAATTAACAAGCTGTTTACCTCTACTTCCAGATCATTAATAAATATGTTAAACAAGACCGCTACCTTGCTGAGCAATGCAAAAACTTGATGAGGCACATAGTTTGCTTTACAGCTTTCATCCCATGCTGGTGACAGTGAGACTCCTTCAGAGCAAGTTCCTCCCAAACCTTCAGCTGACCTAGAATTCATTACCCCTCAACCTGTTACATGTGCACCCTTTCACCCCAGCTCTCGTGAGCCCAGTGAGGAGATGCCACCTGAAAGAGGCACAGCTGGCTGAGTCACCTCAGTGTGACACAGGACCCATGTCTCACTACATTACCCTTTTCCCTTTCATGACACCCCACCCACAGGACCTCGAAATACCACCAGTCCCTAGTACCGTTCTTGAGAAACTCATGTCCCAAACTTTACTCTCATGAATTCCAATCTTTCCTTGCCCAAAAAGGTGCTACAACAAACAGGACCTCAGAGCAGACAAGGGTCTTGGTAAACTTAGTGTTTCAGCTTACTTTTAAAATTTTCTCTAACACTTTCCTACACCAGCAAGGGAGATTATGGAGAGACAAAAAAGAAAAAAAGCTTTATGCAGAGTTAAGTCTCTGCTGCCCAAGGTCTTTAAGGATGACAACAGAAGCATGTGCTTGGTTTTACTAGAGCTGCTTCTGCCTCAAGACAGGGAACATCCTTAAAAGAGCCTTATGGAGCCTTCCAATTCCCTGGTTAATCCATGCTCGTAGAACAGTCTTTCCAGGATCAGCCCAGAAAGCTGCAGCCCGTGTTACCTGCTTTTATCACAGCTGCACAGCTTTGTCTTTGCCTTTCCCACTGGAGGCAGACTGGAGAGACTGCTCTCTGGACCCCGAGGAAAAATGCCTTCTGGTCTGACACAGCCTTCAGGTTTCCTGGGGACTGCCATCATAAGATCCAGAGGAAGAACTAAAATTAGCTGAAACACTGGTTGCCACATAACATAATGCTTGCCTGGTGGAGGATGGTAAGTCTCAGCTCAGTGGCAGACTTTAACATTTTGATCTTTCAGAAGGGGAAAAAGAAGCTATTTGAGGATGCTCCAAGGGAGGAGGTGGATCCTGGGGAAACTCATTTGGTGGTCTGCCAAGTCCCAGGCAGCTCCAAGGGCCTGAGGTGATGTTCTCTGCCCAGGCTGCACGTCCTTGGTGATGCCTGTCCAGTGGGAGGCAGGGGCAGCCGGGGGGCACAAGTGGCAAAGCCATGGGGGCCCCAGCAGACAGAGCCTGCCTCCTGCTGCTCTCTGCAAAACGCTGCGACATCCACAAGGTGGCAAATTCAGCTGAAGGATGTTTCCTCAGCATCCTATTTTCCTGTCAGCTTCCAGTGAGGATGAGGATGAAGAAGAAGAGGGCAGAAAGAGTAATAGAAGGACCCAGAAAGCCTCAGATTGTATCACCTTAAGCTATCTAACAGAAACTCCGAAAAGTTCATCCCTTGGATGATTTTTTCTTGTTTATTTGATTCCATTGTCCAATTGCTGTCAGCAGTGGTGCAGACAAGGGTCGGGCATCTGTCTTCTTCCCTCTGCCAACAGAGCAGGTGAGAAGTGCTCTTCCAGCATTTCGTACCCTCTGGAGTCACCTTGGGCAGGGAGATGGGTTTGTTTTGAGCCTGCTTGTTTTTCCTAATGGATAATTAACATTGCAGGCAGCAAGTGACCTGGGAGAGCACAGAAAGTGTGCACACAGCTCAGCCTCTCGGATTGCTCCCCCCGGGGCCATCTGCTGACCTTGGAATCCAGAGGGGCTTTTCCAGCGACTTTGGCTTTCCTGGTGCTCAGCTTGCTGCTGGATGGTGCCCGATGGATGCCAGAGCCTCGCCCCAGCCCGTCCCCACCACTCTTGTTTACAGGCCAATTAGTGGGTGCCGTGTTTGTTTTGCAGCCAGCAACTCAGCCACCCCAGCGATTTAACAGCTGCAATTTTCATTTACAGTTGACTTTGAACAGCCAGTTTTATACATGCAGGGTGAAATAATGGTATAATTAACCTAGGAAAATCCATTAAAAGGGTGCGGATGTTCAAAACATGGAGCACACAATTATGAAACCCCATGACTGAGATTACTGCTGAGATCTAATTCCTCCTTACACATCTCATCCCTACATGGATTTCAGATGAGCAATTTTCTCTGCAAGCCTTTGTCACCAAAAGTTTCACCAACTTTCTAAATTTTACTCTCCTAACGAAAAAAAAAAATCAAAATTGGGAACGAAAAGTTAATTAAAATAGTTTGAATTGACGGAGTTCTTAGGAAATACCTCATGTTAATAATTTTTGATGTGTTATATTTTAACAGTTTCAAACTGGTCTGTGGCAGTTTGGGCTTTTCCTTTTGTCTTGGTTTGAGAAAAATTCAGGGAAACATTCTGAAAGGAATGCTTCCTGAACAGAAGGCAGATTACAGCCACTCCTCCCCCACCAGGTTCGGGAAAAGAAACATTTCCTCGGAGGAAAGTGAAGAAGAAACAAAACTATTTATTTAACAAGCATACAGGAAAATAATACTAATGCTAAATAATAAAATCTCTCACTGTGGAGAGAAACAGGGAAGAATTTAGAATCCTTCTGTGGGTGTGGTCTCTCTCTCTCTCTCTCCTCTTCGGAGCTGGGTGGGCATGAGGGTTCCTCTCCAGGCCTGTGGAAGGTCTCCCAGTGAGGTTTTGATGTTCTGGTGTTCTGAACAAGTCCAGGAGAGAAGAAGAAGAAACCAAAGTCCCAGTGAAACACAAGAATTTAACTCCCAGTCTCTCTCCGATGGAACAGAGCTGGGAGCTGGCTGGAAAGCAAGGAAGGATGGTTCCTCCCCTCTCTCCCCACAGCAGAAGAACACAGAGAGGAGTAGCCAGAGGGACCTTGGAGCACAAAACTGCTTTGAAAAAGTTCCTCTGGCTCATTTTTTCTTTCTCTCCCCTCTAAGGCTCAGTTTAAAGGCACAGGATTCATATCTGGGCGATATGGGATACACATCATAAAGAGACCCCGAGACATTCCACCTCTTATCCCATATTGTCAGCTCAATGTCCAAGCTAATATATTCTAACTCTACACACACACACATTAATACATACACATATATATGTTGCTTTTTAAACTCTAATCAGGTCATTTTCTAATGTGAGGTCATCAGGTCATGTCTAATATGACATTTTGAAACCTGTACATTTCTTCCTCTCTTAGAAAAGACCAAAAGTTTTCTGCCCACTTCCAAACTTTTCATCGGAGCCATTTCTCAAGTTAGTTTTTCAAGCTGGTTCTGTCCATAAAAACAAAACAGAAAAGGCTTTTCACACAAATCTGCATTCCCACACACAAAAGTAATTAAAAATACATTCTCCACTAGTTATCATAAACACTGTTTAATCAGGTGTCCACAGGCTGTTTGTTCCACCAGGCTGTTTGCTCCACTGGGCTGTTTGCACAGGATGGATAATATTCCCCAAGTCAATACCCAGTATTTCTTTTCTTTTCATGCTCATCAGGTAATTTTTCCAGACCATTCCTTTGGACCCTGCTCATCACTTAGATTAATGTTTAAATTCACTAACTTGGCTTTTGCATGCCACTTGAGTCCAGAGTGCTGCAGTCCTGCCTCGCTGGGGAGAAGGAGAAGTTGTCCTTGTTTCTGACATGAAAAGTGACAAATGCTGTCTGTTTGGGGTAATATCATTTGGTCTTAGAAATATGGTCTTTGGGGGAGTTCTTCAGCAGGTGTAAATCTGTCCCATTGATGTGAGGGGAATCCTGTTTGTTCTTTTTTGGGTTTGTTCCCAACTGACCCTCACCATTCTGCCTCTGAGTTAGATGTGAACTGGCTCGCTCTGCCCTGACTCCTCTGGGAGTGCCCAGGGCAGTGACTTTCACAATCCCATGTGCACCCCACCAGCAGATACAACCCTTTGGGGTGCCCCAGCTCCCACACCAGCCCCAGTCACAGCTCTGGGTGCAGTATCACCCACTGTCCGTAGATCCCATCCCATCCCATCCCATCCCATCCCATCCCATCCCATCCCATCCCATCCCATCCCACCACAAGGCTCCTGCTGCATCTTATCCCCATCAGCCTTGCTGCAGCAGCCCCCAGTGAGCTCCACAGCCACGCTGCTCCCTTCCCCTCTGTGCTCGTGTTAATAAATATATTCAACCATTCAGGGCCTGGGGTGACCTCAGGCTCTCCACTATTAACCTTTCTGCCTGCTGAGAATTGGCCATTTGTTCCTTCCCTTCCCTCCCTGTCTTATCTCGGTTTTAATCCATGCCTTGGCTTTTCCTCTCATCCTGTGGTTACCAGGTTTCCTTAATAGCCTCCTATGAGTGACTTTATCAAAAGCCTTTTGAAAGCCTTAATAAATTATAGGCACAAGTCTGCCATTCCCTGTTATCTAGTTAACCCTTCTGGAGCATTCCCAGATGAGGTGAGAGAGAGGAGCTCCTGCCTGCCTACATGGGATCATGGCCAGCTCTGCAGAAAGCCTCCAGGGCTCTCTCGTGTCTCCTGCCAGGTTCAAGAGGACATGGCATTTACGATACTAAAACATTGTCCAGTTTCACTTCAGGAGAAAGAACTACTCTGGGGAACTAAAATGCCACCCATCAGTCCCCCTCACTTAAAAATATGTTGTGCTGTTTGGTGGATTTTGGAGTACTTGGTGTGATTTCTGTTTTAATTTTGACTTTAAGTCAGGACTGTAGATGGACAAGTCATGACTATAGATGGACAAGTATTAGACAGTGAAGATACTTCCAAGCAAAGAAAAGATACTGTGCCACAAAGGTATTGAGGGAGGTTGTTTTAACAATTTTTAAAAGGTCTTTTTATAAATAATTTTGAGGCAGAAGGAATCCACATGAGTTGAATCCAAGTGGATGAGAAGGCTTTTCAGCTGTACCCCCTTTTGAGGGTGGTAGGATGGTGGCAGGTCATTGTCACACATAACTGGGAGGAGAATATCCCCAGCCTTACCACCTTGCCCAGGTAACCTCCAGGATGAGACACAGTGGGGAATGCCCCCTCTCTCCAACATATGTTCCCACCCTCTGCTCTGTCTGGAATTCAGTACCTGGATTCAAAAGGCACCTTCTGCAAGTCTGAGGCTCCCATTGGATGGGTATCCCTGTCACTGCAAGCAGCCATCTCTCCCCACCCCACGCCACTCCATCTTTTCAAACTTTCTGTGAAGGTCATCGATGGTGTATTTAATTCCCTGGGGAGCACGCTGTTCAGTCTCAGCCACCTCCTCACCTCTTTTTACCTCTTTGCAGCTTTAGGAGTCAAGCTCCATCCTCCTGGAATTTTTCCCTTCCACTTGTACCTCAAGCTGCATCTAAGCCAGGGCAGCTCAATTACACTTTTGCTGAAATCTCCTGGATAATTTGAGTGAGATTGGCTCAGCAGGAAGCGGTGTGCTGGCTCTGTCTCTGCCAGGCAGCTCCAACACCCTGTGCCAACTCCAAGGCCATGGCAGAGCCCTGCAGCTGCCCCCTGAGAGACCAGGAGAGCAGGAAAATGCAGGATGTGATCACCTGCCAGAGTGTGTGTGGGGCTGCAAAGTCCAGAAAACTTCCCTGCACTGCACCAGGACCTGACCTGACCCCCATCCTCCTTCAAACTCCTTCTCTACATCCGCTGCGTTGCGAAATGAGGACAGGGCTGCCAGCAGCGTCACTGTGGGAAATACAGATGGCACAGATGGACAGGGGAGCAGCTGTGCCCACAGGGAAGTTCCCCCATCCCTCTGGATCTCCATCATCAATCAGGTGTTTCCACGAGCAAGGCAGCACTGGTACCTGCACCTGAATTAGCAGTGCATTGCTGGGCACCAGGCTAATGCCTCTCTCCATCTGCACAGGACTCTGCGTGCCTTGCTAATAACAAAAAATAAAAGGAGCTCTGCTGTGTGTATGGACTTTCATATCCCAGGTAGCCTGCGTGTGAATGCCTAATGCCTGCCTGATTATTGTTCGCCTGGTATTCAATAGTTTCAAAAAATAAAAAGTCCTATAGTTAGAGAACGAGATAGGACTGTTTAATTTCAGGCCATTATCTCCTGGTAATTGCTGGAGGAATTTCATTCTATGCCAGTGCAATGGAAAAAAAAAAATCGTGTTTTTTCCCCCTTTATGGAAAAAAAAAAAAAGAAGAGAGCCTGCTTTTCTCCAAGGGGTTCAGGGCTTTCAGGCCACGGTTGGAAGCAAGAGCTGTGGCTGCTTTATCAAATTCGCATTTCATTTCCAGCATGCACCCAAGCCGCATGTAAATTATAATGAGAAAAGGGGAAAAAACAAAGAGATAGAGCTCAAGAGATGGGAAATGATAATGAAATCAAATGAACTCAGGGCCTTTGAAGACTAACAGAGCCACAGACAGACAGATATGTACACAGAGACAAAGATAGAGACAAGCAAGAGACACGCATGAAGAGACAGCAAGAGTGGAATATCTATCTCTGATAGAGGGAGACAGAATTGGAGATTTGCACCCACAGTGTCCACAAGGACACAACATGTGAGTGATCCTGGAAGCAGCTCTGCTCCACAAAGACCTTCGAAGTCATGGTTCTGGGATGTACAACTCACAGGAGGCTCCTGCTCCCAGTTTTCCCTGTGTCTCCCACTCCTGCCATGCTCTTTCAGAAGTCCCAAGGGCTTCCTGATGAAACCTAGCACCATTTTCCCCATGGGAAAGGACCCTTTCCAATCCTCATGCTCACAGTTCTATCCTTCCCAGTGCAGCCAAGCCAAGGAGCTCAGCACACTGAGAGGATGTACCTGCTGCATGATCTGACCTGGGGATCAGCCATTCTGGGAGAGAGGAAGGGGAAAATTTCCAGTAAACATAGCTGCTTCCTAGTCACGTGTTTGAAGGAAAAAGGATTCAGCCCTCCACTGAGATCAAGAGTGGGCATGGGACATGGAAGACAGCTAACCTCACCTGCCCAGCTGGGGACCTGAGGCTGGAGAATGGGAACTGTTCTGCTGCTGGGCAAAGATGAACCTGGAGGCAACCTTTCACTTCTGCTGGATGCTGAGATTCAGGTCACATCTCATAAATGAGAGCTCTGGCAGGGATTTCAGAGGGCTCCAGTGGTATTTGGGCAGGGAAAGGTCTGCTATTCTGGCTGTAACTTTTCAGCCTTGCCTCCAAACCCTGTGGTGTCTGGAGCGACCAAATTGTAAGCAGAAATCTGAGACCTGGTAAATGTCAAGCCCAGCTGGCCAGTGGCACATTAAGAGCAGCCAGAATCCCACCACCATGGGCAAAGTTTGGGGAGCGTGTCCCAGTAACTCCCAAACCACGGCAGAGAGAGAGTGGCCCTTGTTCTCAGTGCATCACATCAGCACCACAAAGGAACAGCCTCTGCAGCCCAGGAAGGTACAGGCTGACTGCTCTGGGTGCTACGATCCACCAGGGCCAGAAAAATGCCATGAGGTCTGTTTTCCTGAGATTTAGGAAGCTTAAATTCATGGTTCCCTCCTGGGTCAGTTACTCTGGCACCCCCTCAGTTACTCTCCTCATAGATGAAAACCTGTGCTGTGTTTCTAGGCTCAAAGGGGGAAAGAAGGCAGGAAAGACAAGGTGCCACTACTTAAACCAAAATACCTTAAGAATAGCCAGGCAACTACCAACACAGTAACCAATTCCCAGTGCTGCAAGCAAGGTAATTTCCCAGGTACCCATGAGATGCACCTGTGCTTGGCTGAGTAACTCCTTAACCACCTGTGATAAGTCACACAAAACTCATTAATTATTAGGGATTAATTCAGTCATGTATATTTATTGCCATCGTGATTGTGGGAATAGCTAGCAGCCAGTGTCATTGAGATAGCTGCTCCTGGGCATGCTGCAGGTGGTGTGGGAGCCCATGGAGGTCAGGATACTGCTGCCAAGGTCTGGTGATCAGTGCAGTTTTGTGTTAGTGTTCCCAAATTCCCAGAACAGGGCAGGCTGTGCCTTTTATCAGGCCTCAGGGTGCTCTGCAGATCCTGTGAGCAGCAAACTGGCACCAACAGGGTCTAAATTTGCACAAGAGTAATTTGAAAATCCTTCAGAGCTTGCTAACTTCTCTTGGCTCTAACAAAACCAATGCAGGAAAAGCAGGATTAAAAAAGAAAAAAAAAAAAAAGAAAAAAGGAAAAAGAAGCCAGAGATTGATTCTTACCTCATATCATTAAAAAATAAATTGCTGTAGCGCTATAACATAAAGTAAGAATCAATCTTATTTTTTAACACCAGAAATAACCTAATGAAATACAAGATTGATTCTGAATATGGGCTTCTTGGTGGAGCCCCTGTGGGAATTGATTACAAAATTGAATGTCTCAGAGCTGATAAGATGAATTTGGAATAAATCTTACTTTTAACTACTCCCTTTTTATGCTCATAAAAAAAAGAAAGATTGATTCCAATCAAAACTTCTTCTAAAAAGTGAGACAGTTTCGATTTGTTGAGGCAGTTTTTCAACAGAACAGCACTGAACTTCAGAGCCAATCTCACCCCTAGTTATGCGTTCCCCAGGGAGGAAAAATACGAGGCACAATATTTCTGATTTACAGCTTGAAATGAGACAGTAATGATCATAATAATCAGGACAAGAAGAAGGAGAGAGCCTCAAGTGGATGGCAGCTCTCTCGACTGATGATGCCAAGGGAGGCAGTGATTTGGAAAGCGAAGGTGGAGAAGCAGCTCCCCCTCCACCCTGCTGCAGGGGACTGCTGAGGACACCTCACTCTGCAGATTCCAGGGTGTAACACTGGATCTGTTTATTCTGCAAAAAAAAAGGCCTGCTGGGAGTCCCTCCAGCTTCCCAGGACTGCACCTCCAGCCCTACCAACAATATCCTGCCTGGCCCACAGCAGCAGAAGCTCCTTGAAGCCTTCTGCATTCATGGGTAGCCAGTAGCTTTGAGTTTCCAGTCCCAGCTCTGTTATAGCCAGTGTAGTCCCATCACACCACACCCTGGGAGATGCTTACCTTCCCTCTGGCCAACCTGCCAGTTCTCCAGGGTGGAGGCTGCCCAGTCCCACCAAGCTCTGGGCTCGCCAATCTTCACTTCCAGACCAGCTGTGACAATTCCTATACCTTCATGTCTAACTACACCTCATGATTTTGATCCCAGGGGCAGCAGCTCTGGTCTTATCAAAAAATTAGGCAAAGTGGTTGTTTAGTCTCAGGGGCCACTCTGTGCTTCCTTTAATCTCTCCATCCCCACTGCTGCATTACAGGAGGCAGTTCCAGGACACTTTGTCGGTTGGGTAGTTTCTTCTCATCTCCAGATTCTATTTATTCATGGCCCATTCACGCATGTCTGTTCCAGTGTCAATATTTTATTTCATCTTGAGTCTCTCCCTTTCCCATCTGGGCATCTCTGCAAGATGGTGGTTTGCTCCCATCTCTTCCACCAAATGCTTCTATGATAGAGAGATCTCACAAAGGATTTCTTTCTCCACTTTTCAGAAGAAATGCTATTCTGATACCCAACTTGTGTCTCTTTCTCAGCTGCTGAATAAGATTTGAAGACTATCTATCTCTTTCTCTTTCTTTACCTCTCTCTTTCTTTATAGAATCACAGAATCATAGATTGGTTTAGGTTGGAAGGGACCGTAAAGATCATCTCATTCCAATTCCACTGCCATGGGCAGGGACACCTTCCACTTGACCAGGCTTCTCAGGGATGGGGCAGCCACAGCTTCTCTGGGCAACCTGTGCCAGTGCCTCACCACCCTCACTGGGAAGAATTTCTTTGTAACATCTAATCTAAACCTACTCTTTCAGTTTGAAATTATTCCCCCTTGTCCTGTTGAACTGTTCAACAGTTCCTATTGAAGAGTCCTTCTCAAGCTCTCTTGTAGCCCCTTTAGATAGTGGGAGGTGCTATAAGGTCTGCCCAAACCTTCCCTTCTCCAGGCTGAACAACCCCCACTCTCTCAGTCTCTCTCCACAGCAGACATCCTCCATCTCTCTGATCATCTCAGTGGCCTCCTCCAGACTGGCTCCAGCAGTCCCTGTCCTTCCTGTGCTGGGACCCCAGAGCTGGATGCAGTGCTCCAGGTGGGTCTCAGCAGAGCAGAGCAGAGGGACAGAATCCCCTCCCTTGACCTGCTGCCCACTGGGCTCTGGATGCAGCCCAGGACATGTTTGGTTACCACTGGCATATGGTTCAATGCAGCTCCTTCCTTTCAATCCTCACAAAAAGGACATTTAGAAGGAACATCATCCACAGCACCATCTTCTCTGAATTTTTTTTTCCACTAAGCACATTTTGGGTGCACTGGGACTGCTCACAGAAGCAGTCTGTGTCTGTTTTTCCCACAGTTGCACAGCCGGGACTGCTTGGACACAGCCCCATCCCTGCGACATCTGAATCTCAGACAACACCCTTCCTCCTTTGCCTGGATCTCCCATGTTCCAAGCAAAAGGCTTTGGCCTCTCCCTTATCTGGGACCCACACTCCAGACCCAGAGGGATGATGAGAGATGTGGGGTCCTGGGGGGACAGTGGTCTCAGCGCGGTGCATCAGGTTGGGAGGTGCCACGTGGCAGGGCCAGGGGTTCTGCCTGTGAGCAGCCTCACAGCCCCAGCTGTGCCAAGCACGGGGACTCCCTCCCTGTCACAGCTGGGCACACCAGATGTGCTCCTGATGTCCTTGATGGTTGTGACACGCAGGGAAGGTGAGGGAGCTGCGGGCGCCTACTTGGTCCTCACCCCACACTCAGGAGAACCTTTGGTCACCACAGTCTGTGCTGACTGTGGAGTTGTGGCACAGGTGGGAAGAGGTATTCATCCTCCTGTCCCCCTCCTTGGACACTTGTCTGTGGTTTCAAAAGCACTGCAGGCTGAATTTTTCCATGAGGACTGTCCTGGTTCCTGCAGACATCGTAGGTCTAGATGAAGAACAATTTAATTCTCTGATCCCAGCAAAATCTGCTTTGCATTAAAAATAACAAAAACTCCCTCAAACCCACTATGTTTAAATAATGTTAAAGATCTGACTGAGAGCATTGAAAGCAAATTACAAGCCCTAATGAAGAAGGATTTTCTGGCATGGTAGTAATAATAAACTCTGTGCACACATGTATGTTGTGTATGTACATATGTATATACAGAAAGAGAATTTAATCCAAGGACCTGAGAGCCCTATAATTAGCATGGTCTCATGGCTGCACCAGGGGGCACAGCAGGTAAGTGCCCTTGACCTGCAGTTCTCAGCTTGGTGAAGGCAGAGAAAAGGGGTGGTCCAGAGGAAAAGGGGAAAAGCAGTGTTGGCCTCCCACTCTTACCCTTGTCCCAGCTGCAGCCCTGTGATGGCTGCTGGGCAAGGGGTCTGTTTCTCAGCCCCTGTTTGCAGTGGAATCAAGAGGACTTGTGGCAGCAAGTGTCTGCCAGGTGCCAGCCCAGCAGAGACCTGATGGCCAGACTGCAGAGGCTGTTTTGCAGCTGTGAGACACGGGTGAGGTACAAGGAGTAAAGAAAGGTCTTGAGGTCAGTCAGAAATGAGAGGTGTATGGGAAACACCATGTCCTTTAACCTCAAAAGAAGGCAGAAGAGGCGGTGGTAGGAAGCTGTGGAGAGCTAACCCCACACAGGTCACCAGGGCTGAGCGTCCCTGCTCTCAGTCCTTGCTGCAAGGAGCTGTCCTTGTCCCACAGGGCATCAGTGAGGTTGTCCTTCCATGCTGTGGGGTTGTGCTGCAGCTTTTTCACTGACTCAGGTGATGATGTTCCCAGCCCTCCCCAGGGAACTCCATTCAGCAGTTTCTGTCACACTCCTCCACTTCATTATGCTTAACAGATCCTCCTCTGCCTTCCTGTTCATGTCCTTCAGATGCCTATGCTCTGATGAGAGGGGAAGGAAGGAACAAAAAAAGCATCTTCTAGTTCCTACCCATGCATGCAGCTGCACAGTGAGAGCTGGAAGAGCGATGCTGATGTACCACAAAGCCACAGGAGGATGGAAAGCTTAGCAGGTGCCCAGTCACAATGAAGAAAGGTGTGGGATGGGTTGCTGAGCTGTCCAGGAATACTGGGAGGTGGGAAAATATCTCCCTCTGGGGCACTTGTGTGCAGGGCAGCTTCTGAAGGTCGGGGAATGGAAACCAGAGCCCAGTTTGCACACACTGCACCTGGAGGTCTTTACAGCGGAGCCCATCCTGGGCCTGCTGGCAGATGTTTGGTCAACCTGGAGCCACATCTCTAAGTCCTTTCTCACTTCTCTGAGCTGAACTCACTTTATAATTATGTGAGGATACTGTCTCCCACAGGATTCTCCTGAAGAAACAGGCAGCCCACAGCTGGCGCACTCTTTGGTGGGTAAAAACCTAGCTGGCCCCAGAGAGTGGTGGTGAATGGACTTAATCCATCTTGGCTCATCACAGTGGTGTTCCCCAGGGCTCTGGACTGGAGCCAGCCATGTTTGGTGTCCTTAGTGATAATCTGAGTGAGGGAACTGAGAGCACCTTCAGTCAGTTTGAGAGTAACACCAAGTTGGGTGTGAATGTTGATCAGCTGGAGGGCAGGAAGCCTCTGCAGAGGGATCAGGACAGGCTGGATCCATGGGCTGAGGCCAAGTGTGTGAGGTTCAACAAGGCCAAGTGCTGGGTCTTGGCCTTGGGTCACAACAACTCCCTGCAGCTCCAGGCTGGGATAGAGTGTCTGGAAAGCTGTTGAGTGGGAAAGGACCTGGATGTGCTGGTGTTCAATGGCCGAACATGAGCTGGAGTGTGGCCAGGTGGTCTAAAAGGCCAATGGCACCAGGCTTGTGTCAGCAATAGTGTGGCCAGCAGGACCAGGGCAGTGCCCATCCCTCTGTGCTGGGGCCACTGGTGAGGCCACACCTCAAATCTTGTGTTCTGTTCTAGGCTCCTGACAACAAGAAAGGCACTGAGAGACTAGAGCATGTCCAGACAGGAAAACAGAGCTGGGAAAGAGTCTGGAGCTCAAATCTGATGAGGAGCAGCTGAGGGAACTGCCTGGAGAAAAGCAGGCTCAGGGAGGACCTTACCACTCTCTAAAACTCGCTGACAGGAGGGTGTAGACGGGGGGGGTCAGTCCCGCATAACAAGAGATAAGATGAGAGGAAACACCCTCAAGTTCCACCAGGGGAGGTTTAGGTTGGATATTAGAAAAAATGCCTTTTCTGAAAGGGTTACCCAGCACTGGCACAGGCTGTCCAGGGCAGTGGTGGTGCCACCATCCCTGGAGGTATTTAAAGAACCTGTAGATGTGGCATTTGGGAACATGGACTTGATAGTCCTAGAGGTGTTTTCCAACCTAAACAATTCCATGATTCTGTGATCTCCCAAGTGAAACTCTGGACAAACAACTAAGCAAGCAGAGAAATATGTACTTATAGTCACCTCAGTTTCTGCTCCCAAGGCCTCCATGGCCCTTTTAATCACCTGGGCTTGCTTATGCTGTGCAATTTGCATGGTAATTATATTTAACAAGAACAGCAATAAGGGAAATAGAAAGTGTAATGTTGTTATCAAGGCATAATTATTCTTGAATAATTCGGTGATTACAGTTTGCTGTGTTTGGAACTAATTGTCACCAGCCCCTTTCAGTGTGGCATACTCCCCCTCACTCCTGCAGCATTAGCCTCAGGATGCCTCCACCCTCTGGCTTCTGGACCTTTCCAGCCACCCAGGTTGTTTAGACTCCCAAGTATGATGTTTTGTGGCCCCTAGACTTGCACCTAGCTGAGCAAGCCTATGGAAATGAGTATGATGAGCACGTCCTTCCAGCACCTTTGCTTTTCCACAGGGCCTCTCCCGCACATATTGACAGCTCAGGGCAGCACAGTGTGTCAGACACACTTGGGCCAAGCAGCAGGGGAACCCCAGGGACAGGATGGCTCCCCCAAGGGCATCCATGCAGGAGGGATGGAGCTGGGCGCTGAGGCCTCCCAGTCTGACTGGGAGTGGGAGGATGGGAACACAGCATCACCCTGGGAGCCCCAGCTGACAAAATTCCAGCTCACCACCCCAGAGAAGTGCACTAAGCTTCCTGATGTGCAAGGCCTGCATGGCTAAAATGTGAGGAGCCTGTGGAGTTCTTCTTCCCAAAGCTTGGGGTGTACACTGGAATTTCAGCCACTGGAAGGCTCTGCCTGGTCCCACTGTTCCCTTGCAGCAGCCACCCTGGCTATCATCCCTGCACACGTATTTCCCCCACAGCCAGCTCCAGGGAGAGGCTGGGAGGGAGAGGGAGCTGTAGTGCAGAGCAAAACCTCTGTCTTTCCCTTCCACTGCAAGGAGAAGAGAGGGACCCATCTGGATAAAAGCCTCCTCTTCCTCCATAGCCCAACACACAGCACAGAGAAGCTTTGCCCTTAGTTTTTTCTATCCAGATCCCAAGAAATCAGAAGAATACTGTTCTTGACCTTCTCTGAGCTCGAGTAGCCAAACTCTCTGATGCTGAGATGCTTTCCAGGCTGCAGCCTCCCTGCTGCCAATTCTCCCCTGGTGGAATGAGTGTGCCAGGTCTCAGCCAAGGTGCTGCTGCAGGGTGGGTGGCTGCACATGTACACCCAGCTCCAGGTTACACATGTCACAAGGAGGGAGAGAAGGTGCTACACAACTGCAGCTGGATCCCCATGAGCTGAGAAAGAGCTCACCTGTCCTTTCAGAGATTCCCAAGGCAATATTTGCAGGCTCCCTTGTGGGTTTCTGGGCATACCTAGAGGACAGCCTGTTTTAGTGCTGCTCAGGACATTAAACCCTGCTGTCTTTCTGTTTTCGCTGATGACAGTCCCAAGAAAAATGAGAAATGCCCTTGGAGACAGGATTTAACTTCTGTGAATAGTCAGAGACCTCATGTTCAGGTGTCTGAGTCCAGCTCATCATCTCAGCTCTAAGTGCTTGTAGCTGCTTCAAGGAGTGCTCAGAAATCCCTCAATCCCTTGAAACATAAAAAAGAGAAAACCACAACTGCTCTGTGATGTATAGCTGCTTTGCTACCCAAAAGGGCTCTGAAAACATCAGGCAAGGAATTCACTGGAGGCAATATGCTTTGTAAATCACAGAGCACGCCAATGTTTTAGGGTTTGGCGGTGGCTGAATTGGATCACTCAAGTGGCTGGTAACAAAGGAAGATGTAGGATAGGGATGCAGGAAGGGTTGCAAGGTGCTGCCTGGAAGGCACAGGAGTGAGAGGAGAGAGTTTTCAGGGAGAAAGTGTGGGAGGCCGTGAGCTCAGGAGAGGCTGTGATCCATTGAATAGACTGAAGCTGATGAATCTTCAGGTTAGGAAAATCATGCAGAAAACAGGCAGCTGAGATTGCCTTTCCTTCCCTTTTACCAGTACAAAATGAAGCTTGGAAACAGAGCTAAGTGCCAGTCTGCAGCCCAGTGACAGGCACTCCGGAGCAGATCCAAACAAGACAGACTCTGGTGGGGACAGATCCTGTCACAGCCCTGAGCCCACCCCTGTGAGGGGCACACAGCAGGGTCTGTCCCTGCACAACACACTCTGCCCCTGCTGGAACCCTTCAGACCCTCCATGGGACAAGTTCCTGCAGGGTCTTGTGTACCCTGGATCCTGTTCACACAGCCTGAAGAGAACAGACATGGGAGAGATCACAGTTCTGGAGTCCAGGATGAGTAGATGCTCCCACCCGGGCTCCCTAAGTATGACTCTCACAAGCAGGAGTGAGTACAGAGAGGATCTGTTCTTGGTGGTTCCTGGCTCAGCCTCAACCCTACAAGGTTTCAACACCACTGTGGTTCCCTCTGGCTGCTTCAGCAGAGGGGACACAGCCTTGAAAGGAGTTGGGGCCATGCTGGGTAGGACCAGGCACCCCTTTCCCTGGTGTCCCAGAAGAACATTTTCTTTAGTCTCTCCTTAAACCTTCGCAAACTTTTATGTTCCACAACATTCTGCAGCATTCTTTTATCTTGCTTTTAACACCAGCTAGCAACCTGTTCTGTCCTCTGCCCCCTGCAGGGGACACTGCCTCCAGCCCCCTTACTGTGCCTTTTACCACATATCTTTGGCTACCTCTGTCCTGGACCTGCATGTGCAAAGTCACTCATGCACTTGTCAGAAGTGAGACTGTTCCACACTGTTCATCATCCTTCATGAGTGTTTTGCTGTGCTGCAGCATGCCTGTGAGGGGAGGGATCAGCGCTGTGCGTGGTACCAAAAATGTGAACAAACAACAGGTTTTCATAGTTTTCATCATTTTCAGAGTCAGAGTGGTCCTGACTTTGGAGCAGAGCTCAGCTACACATCAGGGTAAGACCACAGCAAGGTCAGGAGGTAAAGGAGTTGAGAAAGTTTCCAGATAGTCTTTCAGTTGAAAACAAGATTTACTTATATGGTGAGTCTCCTTGGAGATAGAAAGGGTTGTTGAGGAGGGTAGTGGGAAGCCAGGGAAGTATCTTGGCTTTGCAACATCTCTGTAACCCCTTCCTTCTCCTTTGCTGTGGAACAGAAGACTTTGTGTCACCCCTATCTGCCAGGGATGCTGGATTAACCACCTGCTCTAACCCTGCCCTCCCTCAGAGGTTTGAGTTGGGCTGGGGAGATTTGGGAATGATTCAGACATGAAGACAAGACCTCCCCATCAATGCCCTGCTAGCTCCCTTGGTAAAGCAGAGCTGCTTTGTTAATCATATCCGTGGATTAGCATGGGTTTATGAGCTCCGCAAGGAAGCATTTGGAATCATAAATTGCATTTTCACCACTTAGCCCAGGAGGATCTCTGGGGCTTGGTAGACAGATATAAAAGGAAACCTTTAGAGAGAACAAGGGGGATAACAAAGAGATTATCAGAACCAAGCCTGAAAATTAATAGACCAAATCAAAATTAATTAATGGACTAAATCCAATTAATAGACTAAATCAAATCCTCTTTGAAAACGCGGTCACCTCAATCACTGATCATCTTTTCACACTCCCACAAAGACAGACGGTTCAGCTTCTTCAGCAAAGTGGGTTAAGGAAGACCAGGCTGGAGCAGCAAGTTTGGGAAAGTTTGGGGGTTTAAGGGTCAGAGTTTCCCTTGCAATGGGGAAGGCAGCTAGGGAGCCCGGGGTGGGGGTGGCACAGCTATGGGGAATAATCCTGAAGCAATTAAAAAGCTGGTATCTTCTCCCCTTAATGAACACTATTATGCTAAAAACACGGTGAGTATTAAGAGCAGTTGTCGTCCTGCTGTTTGGCTTGTATCTGGATTAGATTTGTGCTAAGGATGGAATATGAGTCTGGCTAAGTATTACTTTCCACAAATATTTGGCTTTTATAAAAAGCCCAAATGTGGAGTTTATCACATTCAGACCCAAATAAATTGCAGTGGATGTGAAGAGCAATAAAAAGTAACAGGAGAACCAAATAAAGGGGCACCAAGGGCAGGCACTGTCGGCCACAGAGGGGGGAAGCACAAGGTGTGACTGGGGTTTGGGAGGGTGAGGGCGAGGGAGGGGACAGAGGTGGGAGCAGCATCATCAGGGGGTGTCACCAGCTCACTTCAGGGCCTCACCTTCTCCATGCTGCACAGCAAGACCTGCTGAGACCGTGGCTCCTCCTGGACCATGCAATTTTGGAGATGGAGCGGGAGAGAAACCCTGCCCTGGGGAAAAGCAGTGTTATCTCACCAGCAGTAAGGGCAGTCCATAACCACCAGCTGGGCTGGAGACTTTTGAATTTGGACATGCCAATCCCATACTCTAACCACAAGAGGAAAACTGATCCAAACTGGCCATGCAAGAGCAAACACCGATGCAGGAAGGCGTTCAGATGCCGTTTAGCCATAAGAGGCTTGGCAGAGGGAGCACCAGCCCATCCTGGGTTTGCTGGGATAGAACTAATTTCCTTCTAAGCACCTGGTACAGTGCTGTGATCGGATTTAGTATGAGAATAATGCTGATAACACGCTGATGGTTTAGCGGTTCCTCAGTATGGCTTACCCTAAACTAAAAGCTTTTCAGAGCCGGCAAGCAGATGTGCAAGAAGCAGGTGCACAAGAGGGAGGAGCACGGCCAGGAGAGCTGACCTGAACTGGCCAAAGGGATATTCCATAACACAGAACATCATGCCCAGTGCATAAACTGGGGAGAGTTGTCTGGGAGGCACCGATTGCTGCAGGGGAATGGGCTGGGCATTGGCTAGTGAGTGTGAGCAGTTGTGTCGTGCATCAATCGTCTGCCTCGGGTTTTATTCCTCTCTACCCCTCTCCTTTTCATTATTATTATTGTTGTTGTTTTTATTACATACTACTTTACTTCCTTTATTAACCTTTTCTTACCTCAGCCTGTGGGTTTTACCTTTTTCTGAATCTACTCCTCCTCCCACCAGGGGGAAGAGCAGGGAGTGAGTGAGCCTCGGACAAGGACTGTAGTTGCAGGTTGCAATTAAATCATGGCACAGCCAAAACACCTCTTTCCTCTGAAAGAAGGAACTTTCACCCCTTAAATGATTTATTTAGCTACTGAAAATATGATTGTGATTTTGAAAGTTTGCAGGCTTTTCCAGATGGCTGGTTGAAAGGAGACTACCCTCTTTTCCATAGCTGAAGGGCCCTTTTAGGACACAAGAATCTCAAAATTTCCTTAAAACACGTAGGAAAAGTAACAGCCCCTCCTCACCTCCCCCCACCGTGTCATCCAGTGTGATAACAAAATTGCCCCAGTGAATGTGTATCCTACACCCCATTTTAAAGCACTGCTTGAGCATCCATGTTCTGTGCCTGCATCCTTTTTTTGATCTGCATGTTTAATGGGGCTGAGGCAAAAGCAAAAACAAAACAAGAACAAAAACCAAACAAACCAAAAAAACACCCCTCACACGACCCAAACAAAAGTCACTTTTGAAGACCTAGGTTTCCATTTCACATGACACTTTGAAACCCATTTACCTAATGCTATTTATTGCCTTTCTCAAACAACAAACAGAAGAAAAGCCCACAATGAGGAAACAGAAAGTAGTACTTCTTTTAATATAAAATGAATTAATCTGCAGTGAATCATAAAAACAGGCCTATCTTCCTTTGGCTGTGCTCAGACAAAGACAGTTCCTTGCTATCTCCGATTTACTCCTGACTTGCCAGCAGCACACGAGAAAGGAGACTGGAAAGGGTTTTAATTCCTCATCATGGCTCGTGTCATCAGCACCACAGGTTGTCCTTACCTTCATACAGCAGGCCCTGAAAAACAGAGATGTTGTGTGGGGTTCACGATGAGCCTGTGGGCCAGGGCAGGCTGTGCAGGGTGGGGAGCAGAGCACCTGCTCGGGGAGGCCATGCTCAGGCTGGTTTTGCCCTGCTACAACACCCTGGCCTGTGTTACTCTCCCCAAACTGCACATGTGCTTCCAGCCAACTGGTTTCCCACTGGGAACCAGCGCTCACGGAGACGTCACTGGCCCAGCTGGCTCACACAGGTCCAAGGAATCGGACATTCCGTGCACACCACTAAAGTCATGCCCGGAGTGCAGTCCGCCTCGGCTCCTCACTCTTTACCCAGGATGGATTCCTGCTGTGCTGCAGGTCAAGCAGCACAAGCTTGGTTTTCCCACAGGAATTCACTCCAGCTCCTGCCCAGCTCCCTAGTAGAAACCCCTGTTCCCCTCCTCCAGCAGACCTGCCCATCTCCTTTAGCAGCTATTGCTGGGAGGAAATTCAGATATTGCTCCTCAGGAGAGTCCAGCGTTTCAAAACAGTCCTCATTCCAACATGGAACAAAACAAAGGCAGAGCTTTCCCTGTGAACTGGAATTTAATGATTTTGAGTCACTCAACTCGGCACAGTTGGATAAAATCAAAATGTTTTGTCCTGATTTTAATTACCCATTACTATTAAATTATTTTATATACATTACAGTGTATTATGCACAAGCATTTTGATGTTTTGACCACTTCCTCCCTTTTTCTTTCTGTGAGAATGAAGTTTCCTCACAATCCACGCATTTTCACAAGCTGTTTTGCTTTCAACAGTTTGGCATTTTCAACAGAAAGAACAGAAAAAATCTGTCTGAAAACCAGCTGCACTTGCAAATGATGCAGGAGGAGCTTCATTCACCCAAAACACAATTTCCATTGGATCCCTTTCCTAGGTTTTAGCTGCTATGGGGTCAAAACTCCAGCCATGCTTTGAAGCAGTTCCATGGGGCTCCATATTAATCGCTTCCCCGTGACTTCAGATCCATTATAAAGCTCTGTAAAGGAATTGCACTGCTCTTCCAAACCTCCTGTTCTGGAGGCTTGTCCACAGGTCAAAACCAGAGGTGTTCTCCTTCCCAGGTAATGCTGAAAACAACAGGAGCCAAAGCATTCTTCCTTATGTCCAGAGAGCATGAGTTTGGGAAGTGGTGGGATAGGTTTGGATCCATATCCACACACAAGGAGCTGCCCAGAGCTTCCATTTTGAGTGGCAGGGCAGGTTTTGCTTTGAGCCCTCACCCAGCTGACAATATACACCACAACACAGAAACCCCAGCTAAGCATCTGCCACCTGTGCTGATGTAAAGGAGGTGACATTGCAGGATCTAGATTAAAAAAAAAAAAAAAAAGGAAATAAAAGAAAAAAGAGAAAAACCTATTGCTTAGGATTTTTCCTTGCAGTTTTCTGCCTTGCAGCAGCATTCTCTTCCTTAGGGGAAGATGCTCTTGTTGCTTTCCTCCCTCCACATGGTACTGACTGCAGAGGTTGAGAGCTCTTGCAGCTCCTCAATATGTTTTTCATCTCAATAATATTTTTAGGAGGAGAAGGGATAAAATATGCCTTTTTGACAAGTGAGGAAAAGAACAAAGATTACTTCCCTGGGAAAATTCTGTTTTGTTTAAAAATTTCCATCAGAGGGGAGCTAAATGTAAAAAAAGCCTAGTTTTTTAGTGAAACAAATAGGTATTTTTATAAATTTTTTATAAAACTGAAGAGGTTGTTTTTGGGTTTTTTTTTTTTTTTTTTTTTTTTTTAAGTCTGTGCCCCATCTCCTTCTTTTTTGTCTCAAGAAAAAAAAAAATTAGAATAAATTCATACATGATTTTGGGAGAAGGAGGAAATGCCCACGAGGAATCCCGGACGTACTTTAAGCAGCTGAGTTGTAAAAATCTCCTTTTAGCCAACAAAGTCCGCGGGTTCTGCTGCGGGGGCAGGCAGCAGGGGCAGTGGGAAAGGTGGATGGGTGTCCAGGGGGAGCTTTCCAGGCTTCAGCCGAGCTGGTCCCTGATGCGCTGTGCTGGCCATGCCTGTGGTATGACTAATTCTGCACTCCACTCCCTTTGAGCACTGCACAAATTACTCCGGTTGTTTACGCGCCCCTGTCACTCTCGGCGTGTCGCAAGAACTTTATGGGTGGCAATTAACCCTCGTTAAGGCTCTCGGGAGCTCACACCTTGCCGGTCCCCGAGCAGCTCTGCCCAGGGAAGCTGGGGGTCGGGGTGGCTGAGGCGGCGTGCCGAGACCACCGGTGCCCCAAGCCGCTTTGCTGATAGATTGAAGGTGATGCGACGCAGCCGTGAGGCTGAGGGACCCTCGGGAGGTGGGAGGGGATGGAGGAGGCAGGCACCGCTCCGGAGCGCAGCTCCGATTTCCGCAGCCACCGCGGGGAAAGGATTAAGCTTCCAGGTGGGGGGAGTCGGCAGCGAGAGCTGGCAAAACCTTCAGAAACAAAGATCCTCTTTCTATGCAAATGTCCCTTAGAACTAAAACTCAGGGGGAAAGAGCAAAAGCCGGGAGGTGACGTCAGTGGCTTCGTCTCGATTTTTTTTTTTATTCCCCAAATTTCCCGGGAGGCGTGAGCTGGTGTCTTAGGCAGATGTTTGCTGATCAGATATGCTGATGATCGTGCCCAAGGGGAGCGAAACTTGAAGCGATACAGTTTAACCCAAATGAAATAATAACACTTTCCAATTTCTTCCCCAGCTTTGGTTTCTGAAACAGCTAAAGGAATGTGGGAGATAATGATTAGAAACATCAAGAGGGTGAGTAACGGCTTTGGAGGCTTGTTCTGAAGAAAGCAGGGTTAGGCAGAGAATTTTTCAACCCATTAAAAATTAATTGCCAGGAAACTCTCTGGTGGGGTTAATGAATAACAAGCCTTTGAGATCCTCCAAACAAGGCTAGCGTTTGAGACACTGAGGACCTGGTGGGTGCAAGGAGGAAGCCACTCTTCTGCTTTCTGCCAGAAAGCTTCCAAAAAGGGGCAAGATAAAAAGGACCTTGCTTGCACCAGGCTCCCCAGAACAAAAGGCTCCCAAAGCTGATGCCCATGCAGCGATGAGTGAGAGAAGATATTCAGCCTTTGGATCTCTATTCAGCCATGGATCAAGGGAATCTGGGTGACTTGGGAAAGGATGCTGCCAGCCCCTCCGGAAAGGGTCACTCTGTGATTTTGAGTCACACCCCCAGCAGTGAGCTGCAATGATTTTTCTGGCCATTTTTGAGAGGAGACAAGGGATGCTACAGCCCTGCGACAAGACCTTGGACACAGAGCAGCCCTCAAGTCCCCACGATGGCAGTGGAGAGATGAGACACCCACAGAGGCCTCGGAGGATCCCAACCCCATGCATGGCCATGTAAAGCCACGATCCCTGTGCTGTAAGAGCCTCCCAGACTGCCTGCAGGGACACACCCGTGCACACACACCTCTGCATTCATATGTGACTGTGCACGTGTGTGCTGTGGGCATGCAGGGCTAACCACAAACCCATTTCCAGCCATGTCTGTGCCAGCTGAGGGTCCTGAGTCTGTCCAGAAGACCAGCAGGGTGGGCAGCAGGCAGCCATAGGGGCAGGTGGGGCGGGGGGAGGCTGTGGGGCCAGCAGAAGGGGTGACACTTAAGCTGGTGGCAGGGGAAACGTGAGACAGGGTTGGTCTGGAAATAATGCAGCTCCTGCCAAATTTACAGCCCTCCTGGGGAGGGCTGTGAGAGCAGGGGAAGGAAAGCCGGCGGCAGGCCCAGGGGATATCGCCAGGGCCTGGCTTTTTGAAGACATGTGCTCCTGTGTTACAAGTGTCATGGGGGCACCGCATGAGCCTCTTTAATGAGCCCGGGAGCAGGGGCAGGGGGAGCTGTCCCACCTCTCCGGGAAGCACTGGAGGGAATGCAGAGCCAGGGCTGCCGAGGCGAAGGTGCACAGCAAGGGACTCAACACGTGGAGCCGTGCAGCTCCATCCCTCCCAGCTGCCTGCTACCACTGAAACAGCCACCATACAGCCCTGCTCCTCCTGAAAAATGTCTAATGGAAGGTGTCCCAGCCTCTGGCAGGCATGTGGAAACTAAACTTTAAGGTCCCTTCCAATCCAAAACATCCTGTTGTTCTATGAAAAAACGAGAGCTGAATTGCCCTCGGCCAGGGCTGTGGGAGGCAGATGTGAAGCCCATGGGCTTGCTGCAGGATGTATGACAAGCCACCGAGGGCACCGCAGCCAGTGTCCCAAAGGGCCATCCTCTGTGCTTTAGGCTGCTGCTACCTGCAAGGAGGCTGGGGGCTGCACCTTGGGGCCTGACACCTACAGCGACCATGTTTCATGACTTGGCTGCAAGATAGAACAGGAAGAAAAGCAGGACCACTAAAGAAGCGATGAGCTTGTCATTCAGACACAATTACCTGCCATAATAGAGGAGAGGAGGTGGGAAAATGATCTGCCAGGGAAATTGCTTTGGGTAAAAATGATCTGTTTCTTGCTCCTGGCTTGCAGCTAGGAAACTCTTCATTTTAACCCCTTCCCAGGCTCTATCTTCCATGAGACACCAGCACCCATGGCATGGGCCATTGCAGGATCTAGCAGGAAGTGACAATTCAGGTGCCTCCATGAGAAGGTTGTTAACCCTCTCATGACTGGCTCTTTCTGCCTGAGTGGTTTCTACTTCTTCCCAGCAGAAGTCGAGTTGGAGTCAGAATCGTTTCTCTAAGTCCCCTGAACTCGCAGCTGGCAGAACCCCTGCTCAGAGAGTGGGAGAGCACCCCACAGTCACCGTCCACCTGCCCCTGGTCACCAGCCCCACAAAGAGACAGCAAGCTGGGAAGCTGCATGGCTCTCCATCCCCTCGGCGTGGCATGCAAGCCAGCCCCATCTGCTCCGAGCCGCGCCGTGCAACGCTCCCTTCTGCTGCAAGGAAACTCATTAAGCGTCAGCAGCATGGGGCTAACGATGTGCAGATGAACACTTCCATCTCTGTCCGCCAGAAGGCTGCGAGCCTGGGAAGTCAGGACGGTGGCACACTGCCTTCCCCGACGAGAGTGTTGCATGGATTAATTAGGAAATACTTGCAATGTGCTTTGGAAATGGAAAGCGCTAAGTGTTATTAATCAGTGTCATGATTTACATAGAAAAATCGCCAAAAATACGAGGGGGTGGCGAGTGGAAGAAATAAATCACCGTGGGGCTTTGATGGGGATGGGGAGCATGGGAATGGGTCATCCCAACCCCACACCACTACTGCTGGCATTGACAGGGGTAAAGGAGGGCCCAAGGTTTTTGGACCACCAAGGGAAATGGGAACTCATCAACCCACCCTACAGAGGCACCTGGGACCCACAGGACACACCATGCTCATTGTCCCATGCCCACATAGGACAGTCCCTGTTGCCTGTGGGCTCCCTTTGCTCTGGGGATAGAGAACAAATTTCTCAGTATCCTCTCTCCATCACACCGTGGGGCTGCCCCAAGGACCCAGCACAGCCCCACCCACGCACAGCACCCTCCGCCACAGCAGGGCTGGCCATCCAGAACAGGGATTTTTGGTTTCTTTACAGACCTCAAAACCAGGGAGTGAAAAGAGGACTAAAAGTTGCTGTGTCCCCTCCTCCAGACAGAAATTCCCTGTTTGGGGAGTGTCAGCTCTGTCCCACCAAACTGGGACTGCAGGAAAAGGAGACCTCTGCTCCCATCTATGGGGAACAGGGAGAAGTACGGCTGGGAAGGAGACACCCTCCTCTGCCCCCACAGACATTCAGGATCACCAGGAGGATGTGCCATGTCCCATGTACCATCAGGACAGCAACGGCCATACAAGGCTGAACAACAGCTCCTGTCTTGCCCAAAATCGCAGTGAGACACCCACACCAAGCCACTGGGCTTTGAGGAGATGGGAGACTGACCTGGCCAGCTGGGCAGGAGTTTTGGGGAGCTGGGATGTGTGGGGTGTGCAAAAAAAAAATCAGCAAGGACACTTCAGGAGCAGAACAGAAGGGCAGAGCAGGAGCAGACATCACCTGGGCTCTACATCTGGCCACAACTGAGAAGAGGTTTCCCTTTAGAGCAGCCTGGAGGGCTACAAAGGGTCCTGCTGACCTCGTAAAAGCACATGCCAGGCCACAGTCACACGTATGAGCTATGCAGATACCCAGAGCTCTACAAGTCCCACCCCAAACACAACTTTACACAAGCACAGACATCTACAGCAGCCACTTTTCACACTCCTGTGTAGAGAAGCAAAGTAAAAACTCCACATGAAGAAATCTTATCTTTTTTTTTCTGCCTAGGACATGTCTGGAAGTGGGCTGCAGACTCCTCAGATGTAGATAGCAAGCCACAGTTACTTAACATGCTGTTAAAATCTGTGATTTGTGTAAAAACCATCTCTAAGAGGCTGGTCCCTGGCAGTCTGGGCTGACAGGGTGGCTGCTCAGGGAGGTTTGATGGGTCCTGCTCCCTGCCTGGCATTTGGAAATAGCCAATTGATCTCTGCACTAATTTGTGTGCACAGGATTGTGACTGGCTTCCCCCAAACGTCTGCTTAGGTAAAACTCAATGACTGGATATTTGCAGAAAGCAAACATGGGAGAGGGCACATCCCAGACCCAGCAAATTTATTCCCCATGGCAAGCAAATATTAAGGGGACATTTTTTCACCTGTATTTGCTCATTTCTATTTCAATGATTTAGAGCACATGGGAGGTCAAATTAGCTCCTTAGGAGAGTTCCTTCTAGTCTAAGAAGCCTGGGTTATCCCTCTCCCTCTCCCTCTCCCTCTCCCTCTCCCTCTCTCTCTCCTCCCATTATTTTGTTTTGCTATCTTTCCCTTCTTTACCCTTTCTTTTCCTGAAAACCCCAAGGTTTACGCGCAAGTTCCTCGGGGCCAGCTGGCAGCTCCCCTCTGCCCCTTTCTTGTCCCCTGCCTGCCCACATCTGTGGCTGCTGCTCACCCCACCTGCCCCCGGGGCCTCACACGAAGCCACTGAATTGAGAGTTAATTTGAATTTGAGTTGACAAAATCCAGGCACATCCCATCTGCGCAGGCAGGAAATGGCCAATGTGTTAACCTTCCAGCAGGGAGGGCAGGGCAGAGGGGAAATGCTTTTACCTTTCCCTCCATTTAGTGTAGCTCTTAAAAAAAAAATTAGGGTCGAATAAAATAACGCCTTGGGCTGACCTAAAGGCAATGTGGAAATTCCCTGTGAGCATCCAGAGGTGTCTGGGAAAGGGAGGAAAACCCTGTCTTGCTGCTTGGGATCAGGGGCTGAAGGCAAAGCCTTGGAGAGGAGGGGATGCAAGCCCAGGCTCAGCATTTTTCCACATCCTGTCCCAGACAACCCCATGGACTTCTGCTCTGTCCCACCTCACTATAGCAGGGAAGATGCCACTGTGTCCCCTCGGCTGCTTGGGGACTCTCCCTGCTTTCCTCCCTGCAAATTCGGTGTGTTTTGCCCATTCAGCCCTCCAAGGCTGCTCTCACCACCACAGCAATGTAGCAAAAGCATCCCTCCACAGGGAAAACCAGATCCTTGGATATTTATTTTGATGGAAGTAGTGGTGTATTTAACAAGCTGTGAAGCCAGAGAGTGGCCAGGGTTGATGTTCTGCCCTTCACAAGGAGCAGGAGGTGCAGAGGGAACCCATGGAAGTACTTCACATCTCAGAACTAAGAGGTGCAGCTTATCCTCGGGCACCTATCCACACCATGGGGCTGCTCGAGGTGCCCAAAGGCTGGATTTTGTTGGCTGAAAAAACACAACCTTCAACTGCAGGGAAATTTACCAGGATGGAGGAGATTTTCTGCTTCAGCAGGGGATGCTGAGGCCTGGGTGCTGCAGAGGGTTTGAGCCCCCAGACAACTTCATCGTCTCCTTCTCAGCCTCTAACCCCCCACAGGTTTTCAATCCTGCCTCCCACTGCTTCTCTAGCATTTCTCTCTCAAAGATGGCACTTCCAGCTGATGTTGATTTTTCTATCTCTCCAACAGTGTTTTTAAGCACAGGCAAGGCAGCTGGAATAAAATTAGCATTATTTAGCATTACCTAGCACCAAAGGCACTTGACAGATGCAGAAGAGCAAAGATTTGGGCTGGTTGTTGGGAAAAAGGTTTCTAGTGTGCCCAATGCAGAAATGGGGGAAGAAGCTGGGCTCTCCCTCGCTGGGGAGCTGCACAGCCACAAGCAGGATGTTCCCACCTGCAGTCCCATATCCGTGCTGGCAATTCCCCTGTGGGGGATCGACCAGCCTCATCAGAAAGGCAAACAGGCAGTTCTTGGGGTGTCAGGAGCTGTGGGTGAACCAGGGCTTGTACTGACAATGCTATTCCCACATCTATTTCCTCATCCATTGCTGGACCACCCAGCAGCTCAAACATCAGCATCACTATGTAGTTGCCACCATCTCTATGCCAAGACAGACTCCCATCCCCCTGTACTCCCAGGGCTATTGACTTCTATGGGTCATGAAGAAAAGGGTGAGGATGCAAGATATATTGGGAAGAGAACTGGGGAAAGCAGGGAGCAGCAGGCAGAGGATTTAGGACCAGGTCTGAGGCCCATCCCAGGATCTGCCCTACCACTAGTAACTATGCCTGGCTATTTCCCTTCCTGGCTGCACCTCCCGCCTGCTGAGTACAGAAGCAAACCAAGCCCTTGATGCTCCCTCCCTCTGCCACTAATGCCTGTAACGAGGATTCAGTCAGGCACAAGATTGAGGGAACTGCAGCTTGTCACCTTCCCTGTGGCCGCCGGCAATGCCAGGATTTTCAGAGGATGTAATGGAGAACTCGTGCCTGCACATCCCCTTCCCAGTGAACACATGCCACTGCTGCATGTTTAGGAGTGGGATAAACAACCTCTCTCTGATCCTCCCTCATTTGTGTGCTTGCTCTCCCGAGAACTTTCGTAATTGCTTCTTTGCCTTTAAATACCATGCTGCTCCTTTGGCATTTCAGTGTTTAAATGTCTCCCGCTTCGGAGATGACATTGTCTGGAGGCGGATGGATTGGGGTGGTGTCGGCAAGGTGCAGTGCACGAGAGCAGTGGGCTGCTCTGCCTGTCTGACTTCTCCAGTGGTGAAGGCAGGGTCAGGTAGGATGGCTTTTTGCAGCACATCCAAAGAAAGCTGCGTTCAGGCAAGATGACTGTGGCAGCACAGCCACAAAAAGCTGGGCTCGGGCTAGAAGCTAGGATATGCCCCTTCCTCTGCCCTTGGAGGAGTTCTTCATCCCCATTTCTGGTGGTTGCAGTTGCCTTGGCTGCACCTGCCTTCCCTGCAGGGGGAATAATGAAGGGCAAAGGTAAGTCACACTCTGATGGTTGGAGCCATCCTACCCCAGCCCAGTCTGGAGCATCCCATTAGGACTAGGCTGAAAATTCAGCCTCCAGCATCCCCGGGTCTGACAGGTACTGTGGCCAAGTGGACAGCCAACATTTCCAACCCCCTGTGCTCACAGAGAGTGCTGAGTCCTTCCCACAGCTCCCTGCTGTTCTCCACAAACCTGCAGCCTCCCAGCTGGGAATGGATCCAGGGTGTCCCATGCTGCAGCACACACTTGTGGCTCCACATGCACAGGGGAAATGTGTCAGCTCTCATCTCACAGAGCCCCGGTTCTGAGTGACCCCATTCCTGTGAACCTTAAAGCCCCCAGAAGGATATTCTCAGGATTTTCCACTTACACATTTTGTTTCCTATTCTGCAGGCAATGGGAAAGCTGAATTATTTTTACAATTAGTGTAGTATTAAGTACTGTGATCAGGAAATGTTCTTTCAGGGAAAGGGCAGGGGGGCAGCATGAGGAACATCCTTCCTTATTATTTTTGGGAAAAGTGTAATTATTACCCCTTTGGCCTGTCTGCAAAAGGGATTAATAATGTCCAGCTTCGCAGCTGTCAAAGCTGTGATTAATTGAGCTTGCTGTACTGAAATCTCATCTGTTTGTCTTGTGTCAATGTGAAAATTGAAAACACAACACAATATATCTTACCAGGCATCCTGTACCTCTCAGCTTATCAGGCACCCTCCTCCCACCTCTCTGCTTCCAAACAGCCTGGAGGACTCGAGCCACTGCTCTGGAGCCATGTTTAACCTGGAACTGGCCAGTATCACTCCTGCTGTGGGCATGGTGGGGTTAAAAGCCTGAGGGACACTTGGATCCTCGGGCTGTCTGTGTGCCCACCACTCCTCCCAGGCACAGCTGCTTGTTTCTGTACATGGGAAGGGAAAGAATGTTGCAGGATGTGAGTTTATAAATGATGCCTAGCACAAGCCCGTGGTAGGATTAACCTAAAATAATTTTTAGGCCCCAACTCACCCATCCAAAAGTCGGAATGTGCCTGAGCATGGCTGGCTACACACCTGGGAGGGAAGCTGGATCTCACATCCCTGCTCCCATCAGCCCACAATCTTCAGGAGACAGCCTGACAATATCCCTTGTGGGAATATCCTTGCCATAATTCACAGAATCACAGAATTGTTGGGGTTGGAAGGGACCCCTGGACATCATCCAGTCCAACCCCCTTGCCAAGGCAGGGTCACCTGGAGCAGATGACACAGAAACACATCCAGGTGGGGTTTGGACATCCCCAGAGAGGGAGACTCCAGCACCTCCCAGGGCAGCTGTTCCAGGGCTCTGCCACCCTCAGCATAAAGAAGTTCTTCCTCATGTTGAGGTGGAGCTTCTTGTGTTTTAGTTCGTGGACATTGCTCCTTGTCCTCTCACTGAACACCACAGGAAAGAGTCTGTACCATCTCCTTGCTCAGACTTTGGGCTGTGAGTCTGGCTTCAAAGCAGGACTTCCATCTCCCATTGTACTTCCACCAGTCCCACTGAAAGGACCTGGGGTATTTTTGTCTGCGAGGCAGCGTGCCTGCCACTTGGTGGTGAATAAATAAATTACTGTGATGGTAAAGGAGATCATTGTTAATCAGAGTGCATAAAGAGCCTGAGAACCCTCCAGGGGGATATGCTGCAATGCACTGAGTGCAAATCATAGGCACTTTTTTACAGGGACATGATATTAAAGAGGAATAAAGTTCTGTGCCAGCACTCTCTCTGAGAGAGAATTCACTAGGATCTGATGATCCCTGTCAGGATCTACCCCAGGATATAATTCCTGCCCAGAAACAGGCCTCTAATGTGTTTGGGACTTCCCTGTCCTCCCCCTGGCATCCCACACCCAGATGAATGAGAGCTCCAAGGCACAAGCTGTCAAGGCATTGTAGGGATGTGCCCCTGTCACTTCCCCAGTAAAGTAATTTCTGAACCACACTGGAATGGGATCCCCCTGAAAGGACCCTGCAGAGACTAAAGGCAGGTGAAAGACAATACTCTAATTAAATACCCTATCCCTGTGGCTTTAGCTGATGCTCACAGAATAAAAACAAGTGGAGAACTAGCAAGAACGGTGTGTTTACCGTTTCTCATTGTATAATATGCAATGTTTTCCCAGCATGTCTTCAGGAGACAAGCAGCTGGGAGCCCAGACTGGATGGAAAGAGAGAAAGAACAAGGTGTTAGGCAAAAATGCATAGGAGGTGGAGGGAGTAAGCTGTCCCTTTGTAGCCACCCCATAGCACCCTGTGGTGTTTGCCCTGACAGGAAGAGAAGCTGTTCCCATATCCACCTTTACAGTGGCTGTTGTCAAAGGCCCTGAGGCGTTTGGTGCTGGTGGTACCTGCTGGTGAACACAAACCATCTTCCCACCTCCCCCTTTCAGCAGAGATGTCAGGAGGGATGGAGCTGGGATGGACAGGCCATTTACATCTGGGACTGTCTCTCATTCCTTTGCAATTCACTGGACATGGTTTAGGCTTCCCTTACCTTGCAGCTGGGCTGGGCCCTCCACAGAGGATCCTCCTGGGTCCTCTCCAGTGTGGGTCTCCTCACCCAGAGGCTGACCCAGCTCCTCCAGGTCAGGTGTGCACCTTTGCATTCTGCTTCTGCACGAGCTTTTACCCTTCCAGCAACCTGCACAGCCTGGCTCAGCCCCAGCAAACCTGGGGCCCAGCTCTCAGCAGCACCAGCACTGTGCCAGTGCTCACGATCTCTGCCCTCCTGGTACCCACAGCCCTAATCCCTAAATTTCTCACTTTTAGTGTGAAAATCCAGTGATCTTTTCCATAAGGCTCCTGCTGAGCCTGGTGAACCGAGTGTGCATGGGCTGCTCCAGTTCAGCTGCTGCTGTAAGTGATGGCTCAGGTGATGGAAAGCAGAGGGTACATCTTCCATCCATAGGCATCAGCAAACTGGGACAGACACAACGCAGTGTGGAAGGCAGGATTTTAGAATTTAAAACAATTTCAGCAAGCTGGAGGAACCATCCAAAAAAAAATCCAGGTTGAAGGGTGGAGTAATTAATCCCCCAAGCCACAGGGGAGACATTTTTCCCTGCAGGCAAAGGAGCCTCCTGCACCTGCAGAACCTTGCCATTCTGTGCTGCAGCCACCGGCTGTGACATGGGGACAAATGTGCCTGATCCACACTGGGGAGGATAGTTTGGCAGCCAGGAACCTGAGTCTGAAGGAGGAAACCAAGGCATAGACAGGGGACTGAAAGGAGCCTGGAAGGGGCTTGCTCCTGTAAGTGAGAAGGAAAGAGGTTTCTGGAGACCCCAGAGGACATGAGGCTCCTCTTGCTCCTCCACCCCTTTAAGGAAACTCCCCCTCACATGTTGTTTGTGTGATCTGCTGGAGTCTGCATCACGTTGAAGCCCATTAGATCTATTTTCTGTAGCTGAATAATTTTAATTTTCTAGTCAGTTACCTTTTAGGTCTCGCTTCCCTCTTTTTCTGTGTCTTAATTGCCTTTTCCATATATCGGTGCTCCCCTGACATTCTCTCCCCTCTCCGGTGTGCCTGCTCTCCTCCCCTACCCTCTCCCTCCCTCCTGTCTGTCTCCACCTGCCTAAACCCTCCAAGGCTATTTCATCTGCCACCCTCCAACTGCTCTGCATCATCCCAGCAGTGGCTGCAGCCAAGGAGCCAAGGAGCTTTGTCCTTCCTGGCGGGAGATGGGCCCTGGGATCGAGGATCAGGCCAGATAAACTGCAACTGGGTGTATTCAGGCTGCAGGCCACTCACATCTGGTCTCAGCAGCTTCCCTCCTGGTACTGATGGACTTTGGAGACATCTTTTTCCAGCTCTCTGGGCCCAGCCCCCTCTCTCATCAGTGCTGCTGTATCACAGCTGGGAGCACAGGCATCCTGACTCCAACTTCTCTGATGGTGGTGGGAGAAATAATGCCCAAACTGCATCAGAGCTGTCTCGCCCATCTAGAAGCGGAGATAAGATGTTGTAAATCTCTCCCAGTGGCTGGAGAGCACCTGTCTTGTAGGCACATGAAACCATGGAAAATGGCACTTTGTGCCTGCAAGTGAGCAGCACACGGCAATGCCAGGATATGCTCAGGGAGCTGCCTGCAGCTGCAGCAGACATCTGAGCTAACCAAGAGCTGGGGGCCAAGCAGCTGAAGAACAGTGCCAAGCTCCCCCCAGGACAGAGGGGATGGAGGGGCATTGCCTGTCACTGCTGGGCTGGGGGACTCAGTGGGGCATTGCTTCCCCCTCCTGCCTCAACTTGATGCATTTTCCCATCCCAGTCCCGGCTGCAGGCTGCTGACACCATGTCCTGAAACTCAGGGCTTGTACCTGTCATCCACAGCAGATCTCACACCCTCCTCACCCCCAAGGAGATGATTTTGGCCTCACACCATGCCCGTGCCTCTGCCTTTAGCGGGCAGGTTAAACCATGCACATCCCACCCAGTCGCCCCAGGGGCAAGAGGAGCATCCCCAGGTTTGGGCAGGAGCTCCAGTTTCAGTGCTTTGTTCTAACCTCAGTCTCCTGCTAATTTCCATCCCTTTAGACCCATCTATGGGAAAGACAAGGGGTCCCTGTCTTTGCTCAAGGCCCCTGGGCACAGTGCAGTGGCAGGAGGCAGCCGGTTCCTGAGCCGTGTGACTTGCCCTGCCAGGTAATGCTTCCCCTCCTTCCCTTTGAGGAATTTCTCACAGCATGGCTCAGTTTTCCTTTCTGCAGAGGCACAAAGCAAAGGAGATCAAACCTCAGGCACACACGCTCCCAGAGATCTGTCTGCCAGCAAACCTGGGTGTGGAGCCAACTGCATCCCTGGTACGGGAAATCAAAGGCGGCAGCTGATACACAGCACAGTGCCGAGGTCAGGGGTCCCTTCGCTGTCGGAAAAATGGGACAAGAAGAAACAGCAATAATCAGATCACTCAAAAGCCTCACTTATGCCTCACCTGGTTGCAGGGCTCCCTTCCTGCAGCACGTAGTGTCTCATGCTCGGCTGTCCCCGCTGGGAGCCCAAGGGATAGGCAGCTGCAGGGAGACAGAGGTGCCAAAACGTGCAGGAGACAGAGACATCAGCAACCCTCTGGGCTAGCAGTGCTGGCAACTGGCAGCAGAGACCTGTTGTACCTCCAGAGAGCCTGTTGGAACAGAGGGGATGGGGAAATGTGCTTTGGATGTCTTTTGGAGGAAAATCCATCCCAGAGATGCCAAGCTAGCCATGGATCCTCAGGATCAGAGCCTGCCCTTTGGAGCCTGCCCTCTCCGAGCAGCCTGAGCTGTATGCAATCACCAGGTCTACTCTGAAAAAATTTCAGAGGAGAAAAGCAGGATCTGACATCTCCCCACTGGTAATAAACAGGGGCTTATCTCTGTCTTGCACTTTGCTCTCAGCCAGGCCTTTGACACCCTTGTGCATGCAGCCTGTGACTCAAAATGTCACATGGATCTGTGGCAATCCTTACTTCAGCTGTGGAGCTGACATCTCCAGGGCCATGAGACCCATCTGCAGGCAGCAACCAGAGCTTGCTCAGCCCTTCTCTTTGCCCAGGAGGGACCTCTGGCCACTGCTGCTCCTGATTAGTTTTGTTTCTTTTGCTAATAAGGGACCGAGCAGGGATGTCTCACAGCAGCCATGTGGTTGGCAGGGATGCTGGCAAGCAAATGAGTCCATGGGTCAGGGGGTGTGTAGGTGGGAGATGTGGGATGGGATGACACTGGCTGCACAGGCTGTGCTCAGCTGGGAGGTTGTGATGGGTGCAGAGCAGCACTGGGGAGTATCACGGTGCTCAGGTGACAGCGTGTGGGAGACTGCGGCTCTGTGTGCTCCTCTGCACCTTTGAAGAAATGCACAAGAGAGTTGATGTATGTCTGTGTGTGATAAGTGGAGCAAAACATTCAAGCAACAGGCTCTGTAGGCAGGAGATGTGTGTTTGGGTGCAAAGAGATGCTCTGGCAATGCATCTAGGCAGTAAGGCTGTGTGATGGGGAAAGTGGGTGACAGCTTTGCATGCACAGTTGGTGTGGGATGTGGTGTGAAAGGATTTTGTCAGGTGTCTGTTCATGCTGCTGTGTGTGTGTTGTGTGTAGCAGTTCTGCATTTGCACTCCTACAGCAACACATGGGGCAGATTTTACCCCCCATAGCCCTCCCTTGGCAGGCAGGATGGGGTGAATCAGAGGCATCACTGTTCAAATGCTGAATGGGGTGACCACTCTGCTATCCCTTAAAAATAAGTGGCATTTTATATTCAAGCGCTGGCCTCATTTCTAAAACCCTATTAAAAAAAAAAAAAAAACCACAGGCAGAAAAAAGACCAGGAGGAATCAAAAGGCAAAGCCGACAGGGAAGTGCAGGCCTCTGAAGAGGACACATCTCATCTGAGCACAGTACTTCAGACACAGCTCACGAGCCCTGTTAAGCAGGGGACATCTGAGTGTTCCGGCTCGTGCCAGAGCAGATTTGTATCAGCAGATTTGTATCAGCTCCCACCACATTCCTGAGAGCAAGCCCCTGGCCCTGAGAGCCCATCCATCTGGGTCTGGTGGGATGGGACAGGAGACTATTGACAAGTCAGGGCTCTGCAGCCTCACCGCAGGCTCCTCTCCCCAGCCCAGACAGGTGGCTTATCCTGTGAGAATCCAGCTAAGCCCAAAACACTTTGGGAGAGGCAGATGAACAACACAACTACAGCCTGGCATCCTGCACAGCTGGAGACCAAGGTGGTGTCACTGAGCTGGTGGAAAGCCCAGTGAGTCACTCAGCATCCAACACCAAGCTGGCTGGTGTCACACAGGCTGACCCCACATAGCTGGACAACACCCTGGCTGCCAGAGAGTGTTAGGAGAGGTTCCCAGGGCATGGACTTACCTGATGGTGTGCCCTGACAGCCCCTCAAAGTGTCTGAAAGGGACCTTGCAGCTGCCACAGGCAACACATGGATCTGGAGGAGGGCAGGTTTGTCTGCCAGCCAGAGGTATGCCCAGGAGAGCTGTGTTAGCCTTGCATGGACACGGGCAAGGAGGGGCAGGAGGCATAAGAAGGATCCATCCTTGCCCAGGCCAGCATGGGGCATGGGTCTTTACATGGGGTGCTGGGACCCTGGAGAAGAGTAGCATGCATGGGTACCCTCCAGGCAGGAGTGGAGAGATGGGCAAGATTAAGGGAAGGAGGAATTAAGTCCTTTGGGAAGATGGTTGATCTAATTTGTTTCAGCTATTGCTGGTAGAGATAAATCAGTCTGTTTTCTTCTCAGTGTAGGCATTCAGTCTCACACTGCCCTGCTGCCCTGTTCCCCTGCCCATCCCACACAGTGATTCTGTGGGGTCAGGGTGCTGGAAGGCACAGGGCATCCTTCCCATCCTCCTTCCCTCTGCCCTGCCAGATCCACAGGCACCACCACAAACCCTGTGAGAAACACTGCCCGCACCACTCCCAGGCACATTCCTGACACTCCTGCAGCCAGGGCTTCCTTCCCATCCTCCTTCCCTCTGCCCTGCCAGATCCACAGGCACCACCACAAACCCTGTGAGAAACACTGCCCGCACCACTCCCAGGCACATTCCTGACACTCCTGCAGCCAGGGCTTCCTTCCCATCCTCCTTCCCTCTGCCCTGCCAGATCCACAGGCACCACCACAAACCCTGTGAGAAACACTGCCCGCACCACTCCCAGGCACATTCCTGACACTCCTGCAGCCAGGGCTTCCTTCCCATCCTCCTTCCCTCTGCCCTGCCAGATCCACAGGCACCACCACAAACCCTGTGAGAAACACTGCCCGCACCACTCCCAGGCACATTCCTGACACTCCTGCAGTCAGCGGTGCCACTTAAATATCCTGGGCAGGGCGGATTCTGATTGCTTTTATTATCAAGATAATCTATCCCTCTGCTTTCAAGAGACCTCCTGCAGGTTTGCCCTAAAATCGCTGAAGGAAGATCTTAATCCAGAGGCTGCGTTGGCTGGAACAGGCTCGGCATTCCTGCATTCCTCCGGTGTGCACACGCCCGCCCGAACGCTAATGTCACCCAGGAGCCGCGATGCACAGCGCATTGCAAAGAGCAGGGAGCCGGGGTGGAAAACTCTGCTTTCATCCAGCAGGGGATAATGAACTGTTTCTGCAGCCTCCCAGCGACTTCACAGGCTGTCTTGGAACCAAGGAGCCAGTCATTTTCCAGTCGGAAAGGGCCAGCCCCAAAGCAGTTCCATTTCCATGTATGAATATCTGTTTTCTGGTTCACTGCTGTTTGCCCTTGGGATCCTGAGCACAGGTATCATGAGCAGTAGGTGAGATGGGGTGCTGGCTCTCTGGTTACCATTTTCAGACTTAGAGCATGTCACAATGGTGAGGCATGCTTTTGGCCCAGAAGCCCCTTTTTAACTTTTAAGGGAATAACACAAAAGGAAAGCCTGGAGCATGAATGCTGAAGCCAGACTCCCTACCCAGAAATCAGTCAAGGAGCCCATTTCTCATCAAACCCAAGGAATGTGAGTGGGAATGGAGATAACCTGCAAAACAGGAAGGGAGAATGGTTTGCTCTGCACCATAATGTGTACCAAAAGAAAGCTGGTGTGTCAAAGAATGAGATTCCCATGGGCCAGGGCCAAATTTCCTGGGAGAAGGGTCTGAGGGACAGAAATAGAAAAAAAACAATCACTGTTATCCCACAGGGTCAAACTCAGAGGAGTCTGAGGTTCATTTTCAGAAATGGGCTAAGCCAGTGCCCTTCCTTTTCTTTCCCTGAAAAACAGATGTTTTCACAGGAAGAAAACATTGATTTCTGGCCCACTTTAACATCTCTCCATTCAAACACGATGCTGTTCTTCTCCAGTTCATCTGCAGGTGCCCCCAGCTGCAGTGTCCAGACCTGGACACAGCTCACACAAAGCAGAATTGCAGATTTCAGTGGCTTACATACCATATCCAGCATTAATGCATCCCAGGAGGTGAGCTGCCCTTTTTGCTAAACCATCACACTATTGACTCATGCTAAGTTAGTCATCCATCTCAACCCCCTGATCTTCCCTGCCATCCTGCTGCCTCTCCAGGCTCTCTTGTCTGTGCATTCATGCATTCATTTATCCCTCCCAAATGTGGTACCCTGTGCTCTCTGTACTAAATTTCATCTGGCTGATTCCAGGCACTCTCTCCCATCCATCCCCGTTGTTTTGAATTCTGAGCCTGTACTCCGAAGTTCTTGCAGCACCCTCATTAATACACAGCCCTGGACTTATTTAGCAGATGCTGAAATCAAAATGCATATGATTACTCCCAGTTAGCAAAGAAGTGTATCTATTTAGCCAGCAGGAACGCTTTTATTTATAAATGCCTTGAAAAAACCTTCAATTGCTATCACTCTCACTGATAAAAATCCAGTGTAATAACTACTGACTCTAGCATACTAGAGCATACTTCAAATTTATTCTGGTAAGTATTTGAGAGCAGAGTTGGGCCCATTCTTGTCATGCACCCAGCAGCTGGTCGTACCATCAGTCTATGAGATGCCCACAATAGGTGGAGCTATTTATCCTCACTCCCCAATGAGGGATAATTGTTCTTTTCTTTCTTTCTTTTTCTTGCTCCTGTCTAAGCTGTTCACAGAAGAGCTCTCTAAAATGAAAAACAACAACAACAACAACAACAACAAAAAATCACCAAAAAATCAAACAACTTAATAAAAAAAACCCCAAAACCCATAGCTCTGGAGGTGTCACTTGGTAAATCGCAATCACATGCTGCTCAGAAAAACGTGGCTGGTGAAAGAGCTGAGCTCACTCTGGGTGCGCTTGATGAGATAACACACTCCCTAAGACAGCTCTTGCAATGTTGCAGCAGCTTTAAAATGTATTTCTCTTGGTACAGAGCTATTCGTGGCAAACATGCCGGCAGCGCCTGAGCAACGTTTCTCAGCGTTCAGTGCCCTCCCTCACCCTGCAGAAGAGAGGATTTTGATGAAATGGCGGTGGTGGAAAGCAGAGAGGAAGAGGTCCTGGCTGAGCAGGGTTTGTGTGCTGGAGGAGCCCAGCTCAGCACCGAGGTTTGCTGACATGGGCCCTCTTTTGCCAGTGTTTGAGTGCTAGAGATGCAGCAGCAGCACGGCTCAGGGATTTCCTGAGCAAGATAGAATTCCCATGTAACTACAAACTTCTCTTTTCTATAAAATTGCCCAACCTTTCATGCCATCCAGGTAAACATTTAGCATCTGCGACCAGGTTGCTGAACATACACTACTCAGTGCTGGAAGTATTTCTTATTTACTTTGGAACCTAGCTCTGCCTCACTTCATCCAGTAGATTCTACTCCTCACACCAGAAGAGACACCTTGCCCACCTGGTTCATGCCTCGAATTTGTGAGGAATTCCCTTACCCCCTCTCACATCCTGTGAGTTTGACCAACCTCTCTGCAAACCACAGGTTTCCAGCCGATCACACTTATCTCACAGGCTGGTGTTCCTGTAATTAGCAGCAGTAAAAAGGCCATCACTCGGAACAGGATTAATTAGCCCAGTGGAGAGGATTCAAGAGGAAGCAGGCAGGAGCCAGGAAAATCAAGGGGAGTGCATGCCCAGTCTGTGTGTGAGGGAGGTCAGAGCCTGGCTCAGCTGCCCAGGATGCCCAGGTGCATGGTCAACACCAGCCAGGAAGCAGGAGCAGAGGCCTCCCTGTGCTCCATGGTGGGCACACAGCATCTGATAATGCATCCAGGGAGATGGATTGAAGCTGAAGAAGGATGAGGGCTGGCTCAGATGAGCATCTCATGGGGCACCAAGAGGACAAGGGATGTGGGAAAGGAAAATCCACGCTGTGATGGTAGAGTCACACTATGAGTAGCCCACGGCAGGCAAAGACCAGAGAAACTGGGTGAGGTTCCAAGCAGTGATCCCGAAGACACCAGCACACCCATCTTCAGCACCAGCTCCATGGGATGCAGCTGAGCACTGCTCTGCGTGTCAGGCCAGCCAAGGAGCATTTATAGTCACCCATGCTCAGGTAAGGGATAGGGAGGCAGGAAGGGAAGAGCTGTGTCTTTGCAAGGCACCGATGGTAAACAACCTTCTCCCAGCACAGCAAGTCCCCCCCAGCACAGACAAGCCCGCTCCAGATCCCATTGCTCAGCCCCACACACCACCCAATTCCCCTCAGCCCATGCTGGGGAGGGAGACCCATGCCATGCAACAGCCACAGAATGTGAATGTCTCAGGGTAGGAAGGGGAACCCTAAATGTGTGCAGGCTGGGATGAGAGAGTCACCAACAGAGCTGTCACTGCTTGCAAGGACAGGAATTGCACCCCCAAACTCCCACCCCACTGGCTTCACAGCCCCTCTTATCTCGCTCACCTTTTTCTCCCTTTCTGACAGCACCCAAGCCCTGGAGGGAGGGGGTCTCTCCCCAACATGCACTCCAGAGAGCTCTTTTCATTCTACATTTAAAAGGGAAAGAAGAAAAGGCAGAGCGAACCTGTCTTGCACGTAATCTGCTGCACAAATGCCAGCTCTCAGCAATCGATTGCAAACGCTCCCGGAGGGCTGTTTTCATTTCATAATATTTATTGGGTTGCTTTATTGTCAGAATCATTACAGTTCAATGTACTGCATGGATTTTATGCCAGCTGCGCTTAGTTTGTCTTGTTTTTAGCACTCCACATGCCTTATGTGGGGCCGTGGTTGCACCTGGGCTGGGACTGCTCCTCATGTAGAGTTCTCTGTGCAGCATGGGGCAAGTTACCTTCTCTGTCTGCGTCTCTATTCCCTGCCATTCCTGGATAAACTGCAGCTTGTTGAGCTATCCATAAGATCCCAGGGCAGGGATGATCTCTGCATATACAGCATCTCTCATAAATGAGTCCTGATCTTGGTTGACCCGTTGGATGTGAAGCAATCGAAGCAACAGAGCCCAAACCATGACATGATTACAAAGGAACTGTGAGGGAGGGAGCAATGGGAGGAGGAGGGAATGGGGTTAGAGAAGGGATTACCAGCAGTGGCAGATGTTATATATATAACATGTCCTGAGGGCTAGAGTACTGATCAGAGGGGCTAGGATGAACTGGGCCAGGGTAGCCATGAAGTGGAGGAGCTGCTGCAGCCCTTGTGATGCAGGTGCTCTGCAGATTCTCACTGGTGCAAACTCAGGGCCTGACTGTGCCTACAGTCAGTGTGTAGACAGCACCCAAACAAAGCAGCAGGATGGAAAGCATGCCCAATCCCCAGTCCATGGCCAGCACTCCCTTGTTTCTCAAGACTGCCTGGCAATTAGGAGGTGAAGGGGAGGAGACCAGAAGGCTGCCCTGCATCCCCAGTTCTCCCCCAGGAACAGCTGGGCACGGCAGCCAGCACGGGCTGAGTGTCACAGCAAGAGTGGCCCTCCCTGCAGCAGGCAAGGCAGCCTGCTCCCCTTGAAGAGAGGGACCCTGGGGCATGAGGAATGTCCTCAGCACACTTCATGAGTTCACAAAGCAAGGAAATGCCTGACCCCAGAGGAGGAGTGCCCCCAGACCCACAGCCCAGGAAAAGCGCTGCCTGCCTGCACACATGCAGCTCAGCTGCTAGCCAGGGCTGGCAGCCTCTGGGAGAGCCTTGGCCAGAGCTGCTCCCAAGCATTCAGGGAGAGATCGATGGCTTCCTGCTGAACCCCGCAGGGATGTCAGGAGAAGTGGAGAAGTATGGGATACCAAGGCTGTCCCCAGGGAGGGAGTTAGAAAGAGAAGCAGACGATTGACAAGGGACAACAGCATCCCTCCTGCACCAGGTATTTAGTGCTCACACTCTGCAATAACCCATAATTTGAGCTGTAAAGGGAGCCCTGGCACTAACTCAGATTCAATAAACACCTGGGGGTGATCTGAGGTTCATCAGGCCCAAGAGAGGAACAGTGTGAGGAAACACAGTGAGGAATCACCGCTGAGGTCCCTGCTCTGCTCGCAGACACACAGACCCCAACCCAGTGCCTGGGGGGTGTCAGGGGTCCCCAGAACACAGCTTAGGGCAGTTCCCACCCCAGCCAGTGCCTGTTGCTAACTTTGTGATTGTGTGTGTGCTGGGAGTTATTATTAACAGTGCTTTGGCTGTTCACTTGCATCTCACTTTTTTCAATTACCGCCTGCACGCTGCCTTCCCAATTGCCTGGCAGGCCTTGACTCACCTGCCTGCTGAACATAATTTGTTTTTAATATATGGCTCTGGCAAATTTTCTCTTCCTCCCTCTCTTTTTTTTTTTTTTTATTATTAAACAAAATTATATATTTTTTTTGCAACTCACGTTTGTAATTAATTCCTAAACAGACGGTGTCTCAACAAAGCAAGAAGGGCTGAACTAGGTGTCCTCAGGGAGGCAGATACTCAGCACCTACAATTAACCTTGTGTGCACACCCATCCCCAGAGACCAGAGAGGCATCTAAGGATGAACCTCTCTGAGGATGCATTCAGCCCTACCATGGCAGAAACACCTACTGTGGCTGTTTAAAACTTGGCTCCAGTCCAGGGCTACCAAATCTCTACAGGCAGAGAGAGCTGTCATACCATCTCTGATGGGCTCTTCTAAATACTGTTTCACCCTTCCTTGCCTGGCTTCTCCCTGGGGCTTGCAGCCCAGCAGGGTCTGGAGGCCAGATCTCACAACCCTTTCTGAAGTTCAGCTACTGCAGCAGGTCTCTGCCTCCAATTGTACAGTGAGAATGTGCTCTGGAGAGGCCACTGATCATTGGTTTGAGGTCCCAGGAAAGACAGGGAAAGGAAGCATCAGGTGGGCTGAAAAACACATGCTGGAGTTTGTAACAATATCCCTAATTTCTCGGTTCCTCCAGGGCATGAGGGTGTTTGTGGCCACCACATTTACACTCTTTTGCATTGGTGGGTGGTAATTACAGTCACGTATCTGTCCTAGGGGGCTGACATCTCATCTGGAAAATCACAGCTCTTCACTGAGGAAGGAGGCTGACCTGGCACAGTGGCCCATCAAGGTTTCACCAAGCAGGATGGGGGCTTCCTCACTGCCTCCAAGGCAGCCCCCCACCCCCAGATCTGCAGGTGATGCTCACTGCTGGGCCACCACACCTTCAGCCCACCCGGCCAAGCAGGTAGAGCTCAGGAACACGAATACTGCATTGGAAACTGCCTCTAATGCCTCTGCACCATACCCATACCTCTGTCTTCACCGGGAGGGGGGGGGTCTGTGATGACAAAGATGCTCCTCTTGCAGCCAGGAGAACTATTTGAGCAGCAGCAGGATCTGCAGCTGATTTATGCAGAAATTAGTGTCCAAACCCACCGCTGTGCAGGCTAGCCAGGACACAGCAGGACTATGCTGACCTCCCCCCCTTACACCCACCAAAACCTTTATGTTTTTAGGAAGGTACAATGGCCAGAGACGCCCAAAATACTTCCACAAAGCTTCCCAGAGGGGCAAGGGAAAAAATGACAACATAAATTCCCTTCAAAAAGCAAGTCAAGGAGGGAAACGGCTGCTCCTAATGACCCGATCCATCAAGCCAGCTCTGGTCCCGTCATTTGCTTCCTAAAAGCTCCTGATCATCAGTGATTATCAACGCTGGCCATGTGCATTTTGATCAGGCACAATCAAAGCTGAGTGCAGCTGAAAGAGCCATAAAAGCCTGTGCAGAGCAATTGGTATGGAGCCCTGGCTGGGGGTCAGGCTGGGAGCTGGCTGCCCACGGGCTGAGTTCCTGCACTTACCAGCCAGCTTTCTTTGGAGCTGAATGTAAAATAGGAGAAATTATGTGGATATCCATGGTCTTTCACTGCAAAGAGTCTTAGAAGGGTCTTGGGGAATGGCCTGAGGCACCAGGCTTCCCTGGAGCGTTGGGATATGAGACCTGCAGGAGGGGATAAAATGCATCCCCCAGGTGATGGGATTGACCCCACATTACATACAAACTGTAGCAGGTGAGGCTCAGAAATCCTTTCTCATAAGCCATCGCCACACTGCAGGCAGCCCCATTTTGCCTGGCCTGAACTGCAGTGTTTTTCTTGCAGTTGTTCTGTTTAGTTTTCCAATCAGAAAGACTTGGCTGGAGAAACGTGGGTCCAGCTTCTACTCCAAACTTGCTTTTCATGAGGGCTAAAGCTGGTGCACGTATGGGGAGATCCCCGGGGCAGCCACTGAGAAAATATCCCAGCCTCTCGATTGCAGTTACTGCCAGGACAGTATGGGCTGGAAAACAGACCACGAAACATGGCCTGGTTTGGTCACTGGATTATTTGAGGCTAATGAGTTCATGTGTTCCATGTTTAAAGCCTTCTCTGTAAAGCCAAGTTAATGCAAGGAATAAAATTCACTTGGAAAAAGAGATCTACATCCACAGCTCAGTAAAAGACCTGGCAAGTAATGTGGCAGAATGAGCCTGATGCTGCCTGGACATCTATTCAGAGCAAGCACAAATAAGATCATAATAATTAGCAATTCATAAAGAGATGAATATTGGGCAATTAAATAGGTAGTTTGAGGCGTGCTGGTTGAAACGAGGTCTGTGTGGTAACTGTGGATCAGAGGCTGCCCAGGAGGTGCATGTCTGGTTGCAGCAATGAGACACTTGGGCACAGTCGCTGCTTTGAAGCACAATTTGCTATTCCTGGTTTTGTGCCCTCAGTTTTGAGTGCCAGGTTAGCCCTCTTCTGCTGAGAGAAAGGCTAGGTTTGAAATGGAAGGCTGGTGCAGGACTGAGACCATGGAGAAAAAATGATGAAGATTTGCTGCTTCACAGGGAGGGCTCCCTGCATTTCAGGAGGTGTTTGGTGCAGCTCAGAGGTCTGATTTCCAGCATTTCATCTCATCTTGTTAGAGCTTCCAGTTGAGCTAAAGACTGTCCTGTTATTTCAAGATTGTCCACACCTGCTGCATTGCTGAGTGCTGAGAGGAGGCAAGCAGAGCTGAAATGGGCAGGCAGAAGAGAAATGCCAGCAGGATTGAAGCTTTTCATGCCTTTTCACCACACGGACACGCAATGCCGTGTTGGATCAGAGCACTGCAGCTCTGGCTCTCAGCCTCTGCTCTGCCCCGTGCCAGGCTCTGGCCAAGCAGTGTCCTCCCGGCAAGGAGGGGAAAATAATGTTGCCCAAGGTCACAGAAGGAGCCAGCAGGGAGGCTATTTCAGGAATATTAACACATCCGTTAATTAGTGCGGAGTGCATGTGCCCAGGAGGCTTCGAGTTCCCTCGAGTGAGGAAGAAGAGAGGTGTTAGCAATGGGGTGGTGAGGCCAGCAGGTCACGACCAGGGCTGTCACATCCCCGTCACAGTGCCAGGCTCCCTGTCTTTGTGCCGAGCCTGGTGATGGGGGCACGGAGTGCCTGCGGGGTTAGCAGCGCCTGTAATTAGCAGTTAATGCATTTGACTTTCCTCCTCCGGGCTTGATTATTTCGGTGTGATTAACAGGACCCGTAGGATGCCTCTGCAGACACAACATCAGCTGTTCCCTGCCTGCTCTGAGGCGTGGGTACCAAGGCAGGGCTGACGGTGCTGTCTCCTCGGTGTTTTGTGGAGGTCACCGTGCTGCGAGGGATCGCGGGCAGCCAGCAACACCACGCTCCTGCCCCGACCCGAGCCCAGCGCTGCCCGGCCGGGCATGGGGCTGAGGAGACCTCCTGGCACCGGATTCCTGTGCTGTGATGCCCATATCATCGGGAAATATCCCCTAATGTCTTACCTATACCTTCCCTGCTGAGACCCTGCAGCTGGTTTTGTCTGTGCTCAGTGGAGCTGACCTCTCCTGGGCGAGCTGGAGCTGACCTGCTTATCCCAGTCCCCTTTGCACCTCCTTTCTGTGCAGATGGACACCTTTCTCCTCTCCCTTCTGCCTCCTCCTGCTCTGGATTAAGCTGCCTTTATTTTTGCAAGTAGAGCTTAAGTCACGGACCCCCAAACAAGACTTCTGCAAGGTCCTGTTTGACACCCGGAGCTGGAACAGAAAATGTGCAGGAGGGGGCTGAGGTGATTTCCAGCGAGGACCACCTCTCTGTCTCTTCAGGAGATGTCCCCAGGATGCTGGTGCAGAGCAGAGAGGGTGCTAGGACACCTGAAGGTGGAGTCTAATTTCTGGCATCCTCTTCTTTACAGTGAAATGGTCAGGATCCAGTGGCTGATCCAGAGCCATTTTGAAATGTTAGGACTGTCATTAACATGATTAAAGCTCTAACAAAATGAGACAGAATGAGTAGACCTGGTCAGCATGCTGCCCGAGGCACCTGGTGATATGTGAAGAGCTTTACACCTCTTCTGAAGGAAACAAATCATTTTCTTTCTCTCTGCATAGATCTGGCCCCAGGAGGAAGCTGGAACAAACTGAAATTTCAATCCTGGATGCATTTACCTCCACTCAGAGCTTCCCAGAGAAACTGTGTCTTATTGGATAATGGCTGCATTTTTCATATTGGGTTCCTGTTTTTATCTGTGGACATAGGTTACCTCCTCTCTAATGATATTAAAATCACAGCAGCACAATAACATCCCCAAGGGGGTCTCTAATGGACCCTGTCTGGCTCCCACCATTGCTCCTAGACTCAATGTGGTGGTGATGACTTAAAGTGCAGGTGAGTGTGAGCAGCCATTCACACCATTTGCCTCAAAGCTGTGGCACTTCCAATCTTCATGGGGAAACGTAGGTCAGTATTTTTCCATCACTTTGTCCTGTCGGGAAACATAGGGGGAGCTTGAAGGGGTGGCACAGGAGGAACCATGACAATGGTCAGCAGGCTTTAATGCACCAGAAGTCTGCTGGAAAATACCTTAGAAAATGTGTAGAGGCCCCCAAAGTAAATTGGTTCGAAATGTGGGTTTTTTTCAGGCTGTGTGGGAAATAAATGATTTGATTCTGGCCAGGCTGGCGAACAGCAGCAGCAGCAGGACGTGAGCCGCAAGCTTAGAGAGAAAAACCCTTGGAGGGCGCTTCCAGCAGATGTGGTGTCCCCAGGGGTACCGAGGCCCTGGCTGTCCTGCTGTCACATCTCCTCTGCCCTCCCAGCACCTCCTACACATACTGGGGTGGTGGAAATGGTGGATCCATGGAAGCTGCAGAACAGCTGGATGCGGGCAGTGCCTGCAGCCATGCAGTGGAGTGTTTCCTCCCACGGGGCAGAGGCTGTGATGGGAAACATGCTCTGTGGTCCCAGTGCTCTGCACCACCACAGCCCTGGCTCAGCTGCCCAACAGCCTGTCCTGGTGCACACATCCACGTCAACACCCATGGACTCCAGCCAGCATGATCCAAAATTAAAGTTGGCTTTAAGGAAACTCCTCTGTTGGTGTGGATTGAGCAAGTTGAGCAGTGGCACAGATGAGAGGTGGGCTCTGACACAGGCTAATAAGACCTCCAGGGAGGCAAGACCTCTGCCTCTGCAAGCTGGGATGTCCACCTGGTGTCCCCAGCCAGGGGACATCTGGCTGGAGAGTCACAAACATACCTGAGTTGTGAGGAGAGAAAAGAGCCCACAACCCCACACGCCCCTTCTAGGCCAATGTAGAGCAATTTGGGGTAGATCATCTCCAAAACATTTCCATCCATTTTCCACCCCTTGAAGCTGAGCTATATGTTTCCAGAGCCCACAGCATAGCAACACATCCCCGTCACAAAAGCTTTAATGCTGCCCTCCTAAAGGGCTGACACTCTGAAAGGACGTGGCCACAGTCTCCATCTTTCCATGCCAGGCTTTGCAATTTGACAAGCTGCCATACCTAATTGCTAATTAATTAAGATTTGCATATGCAGTTTAATTCAGCTGGCTGCAGACCCACCCCCCCATCCCTCCCTGGTGGGACCCAGACAGCTGACAAACATCCCTGATGCACCACCAAAACATCTTGGTTCCTCTGCTCAATCAGGGGAAGATATTTTGGTTCAGCCATTGGCAGGAGGTATTTCAGAAGCACCATGAAATGCTGTAAACAAGTAACAGAACTTTAAAAAATCTAACCCGTGGAAATATTTGATTTCAGAAGTATTTCCTGTCTTGTACTGAGACAAAAATTTGAGCTCTTTTACCTTCATACTGGTAGTGAGAAGCTGGTAATTCCAAGGACAAAGAAAGGGAAGAGATGTAGATTGGTTTGATAACTTCCAGTAGTTTCATGCTAGTCTCAATTTACTTGTTTGTTTGTCTAAATTTATTCCAGTGTTGAAATGGGACCATTTGTGTTCATCTGCAGCTCTCTGGTTTGGAAATACATTGGCAGGCAGTTTCATTTTAATAGCCATTGTTGCTTTTGCCCCCAGAAATTTCTGAGCTGGGAAAGCTGGGTTCTTGTGACTGACTTTGTTCTGCAAATAGTTTTGGTTTTGCTGAAGCAGCATTCTGGGCAAATGAAACATTTGAAACTTCAGATATGTGGCGTGTAAGTGTATTTCTGTCTGTGAATACAGACATATTTTTATGTGTTTGCTCAATTGTGTTTATTTTAGGCAAGAAATTGAGGATTTAATAACAACTAGTCGCACAGAGCAAGCTGGGAAGTTTCCGTTTTGGATGCTATGGTCTGATGGTGCTGCTAACATCCCACGCTCCCACCACGGTGGCTTAGCCTTTCCCCTAGCTTCCAGTGGTGGTCTGGGAGATGCTGGAGGCCCTGAGCACCTCCTAAGGGCTCAGAAGGAGACCCTTTTTCCAGATGCAGGCCAGTGTCCTGGTCACTTCCCCAGACCATATGTGGTCACAACCAGCTTGGGACTTCTGCAGAACGAGCTACTTGGTTGGCCCAAAAAATGGCAAAACAAATGCAGAAAAGGAGCTGTACATGACGCAGGGCAGCATCTGAGCAGACCCAGAGGGTGGCTGGGCATTGGAACAGGATCTCCAGGGAAGGGCTCAGAGCACCAAGTCTGACAGAGTTCTAGAAGTATCCAGACAACACTCTCAGGTACATGGTGGGACTCTTTGGGCTATCCTGTGCAGTGCCAGGAGTTATATTTCTGTGATTCCTTTTGGGTCCCTTCCAACTCAACATATTTCACGATTGTAAACCCAGCTGGACTTGTTTTTCACCCTGCATGACTGTATGCATGGGAGGTGGCCTGTGGCTGCAGAAAAGCATGGTCCACCTCATGGGTCCCATCTGGGTTGCTTGGGCTCTCACACTGGCTCTGGTGGTCCCTTGCCTTGAAGCCCAAGCCTAAATCCAGTTTGATTTCCAGGGCAGTCATGCTTTTTGGGAGCTCTGAATTTTACCTTCTTTCAGCAGGAAAACCCCAAAGGTGACATGCACTTAAAAATGTGCTTTTGCCTGGCTGGATGCCTCTGCCCAGAGAGCAGGTCGCTGCAGCTCTGAGGAAGATGTTCAGTGACCAGCGTTAGCTGTTTCTGGGCTGGGTGAGCACAGTGGGAACAGCTGGAGGGATTTGCTGCTCCATCTGAGGATTTCAAAATCCTGACAGATTTAGAAAATGCAGCAGAGAGCTGAGCTGAGGCTGGGGTCTTTCCTACAGCCTCCTCAGGGTGTTTGGTGAGCTTGGAGCTTGTCTGCTTAGTTTTTCTCTTATGTTGCAGGGCTAAACCACCCAAAACTCAACCTGGCTGCTGGTGAGGAGAGACACAGGCTTGACACACTACTGCTTGGGAAAAAAAAAAAAAAAAGCCTCAGACTTGAGTGTAGAGCACCCCAAGATTTTTATAGTGATGAGGCAGGAATTTATATGGACACTGCCATCCTGCAAAGGCCATTGTGAAGCTAAAAGTGAGCTAGGGAAAGGAGGGGAGGAGCACAGTGCAGAGAAATAAACAGGGATGGCTGGGGCTGGGGTTTTATCTCATCAGGCTGTCCTGGGCTGCACTCAGTCCTAGGAGCAAATGCAGCCCCAGGAGCTGGATGCAGGAGAGGTCTTTTCCTCCTTTGTGACACTGAATAGGCAGTGATTCTGTGATGCCTCCAGCCCACATGACCAAGAGGCAAATACAACTCTGAATAAAACAAAAGCCTTTCATTTTTCCATCATGCTCCATTTCTAGCCTACAAAGTGAGAAAAAAAGGTGCCTTTTTTTTCTGGGAATTTTCTGACCAACTCCAGCTGCCTCCCCCGTTCGGCTGCAGCCAGCAACAGGCTTAGAAATACCAGGTTTAATTAAAACAATCTTTTATGTTCCGATGCAAGCCTTATTTCCTCTACCTGGTGAGAAATGGCTCTTGCCTCAATCAGCAATTGAAGCCTGGGATTGCTGCGCTGAGCAGAACTGCGGCCACTTTCTGTTAATTAAAGCTCAGCTCGGGCGCTGCCACCCAGTCTCCTCCAGAGCAGCTCCCAAAGTTTGTCTCCAGCCTCACAGGACCAGCAAAGGGACACAGGCACTAGATGGATGCAGTAGGAAACCTGCTGTCTTCTGTCCCATTCCAGTGATTTCCAAACCAAAATATATACAATTTATTTGGTTGGGGTTTTCCCTCTGATAGGAGAGCTTTCGCAGTTGTTGGGAGAGCCTCTGTAAAAGGGATGGTATCTCTGCACTCTCTGACCTAGCATTGTCAAGTTTCACTCTTCAGTTGTATTTTCATTCATAGTGGGACTTCTCCCTGCCCAAATTCTGCTTTCCCACTGGATGCCAGAGACTTCTTGTCACTGTGATGTCTGCCTGCTCCAGATGGCTCCAGCACTGTCCCCAAATACATGGGAGCTGTTATTTGTAGAAGCAGGGCATTTCCCAATGTTTGGTACCAGGAGGGGAAAGGTAAGAATTTCTCCTGGCTGGCAGATGGCTCCACCATGCCATCTAGAATTAAGGCTGAAATGATGGGATCACTAAAATGAGATTTACAATAGTGGAATAAAGTTACTGAAAGATGAGTACAACTCTATGCATTATTAAGAGTGCTTAACAATAAAGATCCTCACTGCATCAGCACCTCATTTAGCTTCTTTCTTCTTCTCACATAAAGCTGTAATCTCTCTCTATTAACGTAAGACCCAGTTTCTTTCTATAAAACAACTATTCCTCTTCACCAGTCTCCAGCATGGCAAATTGAAGGTGGAAAGAGTCCTTCGTCTGTGTTGCCCCAGGTGAAAATATCTTTGTCTTGCTCTTTTCACCAGGCACTTGGCTGCCCATGCAATGACAGGAGGGTCAGCCCTGCTCTTCTGAAGGTCTCTTGCACCCACCTGTACCAGATACCCTCAACACAGGATCCCCTGGCTCTAGCTCATACCCTGCTGCAGCCCTTTGAAGACACCATTCATTATCATTTGTGATCAAGTTGTGAGGACAAGTGAGGGCTTTCAAACCTAATGGTCATCTACTAGCAGGCCCAAGGACCTTTGCTAGAGGAGAGACAGGGGTGCTTATGCAGGCAAACCAGAGGGTATTTCCCTCCAGCTGGTGGGAACCTGGAAGAACATCCCCTGATGCCTCTGGCATTTTGGCAGGATTGCACGGGCCTGTGGGGAAACTCTTCCAGTTTCAGCACTGAGTTTGTTGGGTGATGGATCTGCCCCCTTGGTGGTCAGTTCAGACCCAAAGACGCTCATGCCAGGCAGATGTGAGCACTGGCATGAGAGAGGTGTGGGCACACAGCTTGTCTTTTGGCAAAGGCACAGGTCTTTCTGGCCCCTCAGAAATGGGCTCCATTTCCAGTTCCCAGCCCCAGACCAGGGGCTCTGTGACAGAGAGGTCAGAGGAGATGAGCCAGTGTCCAGTCCTGGGGCACACAAATAACCCCTGCCAAGGTGAGGCCAGTGCTGGCCATAGGGATCTCAGCCATGTGGAGTGCTCCAGTGTCACACTGAAACCAGAGTTCTCTGTCCTCACAGCCTCATCTAATATTACCACAGGAGTTCAGGCCATGCAAACCACAGGAGAAGGAGAGAGAGCAGGTTTCCACAACTGTTTGCAACACGTGGGATGTCACTCTCCTGCAGCATGAGCGGGGAAGCAGCTTCTCCAGCAGACCAAACCAGCAAGTTTGGATCAGCTGGAGTTTCCCATAACTGAGGAGCCAACAGGATCTCTCATCGCCCTCCCACCAGCTCTTTGTGACTACTCACCTCTTCCTCCGCCAGCCGTGGGTTTGGCAGCTTCATTCCATCTTCTCCATCCCCCAGTGCCCGTGTCCAGGTGTGGTTCTGCAAAGCCACTGTCACAGCATGAACTCCCCACTTCACCCTGCAAGTCACAGGGCTCCTATAAGCCCCCAGGCAATGCCATCCCACCTTGCTGCTCTCAGAGGGGGATGACCCTGTAGAGTTCTGGGCATGATCTTGCAAGGTCATTCCACTTCATGAACCCCCAGCTCTACTGGGACACAGGATAAGGCAGGATTTGTCTACCTTACTCTCTCACAGACGAGTGGGGCAATACTCAAGGCTTCTGTTTTTTGTTTCTGAAGAAGTTACACTCATTCAGGGTGGGTTTGGGAAAAGCAAGCGGGAGTAACACCGTGCAGCTGCAGAGAGGGAAAGGATTTCATGGGCAGGCAAGGATCACATGGCACCCCTGTTACCACTACCCAGCAGCTTGTCACTCCTTCAAGCCTCCATAACTCACCTTTGGGCTGAATTTGTTTCCTGACCAATTTTTGACCAGCTTGGCCACACCATTAACTGCTCCTCAGCTGTGGTAGTCCCTTAGCTTCCTGAGCGTGTTGGAGTCCACCCACACTTCCATGAACCTGGGGGTAACTCAGGAAGCCTCTCTGGTCCTCCACCTCTTCAAGGGTTAGCAGAAGCTTTTCCCTAGATTTTTCCTTTTCCTACTAGATTTTTCCAAGCAGAGCCCTGCTGGCAGCACACACATCACGTTCCCTGAAGCACCAAGGCAGTTCTGCACTGCAGACCTTGCAGGGAGCCTCGAGGTGGCACTTCCCTAACCAGCTCCATCTGTTCTAGGCAGAGCCTGCAGCAGCACCCAGTTGCTGTGCTCTCACCTCTGGTGCACAACCCAGTGCAGAGATAGGTCAGACATATCTGCAAGAAAGGCAAATGCAGAGGCACTCTCCAACCCCAAATACACCCGGAGGGTTTATGTTTGCCTCTGCATTCTCTGGAAAGTCATTGAAGGCTTTCTCTATCCCTAAATATCCCTCAGAGGTTCCCTTGCCGAGCACAGGCCAGGTCCACCCTACTTAGTGAGCCGGAGCTGTTGTCAGAGTTGACACTGTGCAAGATTTACTCCATCCTGCGTGAAAGGAAAGACCAAACCCTCACATCTGAGTTAATGAAACAGTCTGAGGAGACAATAGTTCCTGGCGCTGCGAGAGCTTGCATTAGTGAGCTGGGGTTATGGAGAGCTCTGATCAATAAATATGTTGCCACAGCTTTTCGGAGCATCCATCACTTGTCAGGAAATGCATTTAGGCTAATACCTGCAGAGGGCATAAACCAGCCATAGGAATTAAAACCTGCCACATGCCAAATGGTAATGCACAATTTAATGATCACAGGATCTGATAAATAAGCAAAACTGTGAAATGAATAAATACACTCTGGCATCAACATCTGCAACCCAACCTGACCACATTTAGAGTCTCAAGATTAACCTGCAAGGTGCTTCTCTGGGCTCATCTGTTTTCAGTACGTGGGCAGCAAAGGCAGCAGCCTGAAACCCTTTCCCAGGAGAGCCCAAAGGACTTTCAGAACAAGTGTTTCTTGTCACCTCAAGAAGTGGGGTAAGCAGGAAACGAGCAGGCTTCCAGTGGAGTAAAAGCTGCAATAAAAGTCACAGCAATGAGCTCTACTCCACTGCTGTGCTGGGCAAAGCAATATAGGGAGGGACTGAAACTGCTGCAAAGAAAGGTTAGGCTGGACAGCAGGAAAAAGGGAGCAACTGGTCATTCCTGACTGTCAGAGGTGAGAAGCGAGAGGGATTTCAGGAAGAGGCAGGGATAACTAAGAGAGCTGATCATGGGACCAGAGGCTCCAGAGAACCCCTCCAACTCATCTGCCTCCCCACGAGGTTTATCCAATCCTTCCCCCAGCACCACCAGCACAGCCCAAGGCTCTCACTGCATAACCTGGGAGCAGGTAGGACCAGGCAGGAGGAAAGGAACAAGTCCTAAGTGAGAAATAACCCTTAAGAGAGCAGAATGAGGGAATGAGAGAGAGATGAGAGGAATGAGAGAAAGATGCTGCTAAGAATGCTGCTCCTGTTCTGCTTCAGTGCCCATCCCAGGGAGGGCTCAGAACAGGAAAGGGAGGATACGCAGCATGAAATTAAGAAAGGCAAATTCTCAGGTCTGTAGCAAGAAAAAAAACTTTCTGACAGGAAGATTTATGAGGCCGTGGAGAAGCTTTTCCCAAGGAAAGCCTGGGACATTTGAAACTAGATTAAACAGTGGATCCAAGGTTGCAAACAGGGAAAACATTTGTGCTGCAGGAGAGTTGGACTAGAGGGACCTGAGTAAGACGCTGCCCATTGCTGATTTATTCCTGACCTGTTGTGCTATCTATGCATGCTCTCCTATGACATTCATCTGCTGATTCTCCCTGGTCCTTGAGAACGTGGAAGGTGGACTCCGTGGCCAGCATGAGTTACATATCCCTATCTGCCTGCTTGAACATCAGCTAAATCTCCTTGCCATCTTCAGGTAGCTCAAGCACAGCCCTATGCAATTCCCCTGAATGGCATAGCATGTGCTGCTGAGCCCCATGACACAGCCAGAGCTCTTATGGTGCAAGGAGATGCTATGAGTAGGTTTAGAATAGATATTAGGAAAAAAAGTCCTTACCATGAGGGTGGTGAGGCACTGGAAACTTGCTCAGGGAAGCTGTGGATGCCCCATCCCTGGCAGTGTTCAAGACCAGGTTGGATGGGACTTTGAGCAACCTGGTCTAGTGAAAGGTGTCCCTGCCCCCCAGCAGGGGGGTTGGAACTAAATGGGCTTCAAGGTCCCCCTCCCCAAAACCATTCTGCAATTCTATGGTTTTATGAGCCCAGCTCAGCTGCATTTTAGGCAGGTCTCTAGGCCAGAGTCAGTGAAGGCAAATGGCTACAGCATCATACAAGAAAAGGGCCACAGACCCTTTGGGATGAGGGTTGGGCACCTGTTCCTCAAAACTGGGCCGAAGTCACCACCTCAGTACAAGCCACTGGAGAGACACTGGAGGCTGTAATTCCCCATGATCTGGACCACCTCTTTCTCCTGGGACTCCCCACATCAGGATCTGTCCTGTAGCTGCTCTGGGCATAGCCTGGGGTGGACAAGGCCAGCACGTGGACCAGAGACCTTTGCTGAGCATGCCTCATCTCACTGCAGAGCCTCACAAACAGCCCACACCACAACCCCACAGCCACCATCTGCTTCAAGCTCAGTCAGGAAAGCCCAAGCACGAGAAGTGGAGGGAGCAATTCAAGTCCACATGAGCATGGATGCTTGAGCCACTGGAGACAGTGTAAGAGCAAGGGCTGAGCAGCTCAGGCTCTCTAATACTTGTGCTGCCGCTGGTAACAGCTCACTCTTGGAGAGCTGAGACTCTGAGGATGCTCCTGGCCTGATCAAGGGAAGAAGAAGGTTTCATCTTTGGCTTTGCTGCCCACCAGAGTTCTGAAGCTATTCCCACCCACTGTCCTGCACCCTTCGTTCCCCCCTGCTTGAACTCCAGTGGTCACAGCACGGCACAGTGAGCCTGTTCATGCAGCTGATCCACCTGAAAGGAACCTGGCATGCCCCACACCACCCAAAATACTTCCTGTAGATCTGATGCCTTAAACGGCTACCTAAAAACAGAGACCAGATAGGAATAAGGAAATAAAGCTATTTATTTGAAAGTCTTTCAAAGGTTACACCCTGTGGGTCTGGAGGCTCCTGCCTCATTGGATCCCAAGATGGACAACAGGTCATGAGTTCTTTACACCTTTATAGGTTTGGTCCATTTGCATACCAGCATAAATTCACCAATTAAAACTTTAGCTAATGACATAATTTCCCCAAGCTTGCCCCTCCCTCCCCAAGATGAAGGTTTACACTTTTGGGCCTAGGATGGTCTGGGTGTCCTTGGAGAGTGAGCTGGAGAGGCTTTGTTATGCCTGTCTTGGCATAGGAGAGCAGCAGCTAATGAGCTACAGGGACTGCACAGTTACACTGGGCATTTGAAAAAATACAAAAGTTAAAACCTGAGGCATCAGATCAGTGCCATTTCTTGGCTCGCCACACAGTCACAAGAGCACTGGTGATGGAGCATGCAGTGGGGTAGGATTGTGTTTGGCAGGAGGGCAGTACCTCACAATCCTTTCTCACTTTATGACATCCCACTGCTTCCTACAGCCAGTACCCACATGGCCTTTCAAAAAACCTGTGCCCCCTCACCGTCTCCATAGGACACTCTAAGGAACACAAACCTCCTTTCCATAACGAGCCCATGAAAGCTAAGGTAGAAAAATTTGGCAGAAGTATCTCAATCCCTGCCCACAACACACATTTGAGCAGGGCTCTGTCAGCACACTCCACTTACTCTTTGGCCACCTGCTTGCCTTCCTTCAGGGCTCACATGCCTCCTTTTGCAAACAGCCCCCCACACACACTTCACAACATCACCTCCAGTTCTCACCACAGCCTCTCCCCGATTTGACTCTACCACTGGCAGTTTGCTCCCTGCTTAGCCCTCCTGTGGCAATCCCCAGGACAATCCCATTGCAGAGCTGTGGGGTGTTAACAGCTCCTCAGCCTGATCTCCATTAGGATGCCAGTGTGCTCCATAACCACCCCTACCCAGCCTGGGAGGACAGGGCAGACACAGGCCCTGCCAAGGGACAATGCCACCAGCACGACAGCCACACTCAGATCTCCTGGGGAGATTTGCTTTTTCTTTCCACTTCAACCTAAAATTGATTTTTGACTCCATCTACCTGATGGAGTGTCCATCAGGTAGACACCTGGGTGTCCGTCTACCTGAAAGATCAGGATGTCCAGCCCTCGGCCTCCTCAACATAACTGGCTGCCAGGGAGCTGCAAAGACTGCAGCCCCTGTGTGTGGCTCTGTACCAGCTCCCCTTCCAGACTGTTCCACCTATGTGGAATAATTTGTGAAAGCCTCTTCTGACACCATGTAATCAAGCAGTGATATGTAAGAGGGAGCTCTCATCCCTCGCTCCTGTGTCATGACAGGTGACGAGTTAGGAAAAATTATAACCCAGCACAGATTTAAATGAGAAAATTGCACCCTGTCTTTCCAGGATCCTCATCACTGCAAACACAGGAGCGCTGCCTCCCCTCCCAGCCTCAGCCTGGAACAGCAGAAGGGAGATGGGTTTGCAAACACCTTCGCCAGCAGGGCGCCAAGGCACATGTACCTGCCATAAAGGATAAAAACTGGACCCTGAGCACGCCGAAAGCACGGGGCACAGCCATCCCTCAAGTGTAGCAGTGGGTGGGGAAGGGAGCAGCCCCAGCTGTCCTGTGGAGCTTGAGATGGAAGAAGCGATTCTGCTGCTGTGTCCTGTGTCATGCCCACCCTGCTGAGGTACCAGGGCGTGGGGGTGTGTGCACCCTCTCACCGCGCGACCCCAGCCTCCCAGCAGCGAGGGAGTGAACAAATCTAGGGATACTAACACTGTGCGCAAATGCAGAACAGATGTTCCAGCAGGAACACGGGAAAAAAATACATAATTAAGAAATGGATAGATGAATCCTGTTCCTTTTTACTTTGGGTTTTTTTTTTTTTCCCTGGAAAGTGGTCTCATGAGCCTGAAGGCCACGCCAGTGGCTTCCTGCAATGTCTCATCATGGGACGGGTGAAAGATTCCCTTTTGGATGAGTTATCCAAAGCCTGAACTCTTTTATTTGACATCTGCTGCAAGAGAAGCCAATGGAAGGAAAGGAAGAAATCTTCTGTTTCACCATCTTGCAATAATTCAGGATAATCGAAGGACAAAAAACCAGAAAACAGCCCCAAAACCCGAAGGAGTGGGGGAAGAGAAGAAAAAGAATCAGCCATTCCTAAACACAAAGTGGTGATGCAGCCAAACCAAACAGTAATGATTCATGGACCTGTCTTCACCCTTAGTTTTTCCTATAATGAGCAAAGAAACCACAGAAATGTGGAGCCGAGGTCTCCACTCTCTCCACTCCCAAAGAACGGGGAGGACGATCTGTGAGACTCCACTGCCCTTTGAGGAGTTTCATGATGGTCCAGCTGCTGTGTGCTCAGCCCAGCCCCACCGCCAGCCTCCTTGCCTGTCTCACCTCATCTCAATTCATCCACATCCTTGCTGGGCTGGGCTCGCTTTGCCCCTGCACCAGGGAGGTGGAAATAGGTACCACAGCCAGGTCTCTGCTCCTGACTTTGGTGGGGCCAGCTGGACAACAAACACATGTTTTCCCCTGCCAGCTCTGCTCCCAGCTCAGCCTGGTATCACTGAAGCCAGCAGGAGCCACCTCCTCTCCAGGCTTGAGCAGTGCTGGCTTGGGAGCAGACACACACCCCATATGGGCATCCCAGCTGTGCAGAGTCAGGCAGCACCCTCCACCCCAAAGCCAAAGAGACACAGCTGGGCATCCCTAGAGAGTGAGGAGCCTGAAGACCACAGCTCAGCTGTCTTTTGAACGTGACAAAAAGCCTGAAAACCAGGAATGGACTTGTTCTGTGCAAATAGCTGCAAGAGCTCACAACACTTCTTCCTCCACCCCAAAGGTTCAGGAGCCCTGCAGCTCAGCCAGGGAACAGGTTGCACTCCCAGTTCCTGAGCTGCACCACACAGAGCCCCCTGGGTCAGGCTGAACAGCTTGAAGACGTGGCAGAGCACACCCTGAAAAGTAGGACGATCCCCTTGTCAGTTCTACAACAAGGCACAGTGGAGAGCAACAGCATCTTCATCTTCACCTTTTTGACCCCAGCATTTCCATATGAGCTACCCCAGCCACCGTGGTGGCCACCTACACCCTAGGGCTTTCAGGAGAGGAGTGTCCCCAAAGGCTCTGGGATTTTGCCTTCCTCATTTCACCAGTGTGTGATGGCAAGGGCTGTCCACCACATCCCCACACTGCAGCCTGCAAAGGAAGGATAATTCAGATGTCTCTGAGTCCACACTCAACAATTTGCTTTGGGAGTTGAGGGGCCCAGAGCCCTCTTTGAAGCCATGAGTTGCTTCTCTCTTCCTCTCCAAAATGTTGGCAGCCCTCCAGGGCTTACCAGCAGGTGAGCAGCTCAGAGCCAATTTAGATTCCAGAGGTCCCAAGACAGACATTCAATCTGGAGACAGAAAGGTCCATTTCCCCACACAATTTAATCCCAAGGGTGATACCTGGAGCCCTTCGAACCCCATTAGGAAGAATCACAGCAATGGGGCAGCAGAGAGCACCTCTTCACAGATACATGTCAGGATATTACTATTTTCTGAGTTTGTTATCAAGGCAGGTTTACTCTCAGCCTCCATCCTTGCTTTGAGTACCTGCTGCAGTTTCCACATGGCAACAGAGCTGGCCTTGCTACCCATTCATTCAGCAGTCTGGGCCAGACATTGCTTGGGTCTCACGAGGACTGGGCCTGCCAACTGGCTAACCATGTCCTCTCCTGTTCAAAGCAGCTCTCCAGTCACTGCAGCCCTTCAGGGATGTGAAAAAAAATCAATCAGATCCAGCAGCTCAATAACACTTTGCCTTGGACTTCAGCAGATGAGCGGCAGGGACCGGAGGGAGCAGTAAGGGATGCAGGAGAGCTGAAATGGAGTATTCCTCCTGGTTATATTTCATTTTCATGCTGTCTCTGCAGCTTCCCATTCAAGTCAGGGAGCAAAGAGACAAATTGTTGAAGACAAGCCACTTTACAAGGGTTTCTATTCCCACTTTGCGGCCCCTGGGGATTCTTCCTGCACTGCCCCCAAGCCTCCTAGAGAACAGCTTGACGTTTGCAAAGGTTGCTCACCTCCTCCGAGTGGAAATGCAAGTGTTTGTTCAGCTTCTCAGGGGGCTGGTTATCTTGTTAGATTTGTAAGAGCATTTAACAGGTTGCTTAGCTGCACGCCCTTGAAATATCTAAGGCAGCATTTTTCAAAAGTACCATCAGCATCACACTGGGCTCAAGCTAATTATCCCCATCTCCCAGCAGGACTATTGGCTCGGTCCGGCACACAGCGCTGGCCAAGCCCAGGCTGCCTCCACAGGCACATCTGCACCTGCCTGTCTCAAAGGCACAGGCCTGGGCAGCACCAGCTGGGCATTCCTGCTCCCCTCCCATCCTCAGTGCCCTGCTGTGCCCACATGTGGGGGTAGCAAAACAACCACTGTGGACGTGGGCACCTGTCCAGACAAAGACTTCATGTTTCCTGGTGTAGAGGCTGTAATCCCCAGGCGTAGCCTCACAACATCCCAGGTTTTCAAGGGTGTTCTTGATGTCTCCATGCCATTTCCTCTGCTTAGGACAGAAGTGGCATGTCAGAATCCCCCAGCACCACAAGGGTGCTCAAACTGGCAAGTCCCATCCTGCGGGCTTTCCCACTGAAGTTTTTCTTCCCCCCTTTCCTCCTTTGTCCCAGTCTTGGTGCTATCTGCCCCCTCTCCTAAATATCATCCACTGGAGTCCTTTCTTACTCCTCATTACGCTGATTTTTTTGTCTCCAAAAGCCACGTCCTTGCACCTGGTATGTCCCACAAAAATCCTGCCAGGCCTCCTCACCCCTTCCATGCTGAGATCCACACCCCCTAACATCCAACCCTGCTGCTGGTCAAACAGACCAGAGGATGGCAGAGGGGTCTTGCCAAGTTGGGCATGATAATCCAAGAGGACACCATGGTTCAGGGGCCATTGCCAAGCTGGGCTCTGTGCCTTCCTTCCCCACAGGGTCAAGGCCAGCAGACAGCCCTGGCAGGGCCCTCACAGCAGCTGGGGGGGTGGGCAGGAGAATCCAGGAGACATTACAACCATGTGGGACAGGGGCAGTCACCCTGGGAGCAATTATTGTCCCCGGTGCAAGCCGCACGTCACTGCGCCCTTGTTATCAAGATCCAGCTCGTTGCACCCCCCGTGCAATTCATAATCACTTAACAAAGCTGCTGATGTCAAATTAGCCAAACATCAGTAAGCAGGGAATGGTCGTCACATTCATCCTGTTAACTGGTGGCTAATTATCTCATTGTGCCTCCCGTGTACTAATTGCAAACTGTTTCCTATAGCCCACCAGCACCATTTAAGCTTCAGGAAGGATCAAGGCAGCAGATGTGTTTCTCCAGTGCTTCTCAGGCTTCTGCACCTACCCTTGGAGTTTCAGCTGCAGCATCGAGGAGCTGGCCTTCCTCACTTATTAGCTAATGGCACTAGATGTTCAGAGAGGAGCTCCATCAGGGGATTAGGGGATGGTGCCAGCATCCCTCTGGAGGGAAGGATGAAAGGCTCTGGGGGCTGGGGGCAGAGCTAAGGGCTCCAGGCTACAAGAACCTGCCAAGGAGTTGGTGCAGACATCAAGGGGCCTCTTTGCCCAGTGGATTGCAGGTTACTGTGCTTACAGGGAAGGACATGGCATCTGAACACCTTGCCCCGGGCACAGCTGGTAATCACAAAATCACAGAATGGCCTGAACTGGAAGGATCTTAAAGATCATCCTGCTCCAACCAATGGAAGCATGGGCAGGGACGCCTTCCACTAGACCAGGTTGCTCAAAGCCCCATCCAACCTGGCCCTGAGCACTCACAGGGATGGGCCATCCCCAGCTTCTTGGGGCAACCTGTGCCAGGGCCTCACCACCCTCTCAGAAGCCTGGGGGACAGGGCTGGAAATGCATCTCAGTTGTTTTCTGAGCCTGGGAGGTGCTGGAAGGGAAACCCCAGAGACATTTCACCTGCTGTGCCCAACACCAGGGACAAACCACTGCAAGCCCTGCTGTTAGCCAGAGATGTGCAATTTTCCTCCAGGACACTCCAAAATGCAGGTCCAGGCAATGCGGCACGGGCCCACAAGCAGGGTAATGGCCCTCAGGCTGATTTTTCTGCCCTGTCTTGCCCTCCCCACCACCTTGTGGTGCCCATGCTATGTCTGATGACTGAGGGACACTCCTGGGCCCTCAAAGTTTCCCCACCTGGGCCAAGAATGAGGGTCTCTCCAGGGTGTGCACATGGTGACACACGGGAAGGAGAAAGCTCTGAGAGGAGGCAGAAAGGGAAGGACTCCTGAGAGCATCCTTGAGTACCAAGGATAATTAAGTGGGCTTCCTGCCAGATTCTCCAGATGTCTAATTAATACTGTAAGACCGCTGCTCATCTGGCTGATCCCAGTGCAGAAGGCTCCCCAGCTCAGCCTCAGTGATGGGATGAAGACAGCCACTGAGCTGCTGGGCTTGGAGCTCTTCCTGATGGCCTTTTTCCTCTTGCCTGATCCAGCTGGGGAACAGTGGGATACAAACCTCACCATGCAGACCCCAAGGGAGCCACAGCAGAGCCAAAACCAGTCCTTGGGAGACTCCACCCTCACCTGCTCACAACACTCACTCTGGTTTCCAAAGGAGCCATGAGAACCAACAGCACACAGGAAACCTGTAGGGCAAACCAAGGCTTGTCTTGCAGAGAAATGTGGTAAGTCCTGTCAGCCATGATGCAGCTTGCCATGAAAACATCTTACCTCTCTGCTCTGGGTCTGCTGCAAGTGTACAAGAGCACAAGCAATATTAAGGGAAAATTCCTGGCACAGCATGCATGGTCATGGGGGACTGCCCAGGGCAGGAAAACAGGCTCAAATATTGCAAGCTGCAAAGATATTAAAGAAGACAACTTGGCTGCTGCACAAGCAAAGATTGGTAACAAGAAAATAAGGAGGCTCAATGCACATTTCCTCCACAGGTACCCAGCAATTTTTGCCATCTGGAGCACTACTCCCTTCCAAAAGACCACAGAGACCTCGTGGATCCAGCTGGATACAATACTCCTCTTCTGACAGAGCAGCCATTGCAAGGCTACAAGATTTTGTAGCTTGCAAGGGTGTCTGCTGTGCCCTGCTGCAGTGCAGGACCAGCCAGCCCTCACCAGAGAGAAAAAAAGACCTCTCCTGGGGGAGGAGGGGTGGGAGGCAGTGAGGAATGACAGAATCTTTTAGGTCAGGAAAGACCTCTGAGATTAATGAGAGCAACCTTAGACCAGCCACCACCTTGCCAACTAGACCACAGCACAAAAGGCCAGTGGTTTCTTGAACGCCGCCAGGGATGGTGACTCCACCACTTCCCTGGGCAGTCCATTCCAGTGCTTGACAACTCTTTCCACGAAGAAATTCATGAAAACAACATTGCTGACCATTGCTAGCAGAACAGCTCCAGGATCCCCTCTTACTGTGGCTCCAGGAGGTCTCTGAAACTAAATTAGAGTTCTAGACCATCTCCCTGTGGGATGCTGACCCATTTTTGTTGCTGGACAGGATTTTGCACAAAGCAGTTGGTCCCTGAGCTCACAGAACAAGCCATGAAACCTTGCTCTGTCCTCTGAGCCAGCAGTGCCCACGACCCACATGTAAGGTGCCCATCACATGCATGCGTGGATGGCAAAATCCCCCCTGTCAGTGTTTCCTCGAGAAAAGGGAATGTCATCGCCACAAGGACACTCATTAAAAAGAATCAAAATGAGATAAAGAGCCAAAGAGATGAGTCCTGTGCAGGAAACACAGGGACTGGATAAAAATGGCCTTTTCGAGGCTCAGCATGGGCACATTCCTCCTCGCAGAAAAAGACCTTTGAAAGGCCCACTGGGTGAAACTGCAGAGTAAGGGAGGAAAGGGGGCAGATTTTACATATTGAAGGCTTGTTCAACTAAGGCATTTTGAAAGAGCACAGCCTCTGCCAGGTTAAATGTAGATATGCAATAAGGCAGCCAGAAAAGAGTATGAAGATCAATTTGCCATTACCATAAAAATGAACAGTCCCTCCTTCAGGCTCCCTCAGGGTCCCTGTTTCAGGAGCAGCAGGGTCCACAGGACTCAAAGAATCACAGAATTCCAGAACATGTCAGGTTGGAAGGGACCACAGAGGGCCACCTGGTCACCCTGTGCATCCTAGAGCACACAGCACAGGACTGCATCCAGACAGTTCATGAGTACCTCCAGTGAGGGAGGCTCCACAGCCTCTCTGGGAAATCTGCTCCAGGGCATGGTCACCTGCACAGTGCTCCTCATTTTCAGACAGAACTTCCTGTGCCTCAGTTTCTGCCCACTGCCTCGTGCCCTATGGCACAAAACGACCAAGCAGAGCCTGCTCGATCCTCTCACACACTTCAGATACTTGTCCATATTGATGAGATCCCCTCTCAATCATCTGTTGTCCAGGCTGAACAGGCCCAGCTCTGTCAGCCTTTCCTCATAAGAGAGATGCTCCAGTCCCTTCATCACCTTCACAGCCCTCTGCTGGATCCCCTCCAGGAGCTCCATGTCTCTCCTGTACTGAGAAGCCCAGATCTGGACATGGCATTCCAGCTGCACCTCACTAGGGCTGAGTAGAGGGGCATATTCACCTCCCTGACCTGCTGGCAGTGCTCTTGCTAAGGCACCCCAGGACACCATTGGCCACAGGGGCACTGCTGGCTCATGGACAACTTATTGTCCAGCAGGAGTCCCAGGTCCTTCTCCTTCGGCTTTCCAGCTGGTCGGCCCCCATTCTGTGCTGCTGCATGGGGTTATTCCTCCCCAGAGGCAGGAGATGATCAGCTGAGGACAAGCCCACAGCAGGACAAAGCAGAGGACCATTACTACTCAAACACACTGCAAGCAGGTTTGGAATGGTTCCCATCCTGCAAGCTTTTCTATAGCTCATCTCAAAATAAACCTGAGGACAAGCAGCGAAACAACCCCTGAAGGAACTGAGGTGGTGGCAGAAGAGCAGGGAGGTTTTCTGCCAGTCAGAAATGGACAAACAGGCCAGAATCCATGGCCAGTTCCTCAGCAGAGGGGCAGAGCCCTTCAGGCAGGGAGCACAAGCACCTGCACTGCTCAGTCTGTGCATGAATGAATTAGGGAAGGGTGTAGGCACTGAGCTGACATCTTCTCCCAGCACCATGTATTTAGGGTAACCTGATTTCTAAAAGCTGCCAAAAGACCTGCCAAAACTGCTTATCAACGAGATGACAAATGAGATACGAGGTTGATTTACACAACGGAAATAAACTGTTTGGGGCACTGCCAAGCCCACGAGCTGCCTGCTGCTGCTCCAGAGAGTGGTACCAGTCGTCAGGAAACAATAGCAAAACACCAACATCGCCATGTAACAGTGTAAATCTGTATACAGAGACAGTGTGTATGCTCCTGCTCTCCCAGATCCCTGAATGGAGACAATCCAAGGTCTGGGAAAGCTTCTGCACCAGTAGGAATTGTTCAGGTGGGACACTATTGCCCAGAAAAGAGATTGTGTACAGCCAGGGAGAGTGATAGTCCTTAAAGGCATGGAGAAGGTGCAGAGGGAATAAATATATTCTTCACTGTCTCTTAATACAAGGAGTGGTCAGCAGCTGAACTTGTCATGCTCCAGCAATCCCAGAGCCTGTGGTGGGCTGAAATATTGTTTGGGAGAGGGAGCAGGCTTTACTGGGCTGGTGAAGTGCTTGTCTTCCCTCCCAGATGGATCTGTGGTCCAGCTTGGCTGTGGTGTGCTCGAAAGGGGCCACCCCTTAAGAGTGCCTCTCCGTCTCTGCAAAAATAACTGTACCCTGAAGGCCAGGGCAGGAGGAGTTTGGAGCAGTGATTCCAGCAGTCATCTCCCTGCCTTCAAAGGAAAGCAATGCCTGATTTTCCCAGGGCTCATGGTCCTCCTGCTTGCCGTGGGGCTGACAGAGTGATAACATGCGGCAAACCCAGAATCTATCCCCTTCTCTTCAGGGATTTTACTCCACACATCCCATGGGCATTCAACAGGCTGCACAAATACCTCCCTGACTCCACCCCAGTCAAACTGGGTGTCCCCCCACCCCGTCCCAGCATCGTCCTGCACATCACCCAACAAGCTGTACCCGAGACCTGCTGCAGGCACCTGGCAAGTGCCCAATTTTTCCACCCCTGTGAGGTAAGCAAGGCTTTGGATTTTGGAGGTAATGAGCTCATAGTGACAAGCTGAAGCAAGATTTCTGGCTGGTGCAGCTAGCCCAAACACTCAATTAAAATGAATCCACTCTCAGTTGCAGTGCTGGGCAGCTCACAGCAGCATGGTTGGTCATGCCTGCGAAGGAACTTGTGCCAGTTTTGCCTGGACAGTAATGCCTGGATCAAAGGAGCTCATGAAAGAAATTAAATGCAGTGTAAATAGGTTCCCTGTGCCTGCCTGTTATAAATACACACCAAAAATGTTAGCTTTCAGGCTTAAATTCCACCTTCCAAATGAGCTATTATTCCAGCACAGCCACGCAGTCAGACTAGATTCTTGCTTTTGTATTTTCATGATTAAAGACAATCTGACATCTTAGATGCTTCTGATGCAGTCCAGAGCTCTTTTCTGTACCTAACCAGCCACAGCCCCCATTCCTCAGCCCTAATGTGGAGCGGTGAGAGTCTTCAGCTATTGATCAGGGAGTCCATAACCTTTTCTGAAAAGTGGCCATCGTCCTCACAGAGCAGTTCAGGCTTTGTCAGGGCATCTGTGGTGTTGGAGGCGTGGAGACCATTGTCTGCAGTGCAGCCAGGAACAGTGCTCATGCACTTTTCAGGCCAGCACATCCCTCTCAAATTAGGGTTCTTCTCTTTCAGATTAGGTGTTAAAATTGGTAGAAACAAAACAGACACCCCCGAGATGCTGCTTCTCAAAGAAGCAGGGTGGTCATGAAGTTCACTCTCTTGGCCCCAGGATAAGGTATTTCTGGGGTGGATCTACCCTCTTTTCTGGGCAGGCAGCCTTGAGCAGTCTGCTCCCTCCACCAGGCATCTGTTCATGGCCTTGCTGAGCCCCATTGCCAACCTGATGATGAGGATGATGGTGGTGAGGTTCAGCCTTGTGCATTGCTGAGGCCCTTCCCAAGTCTCAGCTCGAATAACCTGCGAGCAGACACTACTAGGATCTGTCAAGAATCACCTGTTTTGGGAAAAGCAATGACAAACTTCAGCCCTGAGGATCCAACCTTCCACATGACTAGAGCTCCAGCTTCCTCAGCTTGTTCAGCAGGAGCTAAAACCAACTGTGACACAGACCAGAGACAACAGCTGGCAGAATCAGACCCTGACAGCAGACCATGTCCATGCAGGGTGTGCAGGAGGTTTCATCTGAACACAAGCCCCTGGCCCCGTGCTCCAAGGTCAGGGCAATTAATTACTCACCACTTCTTCTGGAGTAGAAATGCAAGAAGGGTCAAGACAGGCGACAACAGCCCAAGTGCTGCAGAAAAACATCCTACAAACCAGTCCCTGCACACGAGGGGCTGCAGGAGGTTGGTCTGCACCTGTCAACACTGACAGGAAGGTTAAGGTTGAGCAGGGCTGTGGCATCCCCTTGGGAACTGGCTTTCCCTGGGAAACCTATGAAATGAGCTGCAGTGGTTCCTCCCTGGGTCCCTCTTGAGTGGCAGCCATGGAAGGTGCTGGAAAAGCACCACTGAAAGAGAAGCTGAGGCAATGAGGAGGCTGCAGAAAAGCTAAACCTGCCCTGTTTTGAGGTAGACACAACAGCAATCAGGAAGGAGAAAGATTCCCAGAGCCACTCCACAGTAGGCAGGCCATAAATGCATCTGTTCCTGATGTCCTTGATAGCAAGGTGCCACAAGCAGGGGAGAGCCCTTTTCCCAGAGTTTCCAGGGGTCAGGCACTGCAGAGAAGCACCTCTCCCCACTGGAGAGACTGCTGCTTCACTCCAGATACACAGTGCTGGAAGCAAGAGCAGGATCCAGCCCTGAAGCCCATTTAATATCAAAAAGAAACATCTGTTCCTTTGATTTATTGAAAAAAAAAAAATAAGCCAACCAAAAAAACTTCCAAACCAACGAAAAAAGAAACAAGCCTCGGATAACAGCCTGAGTGGCTTCTTGAAGATTTGGATTTCTTTCCCCTTTTTACAAATGGTAATTTCAGGCTGATGAAAGGAGAGTAAAGCGACATACTGACTACACAAACTCTCTGCACAGAGGGAAAACAGCTGATGCTCAGGAATGTGGGGTACTGCTCCTAACCTTCCCCACCTACTGATACCACATCATTGCCCTGGGCCTCAGTTTCCCCCTGTGAAAGAGGATTTTCATTTCTGAAAAAACAGGATCAGGCATGGAGGTGGCTTGGCAGCTTTTTCTCAATGTGCCTTCAGCTCTCAGAGGACATTTCACAAGGCAAGGCTTCCTTCTTGGCACTTTCTTAGCTTCAGGAAAAGCCTCCAGCCTCGCCCCTTGGCAGGGAGATTTCTCCTTTATCCTGCCCTTCAAGTCAGGCAGATGATTTTAGCAGAGACTCTGATCCTCAGGAGTCAGAGTGCAGCCCACCAATTCACTTTGACCACTCCATTGTGCAGGGATTGGCCACAGCCCTGCACCCCCATGTCCCTGTCCTGCTCCCAAGAGACACCCACCCTCTGCTACCGAAACTGAACATCAGAAACGCCACAGCTTGTTTTCATGTCCTTGGGCTGGTTTGTTTTTCCATGGGATATTTTTATTCTTGCCCTGATCCCAGTCATACTGGGGATTTAAAGTTTCAGCCAAAGCAATAAGAAGTAAAGAGCAAAGAAAGTGAATTGAGATCCAGAGCATTTCAATAAATTAAAAGGAAAGAAAAAAAAAAGGATAAAAAAAAAAAAAAGAAAAGACATAGCCCGGCACAGAGGAAGCAAAGCAATCAGAGCAAAAGCTGTCAGCTTTGCCAGTTCCCCTTTCTTCGCAGATCAAATTCACTGCCTCTCTCGTCCAGAACTAACAACTCCTAACTCTCCCTCATGCTCCCTGGGGAAGTGTTTTCTATACTGGAAACCAATCTATTTTGACACTCCTGATGCTGTTTTACCCAAATTGCACTCTGTCAATCTGCATCTCTCCTTTCCCATTTGTACCACACCGTGCTCCTCGTTCAGGCCCAGTGCCAGGTGGTGCTGGCATCAATCTGGGCTTGCACTGACCCAGACAGAGGTTACTACAAGGTTCCCTACCACTAGGTCCCTGTCCTACCCCTCTCTCTGCTCTTGGGAAAATCTGGCCCAAACCAAAGCTTATTTGGCATCCCAGTCCTGGATCGTGCACAGGGAAGGGTCTTGGTGTTGAATTCCAGCCAGCAGTGTCTGCTCAAAGGTCCATTCCCTGCAGCACCCCAAGGGTCCAAGAGTCAGGAAAACCTGAATTTTCCCTGATGTGGTTTGGTCACCATACCAGGGAAAGAAATTAAAAAGCTTTGCAAGGGAAAGGATGTAAATCCCAAAAATTCATGCTGGCTGCAAACACCCTAGTGGCAACTTCACAATTAAGTATCTGACTCACTCTGAAAGGAGCATTCCAGGTGAGAATTTCAGATGGTCCTGCCCTATCTGTGTACCTGAAAGGGATGATCTCCATCCTGGGAGGAAAGTCTTAAAGCATCCCTGCTGCAGCAGTGACCTCCCTGTGTTGAGACAAGAGATTTGCAGGTCATCAGTAGGAATGGTCATGTAGGATTGTCCTCTGTATGCAGTTAAGGGATTTAAGAGATGTTCTTCATGCACTTGAGGTGTCAGTGGTACTGAATTATGCATGCTCTGGGGGCTCAGCTAGGATCATGGCCAGCTAGGCTGTAAGAACTGAGCAAGATAAAGTCTGGCAGAGTTTCCTGGCCTAGCTGAAGACAAAACAGCAGAAGCCCCTGTGATGGAGACTCTCATCACCACCAGACACTGACCAACCATCCTGTCCAGCAGACTGATCTCCCCACCCAACGTTTACCCTATGCTAACCCAAGTAAATTAATTCATTGGCTGTTTTTCACCTGTAACACTCTGAGTTGCTGTGCAATGCTTGATACACACACCAACAAAGCTTTTCCCCTGCACATATCCCCCCCAGATGGTTGCCTATTGCAGAAGGAATAGGATCATCCTCCCACAGCCTTCCAGAAGAATTAGCATTCTTCTGACTTGTTGCAGGCCCAGCCTTCCTAACCCACTGTCCAATCTGGTCTTCACTGTGTCCCAAAGATGTGGGGTTTTGGTCTGGTCCCCCCAGGCACAGTCTGCACCTGATCTGGTTTCACCAGTGTCCTGCAAGGGTGTGGATCACCCCCTCCATCTCCTACAGTCTTCTGCAGAGATCTGCTCAGCACCCGTAAGGCTGAGGCAGAGACTGTAATGAGGAGAAAATTAAATCATGAAACACTAATAATTATCAGCATCCCAATTAGCTGACAGTGATGGCAGCCAGCCACCAAGAGTTGGGGGAGGAGGGCCAGCATCCCTGCAGCTTCTGTGCCTCGATGGGCATGGAGCTCATCCTGACCCTGCACAGACCCATGCCTCTCTGAGGGCAGCCATGGGGACACACACAAGGACAACTTTTTCTCCTTTTCCTGGCTTTGAGACAGCATTTCACAGCTGCAATTGCCGGACTGGAGTTGTGGAGACCCGTGATGCCTCATCTGCTTGAGAGCTGTACTCTCCTGGTGAGTTGCTAACAGCTAAGGGATAAGGAGGAAGCAGAGAAGCCAGTTTAATATCATTTTCCTTGTTATTATCTCTCAGCTTCTCCCCAGCAATTTGCTCAAACTTGTGTAAAACTCCTTGCCAAACAAGCCCCTGCCCAAATAGACCTTCATGTCTGCAGGACTCTATTTATAACCGAGATCCCATTTAGCAGATAAGCCGAGGGAATTCAAGCAGGATTTAAGCTAAGCAGTTATCTGTGACCAGCGGCCACAGTGTGCATAGCGTCAGATTTACCGGGGATGTGGAAGGCGGAGGCACAGGAGAGCAAACAGCCTCTGGAGCAGCCAGCCAGAACCCCGAGGGATGCAATCACTGCTGGCACAGACACTGCTCACAGAGCAGCCCAAGAGCAGCGAGCAAACCCCTTTCCCTGGGATCTGGAGATCCCTCCTGCACACCCCGGGATCCTGCAGGTATCAGCACCACTTCTCCTCCCCCAGTTTCACACCACCTCCCCAGGCATGCATTGCTGGCAAGGGTTTCACTTGTCTTCCCAGATAGATATTACAGCCTAAGATGATGCACTTAACAGGGTTGTGAAATCTGCCATAAAGTTTACGGCCCTACATCAATATAATGCCCTGCAAAGTTAATATGGAGGTACCTATTTTATAACAAGGACAAATAAAAACATTTCCCATTAGCCCACGGCATTAGGAGCTGCATTTCTGATGGCCAGATGCTGCAATGAAATGGGTGGAGAATATTAATATGAGTGTTATGGAGCTATGCACATGTACATACACATATATATATACACCTATATAAAAATGAGAAACTATTAAATTTGCTCAGATGTTCTGTAGTGTTTGGAGGGCTTCATTTCTACGCTGCAGGAGAGATTGGCTGCAGATCCAAAGACATTTCTCTGCTATTACACCATGTCAATTTTTCATCATCTCAGAGGCCCTTGTCATAGAAAAAATGGATAAGTTTAAATCGATCCAAGATCAGAGTTAAACACCTGGACATAAATGTGGCAGGAAGTAAAAAAGCAAAGAGGAACCAGTTTCTTTTCACACGAAGCAGTAGCACTGGGGTCAGTCATTCAGGATGGAGAATTTGAGAACACCTCTGGCCTCTCTAGGCAAGTAGGTGACTCCTAGAATTAAAAATTCCCTTGGTACCTGTGGGTATTTCCATGCTGAAGGGCGGTGAGATGGAGCACTGTGCCACTCAGCTGCTCTGTACTGATGCCCAGGGGGTGCAGCTGGGACTCTGAGCATCCCTGGGATGAACGGGGGCTGCAAAGCCAGCAGCACCAAGCTGGTCCCAGCCCTTGCAGTCCCAGGCCTTCACCAACACCCAGACAGGCTCCAGTCTGCATGCTCTCAGCTCCCCTCTGCCCCTCCTCTGGACACCCTGGCCAAAGATTTTGGCAAGCACATTTCTGATTTCTCCACTTCCAGCCCCAGCATGTTTCTCTGGTTCAGCCTGGCTGCAGCTCCTGGGAGAACTAGTGAGTTTTCCCAGGATCTGTCCCAGTGTCTTCCCCAGAGGCCAACAGCTGGCCCAATAGCCACCTGGAAGGCACTGGGTGACAACTATGGCACTGCTTCTCACCCCTTGATGGTGGACAAGAGCACCCCAGCTTCCCAGCCCACCCATGTTTTTCTCTGCCTAGGTACGCCCACAGCATCATCCCTGTCCCAGGCCAATCACTTCTCTCCCTCCAGACACCATCCCTTCAAAACAGAAATTATTAAAGATATTATATTGGTTTGGTGCTATTGTAAAGTGCTGAAAGATGTGAAATAAAAGGTATTAAATGCAGTCAAAGAGTGGAAAGACTGTGTCAACTAGACTTTCAGGAGCGATAAGAGGTTTTGCTTGTTTTCCATCCATATGAAAGTCTGCACGTGGCATAGTCTGGAGAGAACAAAAAGGGGAACAAGAACCAAACCCTGCCTGTGTCCAGCCTAGCAAATATGAAAAGAAAGTCTTATGATGTGGTCAGCCCCCACTGGAAGCCCAAGAGATGGATAACATCAACCTGCAGCTGAATAAAACATTAAAATCCTCCGATTAGAAAAGGCAGTGAGGAACTACTTATACATCACCACCACCTGCTGGGTACCTCGGGAAGGAGCCTCAGGCACTGCCACCCTGCCAGGTCAGGTCACCCCAGAAAAGCAAGAGGGGCCCCACAAAAGACAGCTGCCTACCCCTCTGACAGGTACCTCAATGCAAGTAGAGCAGTCTCACACTGGCAGTCTGCGAGCACCAGGGGTTTAAAAGCATGAGTGAAGCCAATCTCTTTTGTTAATGCATGAATCCCAGGCAAAATAACAGGCGGCTGGTGGAGGATGGGATTAATAAAGAGTTAAAGAAAGGTAAAATAATTAGGGTCCTGCTCGTGGGGCATATGGAGAATGGGGCTTGTCAGAGCAGCTTGCTCTAATTTTTCATGGAGATTACGAATTTTAGTGGAGAGAGATAATAGCATTGCTGTAACATACTTAGGCTCTTGTAAGCCATTTGATCTGCCCCTGCCTGACGCTCTGATTAATAAACCAGAGTGATAGCGAATCGACATGCCACATGAGACATGTGGGAAAGCAGCAAACAAGGACCCCCAAAGGGGATTAAAGAAGGGGAACAACCACCATGAGAGTCTCTCCTGGGGTATCCCCAACTCCCACCCATCCTACATGCACAGGGAACGCAGGAGAGGCGTAACCCTCCCTGGAGTGCAGAGGGTGTGGGCTGCACTGACCATGTTGGCCCCTGGCAGGGGCAGCAGCTCTGCAGAGTACCCAGGTGCTGCCCCAAGGGATGGCCAGCTCAGCCCTCGGGCTGCTGGAGCTGAAAAGCTTGCGGCAGCCCTGGATGTAAGGCAGGATAGTGCCAGAGCAGAGGCACGCTGTGTTTCTCCAGCCCCAGCAAACGCACACTGCCAGGATTTGGGTCTGGGGAACGTGCCAGCGTGAGAGTCTCCCAGGAAGAGCACTGTGGATCACACCCGGCAGCTGTCCATCCCTGCTGTGCCTTCACAAATCCAAATCCTCCTGCCTTGAAGGCCCTCAAGCGTAACTAACTAGAAGCGGTTGCTAATTAAAGGTTTACAATAAGCCCACCCTCACCAGTGGGCTGCCCTCCTTCCTCGGGAAGTTACACAGAGCATGATAAAGGCATGACAGACGCTAAAGGGTTGATAAGGAGGAATTGGGGAGTGCTGTGCTGGAGGTCTGGGCTGTCCCATCTTACTTGTCCTTCCTTGCTGCCTTGCAACACTGGACTCCCCTCACCAGCAGCCCCAGAGAGCCACCACACCAGAGCTGTTCCCACCACACCAGAGCTGTTCCCACCACACCAGAGCTGTTCCCACCACCTTGGTCATTATGCCCCAGGTTCTAGCACCAAATTTGCCCCAGCAGCCCAGGCATCCTCTCCAGACCACTGGGAGAAATCCCAAAACCAAGCCCTCTCCCCCTGCAGCTCACATGGCCCCTCTGCTCCTGCCCTTTCCTTTGGGAAGTGCCAGGCACTTCGGGCTGAAATGCTTGTTCATCCAGAAAATACCAGTTCATCAAAACACTTCCTAAGAAAAGGTCACTTCAAACAAATTTCTCTTTCCAAAAACCTTCTGGGAAAGGAAAAAAAAAAAAAAAAAAAAAAAAAAAAAAAA
>VZTN01034690.1:161753-175466 GCA_013400515.1 Erpornis zantholeuca | reverse complement strand
AAAAAAAAAAAGACATGCAACATTTTAGCTATCCTGTTTCAACAGCTTTAAATGAAAAATAAATCTTTTCTCCTTCACCCCACCCAGGTGCCAAATGATTTCATTTGGAAATGCAAGATCATTATCTTCTTTCAAAAAAAAAAAAAAATTCAAATAGGAAAGGGTGAAATCAAAAGAAAATCTCTGGAAAAAGTTGAAATGAAACACTCCGCTGAGTCCAACCCAGCAAGTGGGAGTGGGACTGAGTTCTGCCAGGTTTTCTGGGGCAGCTTTCATCCCAGTTCGGGGCAGGACAGGATTCCCAAGTCTTGACAAGGATCCCAGGATAGTGGAGCTGGTTCCCATGACCCATCCTACCACAGGCTTTGCAGGACAGGGTGACACAGCCACACACCTTACAACCCATGAGCTTGCCAGCAGCAGAGGCCCCACAGCTCGTGGTACATCAGAGCAGCACAGCTTCAGAGGCCGAAGGCGGCAATGGGGCCGAGGTGTCTGTGGGGCCGAGGTGTCTGTGGGGCCGAGGTGTCTCTGAGGCTGAGGTGTCTGTGGGCCAGGGTGTCTCTGGGGCCGAGGTGTCTGTGGAGCCGAGGTGTCTGTGGGGCAGGGTATCTCTGGGGCCGAGGTGTCTATGGGGCAGGGTGTCTCTGGGGCCGAGGTGTCTGTGGGGCAGGGTGTCTCTGGGATGCAGCACAGCCCCGACAATGGGATGGCAAACAGGGCTGGTGTTTCCCTTACAGCCTCCCCACACGTGCTCGCAGCTCCCCGACAGCATCCCCAGCCCTCAGCTGTTACAGTTTAGGCTGCCTGGGGAGCGGGAATGCCAGCAATCAGGCATCCAGAAGGGAATCCAGGCCTGGTTCAATATTGAAAGAAGAAGGGCTTTGAAAGGAGTACGATCATTTCCCTGTTTTGTCCTTTGCCAAGAAAACCGGGGGGATGGAAGAAGGGGCGAACGGGTGGGGGGAGCAGTGGAAAAAATGTCTTGGCTTGTCCCTCTCTGCCTTTTATCTCATGGGCAGCCTGCCGAGACAGGGTCTTCCCCCTGCTGAGCCCGCTGGCAGATCAAATGAAAGGAGAGAAGAGTTATAACCCCCCCTGACTGCGGCCCCCTCCCTTCAAGGAAAAGGAGAGGAGGAAAAAGCAAATGGCCCTGTGATGCCAACAGTTCACACCCCAGCTGGATGGGAAACATCATGAAAAGTCAGCTCCTCAGCATCCATGGGGGGCCAGGAGATATTCTCCCCAGCCAGCAAAGGGAAGCCCAGAGAGATCCAGATGTGGTCGTGGGGGGCAGGCTGTGTCCCCACGGAGGGGACAGCACTGCTCCACGGCCTTGAACCAAGGGGGAAGGTCACCAGTTGTCCTGGCAAGCATCTCCCACAAGGGTCCCGCTGTGCCTGTTCCTCCATCGTGCCAGACCTTTCAGAGCCAGCTTCAAGCAAATAGCTTAATTAAATGCCTTTATTCCAAGGACTCCCTCTGTGTGTTTGTGTATTTGTGGATTAGCAGTTAATACAGTAAGAGGCTTTATTGTAACTAAATTGATTTCTTCATCTTTTCTTTTTCCTTCCTTCTGTATGCTTACGTCCCCTCTCCCCACTCCCCAGAGGGTTCTCTCTCATTGCAGGGTTTCCCAGGCTGATCCTCGCGTTCACATGGCACTGATAAGGGTGTGGTGGTGAGGAGGCCACAGCAAGAACCTATCCATCAAGATCTGAGGGACTAATAACGGTGAAGGCATTCCTTTTTTTAGGCTGGACATGTAAGTAAATGAGCATTGGCTGTGTTACAGTATGGGGCAGAAGAGACCCCTGCTGTTAATGGGGTGTTTGCCTTGACAGGGAGGAAGGGCACAGGCAGGAAAAAAAAAATCTCCAGCCATCCCCAGTCCAAGAAGACCATATTTCCCGAGGTAAGGAGGCAACAGATTGCCAGAGGGAAACCTCAACTGCAGCCCCACCTGCAGACCCCTGAGGATTGGTTGGCAGGCTCTGTGCAATCCCACCATCTTCTTCTTTCCAGTGCAATTTAACTTCCCTATGTTATAATTAAATCTTTACCAGCCTATAGCATGTTGGCCTGCAACATATCCATGTGAAATCAAGATCAAGGAATTCTAGACTTTGATAGCCCATCACCCAGTCTCTCCAGACTACTCCAAAAGGGCTCCCAGTGTCCACAGCTTCTTGCTGAGGTTAATTTAAAAAATCAGTAAATGCAGTCATTACTCAGTCTGGGACCTGGATACTCTTCTGCGCTTCCCAAGATGGGCACAGACCTGAGCTACACTTTACTTCCTTTTTTTCCTTTGCCTTTTCCTCTCCCTTCCTTCCTTCTTTACAGCCTGTCTGCTCCTTCCTGCTTTCCCTCCTTCTCTCTTTCCTCCTTCCCTCCCACTGTCCCCTTTCCCTCCCTCCTTCCTGCCCCACATTCCCTGTCCTTGCACAGGCCAGCAGAGCTGCCCTCTTCCCTTCCCCTCCCTGGGCAGCAGGAGCCGAAGCCATAATTAAACTTGGCTGGGAGGAATGTGAATCAAAAGTCTGTTAAAAAGGAAAAGAAACGAGGGTACCTGTGGGATTACGTGAGCCAGAAAAATGCAAAGCCGGCTTCCAGCCGCCCATAAAATAGATGCCGTCTCCTTTCCCATTGGCAGGGTTTGGCTGAACACAAAAGGCTAAGAACAGGATTTTTATGGGAGTTATTTATAGCCTGAATGAATAGTGGTGTGTCTGTCAGAGTGTTTCTGCCTCTCAGCATGAGCCCAGGGTGCCAGCCTCGCCAGGTGATACCACACTGGGTTTGGGATGGCACCAGCAAACCTGGGATCCAGGCAGACCTTCCCGCAGGGACTGAGGTGACAGTGAAAGAGGCTAAATCAGGACTAGAAGGGATGGAAAGGAGTGGCTAAAGGCAGATGCTGCTTGCCCCCAGCAGTTTCACCTTGGCCAATGTCACATGCACTTGCCTGGGGACAAGCAATGGGCTGTTCCAGCCCACAAGCCACCACTCCAGGTGGATATCCCTGGGATACCCATTGTTCCCCCCTCTCTAACCTCTTCACTCCTAGCCTGGCTGCTTTTCCTCTTCCCTGTTTGATGGAGATATCTGAGAAGCCTTCCCTCCCATTTGCACCAGGAGCTGGCACAAAGATTCATCTCTTTGTGAACAAGATCAGTTTAAAATCATCCCCAAACTCCATGAAAAGCTCAAAAGTTGGCAGTTCAAGAAGTACATTCATTAAATAAAGAGGGGGAGAAAAAGAACAGGCAGAGAGGAGGGGGAAGAAAAAAAAGATTACCTTGCTGAATTAATCAGGCTTCACTGTAATGTTCAGCCTCAGATTTTATTTCCTGTAATAAGCCCATTAATACGGGTGTCTATAGCAGGGGGCTTTTAGCAGCAGGCACCATTAGTGTAACGAGGAAGGGCTAATAGAGTTTTATTGGAATTTTTACTCCGACATCACAGCCTTTTAAAACAGCTGTCTCAATAGGCATTATTATTCTGATTAACATTTAGACAGCACAAATCATAGTGATGCCCTTGGTGTCCCACAGGTTTTATCATAATCATTCCAAGTTCCTGATGTGTTGGCTAGTCCTTTCCAGGGCGGAGGGAATTTTAGACCCCAGCAGAGGCTGGGGGTCATTCCTTTTCTCCTGTGCCAATGGATCTGCTACTTCTGAAGTGACCTGACGGGCTGTGATGGAGCAGGGCCCTGCTGTTACTGAAGCGCATCGGAAGCAGCTGGAACCAGACAGATTCTTTTTGAGCATCTCTGATCCCGAGAGGAATTTGAAAGCAGGATGGGAAGGGTTAAAAAGCAAGCTGGCATCCTGGGGACCCATCCTGGCTTCGCTCTCACTCTGTTTCTTGCTGTGTGAGAATTAAATTTCAAAAATTAAATCAAAGTTATATATTTTTTTAATTGTGTGAATAAAACATTAAGCCGGCAGTTTGGGTGCACTAACCCAGGGGTTCACTGCACAGCATTGTTTTGGGGAAGCAGCCAGTCCCAGGGCTGGAAAACCTTTTTCCTCATACCTGCAAGACCTGTGCCAGACAGGACAGAGCTATCCAAGCCAGAGGAACTGCAAGGGTGTCACACTGAGGGTGTCCCAAGGATCCTCTAAAAAAGCCCAGGGGCACCTGCGGGGCTGTCATGGGGGCTCCCACTGCCCAGGCAGCCCATGGGGTCTGGCTCTGTGCAACTGATCCTGCTCGAGCCACAGGGAAACTCAGGCACCAGTGGGGCAGTGCCTTTTCTACAGGGACAGCACAGGCAGCCCAGCAGTCTTGTCTCCCTCCCCCAGCATGAAACCATGAGGGAGTGGAGGAGCTGAGATGGAGACAAATGCAAGCAAAATAAACGCGAGGGATTAAACACTAAAAGCAAACAGGCTGCAAATGCACTTTTGGCTTTTATTTGTCGAGTTCTGTTTCATGAGGGTGATTTATGAGGACATTTTGTTGTGGTCAAGCCTGTCAGTGTGTGTGTGGGGAGCAGCAGCTGGTTCATCCCTGCTCCAGCCATATCATGCGGGGCTCAAACCACCTTGGTACATTGAAGCAGGTGGTTTGGCTTGGAGCTGGGCAAGGGAGCCCCAGAGGCACCAGGAGGGCTGGAGACCTACTAATTACTTGCTTATTAGCATCTAATTAGTATCTCTCTACCTCCTCCTCTCTCCCAAGGGCTAACTGCTGCTGCCAGGAGTCACCTCATGCCCCCGCACACCCCAGGGGATGATTTTCCACCCTGGATCCATGCTGGCATTGCATTGTCTCGCTGCTCCTGGGGCTTTGTAGCAGACTTCTCAGCATCACTCATGATGATTAGCAAATACGTAGAGATTTCTTCTCCAAAACATCAGGATGAAGTGGGATCCCTCCCCACGGGGCAGGCACAGATGTTTGTGAGCTCTCACAGCTGGCTGCAGCAGCAGGGGTGTGCCAGGCACAGCCAGGGTGCCCAATCTCAGCCAGATCCTGGGTTCTGCAAGGGTTCCAGCCTTCTCCCAGCATCTCCACTGCTCTGGGATGGAGATATCCCCAGATAGCTCTGTTTGGGTTAAATCCAGCTGGAATATGGATCCTCCTCCTGTTTCTCTTGCTCTAAACAGAAGCCACTGACTCTGGGATGGGGTCCCAGGATGGGAAAGGCTCAAACCACATGCAGTGACAGGTCCCCGCTGCCAGGAGTTGGAGCCCTAAGGTACCTCCCCAACACCAGGCATGCAGGAAATTTGGGGGGCCAGTGAACACATGGATGTTGCCATGTGAGTACTTAATTACCTTCATTATAAGATGATCAGCCAACTAAATTCCACTGTTGGGGCTGCCATCCTAAAGTCCATGTAAAGCTTCCTAGGCAGCATCCAGACATCCCATTGTGTCCACCTGGGACCAGCAGCAATCCTCAAACTCCAGGTTCCCAAGGGCTCTGAAAATGCCTTGCACAAAGGACTCAATGACCATTAGCAGAGGGAAAAACACAAGCTCTCCTAAACATGGGCAAGCCACCTCCAAAACTGTTTCCTGCTGGTCTGAACCCTTTGGAAAGTCCCTGTCAAGGAAGCTGCCAAACCCAGGGAAGATGCAATCTGGGTGCTGTTACCTGCCCCAGCTGCTCTTGCATGGCCAGCTAAGATCTAAAAAAGATCTGGGTTTTGACTTCCATTCTTCTGGCACACAAAATCTCCCTACTGCATGGAGCCTGCCTGCTTCAGGGCACTGGAGTGTTTAGCATCAGCTTAAAATTATTGTTTTCATGTTAAGTGCCTGATGATGTCTTTTAAATAGAAATGGGAGGGATTTAGCCTTCTCTCCCTCCCTGTTTCCCACTCTGGTCTCCTTCCTTTCTCTCTCCTTTCCTCCATTTCTTTCTTTCATCCTTCCCCTTTTCCTCCCTAAAAATTCACTAATTTCTTCCTTATTCCATTCCCAAACCCCTACTCGGCCACAGGCAGCAGCAGACAAGGAGAAACTCCACAATAAGGGCAAATCCAATAGTAAAACTGGAATAAAATGACAGCCATTAACCTGGTATCAGGAAGGACAGTAAAACTCCAGCATGGCAGCAGCGAGCAGGCTTCGACTCGTAACTTTTCTTTCTGATTAAAGGACACTGGTCAGAGATTAACTTCCTTTGCTCTCTATTTTATTGTGTCACCTGCACTGGAAGGCAGGGAGAAGAGGAAGAGGGGTGGGCAGGGCTGGGGACTTGGGATACACAGCTTGTCTGCAGCTCGGCAGCCTCTGGCAGGTGCCAAGGACATGGACACTCAACCCAAGGTGATGAATGTGCCTCCAGGAGTTGCCCTCTACCATGAAGTGCTCATGCCAAAGGTCTCTGTCCACCAGGGCATCCTGGTGTCCACCAGGTCCCAGCCTGGCATCCCAGGGCTCACCTGTGGCCACAGAAGGAGTCAGTGTCAGCACAGTGGGTGCTCTGGGCCTCCCAAATGTGCAGCACGGGCACAATGATGGACACAGCCACAACCCAGGCAAGAACATTGGCTTCTTTCAGTACAGACAAAGCCCCAGCAGATTTGGGGAAGCCACATCCCTTGGTAGATGGAACCATTTATTTCAGTGGCATCAGAAAATGCGATGGAAGTGAAAATAAATTCCTGGCCACACTGCCTCAAGCATCTCTACAGCTCAGCATCCCCCACTGGGTGTATCCCTTGGTCCTTGCAGAGCACAGGATGAGCCAGCCTGGCACCAGCAGCACTCTGTCCCTTTCCTAATCCCTCACATACCCATTAATGCACCACAGAGGGTGCAAACACCTCTATGGGACCCCAATGGATTTTAATTCATTAATTCCATGCTTGAGTTCTTCTCACTCTCCCTACCACCAGCCCTGTTCACTCTTCCAGAGGATCTGTCAGAGGACAGATCTGCTCTCATGCTGGGAGATGGAGACTCAGGACAAGGATGACCCAGTCACAGAGATACTTTTCCCAGGATTTCTGACAGCTCCCCTGCAGAAATGAAACAGTATCAAGGAACATCCTTAGGGGGAGTACCCAGGGGCCTCAGTTTCCCTTTGATGCTCCGAGGTCAAGAACAGCTGGGTACCCTGTAGGTCCTCCACTCCCTCATCCCTCACCAGCTAGACTCTTCTAAAAATCTCCTTGCAATAAATCACTTTTTAATTACAACTGGACTGCAACTACCAAAATATAAAAGGCTTTGGGGCTTTACAGCACACCAGCAATGGTTCCTATGAACTGCAATGCTTTTCCATCCCCAGCAGCTCCGTTTGCACCAGCCTGATGCCTCCCTGTGCCATGGGAAAGGTTCATTGTTCCCTTCCAGCCTTTCACACTCCCTTGCATAAGGCAAAAATGTGCGGGCAAGGGGAAAGTGGATCTGTTGTGAGGAAGTGGGGAGCTCAGCATTGCCAGGGTCGAGCTCTCACACCTGGCTGTACCCCCTCCCTCTCCTGTTTCAGATTTCAGGGGGGGGATTTTGTTTTAATTAAAAAAAAAACTCCCGAATTCTCAGGCCATCTCTGAGACATTTTTAGCAGCAGGTAAACTCGAACAGCTGGTACCTGCAGCAGAGGGCACCTTGGCACGGGCACCAGCCCTCCTCAGCACACGCTGCCTCCCCAGCCTCCATCCTAAATCACAGCACAACAAACAGGCTGTTCATTAGGCACTGTTTAATTAAGCAATATGGATCCTGCCTCGATATTTACAATCCCACTTGCCCTGATTTATTGGAGAGAGTCCCGTTTTTAAAGACGGCAACTGTAAAGTTTAATACCGCTTGACTTAACTGCGAGTTTCATTTACGGCCGCGGGCCGAGGCGCGGCAGCCCGGGCTGGGAGCCGCCGGGCCATTAAATCAGAGCTAACTGCGCGTGCAGGGAGATGACTAGCTTCGTTACAACCGGTTCGGCGGCTAATTACCCCGAGCTGCATTGCCACACTTAAAGTCAATTTGCTGCCGCTTTCCCTGGACCCCGGAGAATAAGCAGGGCATTTGGGAAGTCGGCGTGGAGGCACTTGTGGCGATGGACAGGGCTGGGATCGGGGTGGTGGCGGAGACCAAATGGGCTCTGCTTGTCGCAGGAGGAGAGGAATCAGCTTGCAAGAGGCCGGATGCCCAGCTGGGCAGCCCCCACGCCCTGGTGAGGGATGCTGTACAGTCACAGCTCCATGCTCAAGCCACCAGCTCCTCCCCACAGCTCCGAAGCAGCCGGGGAGCTCTGAGGTCAGGTGAGGGGCACTTTGTGGGCTCTGGGATGAGGGACTCAAGCAGAAGGATAGGACCAGCATGTAGGAGGGCATCCAGCATCACAGCCAGTGGCTCTGAGCACCACACAGGCAGGAGGCCGTTCTGTCTGTCCCAGCCCCACAGATACAGATGGGGCAGCGACGCACAGATGGGGCACAGAGAACACAGCCCTCTGCACAAACTGTTGTCTTGGACGTAGGAGGAGAGCATTTCTTTCCTTGCGAGGTATTCGTAGCCCCCAGGAGCTCACTCTCAGATTTGACAGGGCGTCTCATTAGAGACTTGTGAAAATGTCTCATTACTGACAAATAAAATTTGTGAAGACACAAGGGTAAACAGTGCTTGGCATCCTCCCACACCAGCTGTGGTAGCATCACTGTCCATCACCTACCCCTGCACAGTCCCAGGGCTTTCCTGGAGGGAGGGGCTGAAAGGGAGGAGAGCACAGCGAGAGGAGAATGCAGCATCCCCCAGCTTGGCCCAGGGACCACCCACACGGGTGGGCACAGGGAAGGGGGCAGCAGCACCGGGAAGAGAGCTGGACTCCCGGGAAGCCCCCAGCTGAGTGAAGAACCAAACCCTGGCTGGATGCCAGCAGCCCCTGTACCTGCAGCAGGCAGCACAAGGGCTGCAGCCCAGCAGTCCCAGCCAGAGAGGATGAAGAGGAACAGCTCCAGGGCTAAACATCTCAGCCAGCAGCCTCCATGCAGCAAGTTTGCCAGAACTCAGCCCTCTCCCAGAAGCTGGCTGAGCCCAGGGCTGCATCCATTCCTCCTCCCTGTTTTCCACTCCTCCACAAGCCTGCAGCACTCAGAGACAGATTCAGAGCTCCCCCCAGGGAGGAAGAGGAGGCAGTGCAGAGGCAGGGACAGGAGCACGAGGTGTTGGGCTGCCAGCACATCCCCTGAGCCCCCAGTGCTACACCCCACCAGCAGCTGGGGGTCATCACTGGAGACCCCAAACCTCCCACCCAGGGCTGAGAGCCACAAGAGCACAGGTAGAGACACTTTGCTTCCAGGTTTTATTGTCCAGGGGGGCTGTACCCTCCACAGGGCAGAAGAACTCCCAGTCCCACCAGTGAGACTGGACTGGTAGGGAGGGTAAGCCCTTTGGTGGTGATAGGAGCATGCCATGGCGGCAGGAGACAGAGCCTGGGATGGTGAAAGAGACAAGGAACACCACCACCTACACAAGAATGCCATGGGATTAGGCCCCGAGTCCCCAAACAGGCAAAACTAGTCCCAAAAACCAGCCAAGCCATGACAAGGTTCAGAAGAATCAGGGAGCACAGAGGGCTCACAACTGACATGAATTCCCAGACCTCAGTTCTCACCACTCCCAGCTGACTCCTGGCCTTACTGAGCACACCAAATAATACAATCTTAAAGGTCTACTGTTACCACAGCACTATCGAACCCACCACTAAACCATGTCCAAAAGTGCCACATCTACCCATTTTTTGAATACTTCCAAGCAGGATGATTCCATCACCTCCCCAGGCAGGCTTTCAGCAAAGATTTATTCCCCAATATCCAATCTAAACCTCCCCTAGCACAACTTGACACTGTTCCCTTCTGTCCCATCATTAGTTATCTGGGAGAAAACACCAACCTCCACCTGGCTACTACCTCCTTTCAGGTAGTGGCAGCAGTAAGATCCCCCCCATCACACTCACATCCAAGGCCTGCATGCTCTGCTGCTCCCCATCACACCTCCTCGGCCCTCTTCTTGTAGTGCACCTCAGGGAGGCTCCTCAGGCGCTCGGCCGCCTGCAGGGCACAGCACAAGGGACAGCCAGGGGCTGTCACACCCCAGCACACAACCCCCTGGCTCCCCCAGTGCCCCTGGGCTGCACTCACCTGCTCAGGGGTGAGGTCCCTCTGCGCCTGTGCCAGCATCTCGTACCCCACCATGAACTTGCGGACGGTGGCAGAGCGCAGCAGCGGAGGGTAGTAGTGGGCATGGAGCTGCCAGTGCTTGCAGTCCTCCTCCAGGTAGGGGCCTGTGGGGGCTCCTGCCGGGGGTAGAGGCTCCGTGTGAGCCGCAGGGAGGGGACAGGGATGTGGATGGGAGGATTGTGGAGCCGCGCCACTCACCGTGCCAGCCCATGGAGTAGGGGAAGGAGACTTCAAAGAGATTGTCGTACTTGATGAGCAGCCTCTGCATGATGGAGGCCAGGTCTGCAGGGAAGTGACAGTGATCCACAGCCCGAGCTGGCCAGCAGCTTGCCAGTTGGGCGGTGGGGTCACCCATAGCACCTGTCCCTGGGTGGACATCAGTGACAGGCAGGAGGGATGCACTTGGTAATTCCTGTCCCTCCCCACTCATGCAGGGAGCCTGAGCAATGCAGCAGGGGAAGGCCCCCACAAAACCAGGGAGCAGCCTGTGCTTCATCACCCCAAAAGGACACGAGTCACACCAGCAGCGCTGGCTCTGCCCAAACAACTAGCTCCCATCCCAACACAACAGGGGTGCCATTCCCCTCCTCAGCTAAGCCCAGCAGCCCCCACCCCAAGGATATAAGACCTCCAGCACCAGCACAGCTGCCTCCTAACAAAGATTAAGCCCAAAGGACATGGGATGGGGTACAAGGCTCAAAGCCACTCACTGTCCCTCTCGCTGTCACTGAGGTCCTGGAGGCGGCAGACGTGGCGGCGGGGCAGCAGCAGGGTCTGGTAGGGCCAGGTAGCCCAGTATGGCACCACAACCAGCCAGTCTGCATTCTCCACCACCAGCCGTTCCTGCAGGGCACAGCATCACAGAATCAACTGGGCTAGAAAAGACCTTTGAGATCATCAAGTCCAACCTATGACCTAACACCACCTTATCAACTAAATCATGGCACTGAGTGCCATGCCCAGTCTTCTTGACTCCACCACCTCCCTGGGCAGCCCACTCCAATACCCAATCACTCTTTCTGTGAAGAAATTTTTCCTAATGTCCCACCTAAACTTCCCCTGGTGCAGCTTATGACTATGTCCTCTTGTCCTGTCCTTGGCTGCCTGGGAGAAGAGACCTACCCCCACTTGACTAAAACCTCCTTTCAGGGAGTTGTGGAAAGTGGTAAGGTTTTCCCTGAGCCTCCTTTTTTCCAGTTTAAACACCCCCAGCTCCCTTAGCTGCTCTTCATAGTGCTTGTGTTCCAGATCCTTCACCAACCTTGCTGCCCTTCTCCAGATGCGCTAAAGCATCTCAACATCCTTCCTAAATTGGCGGCCCAATACTGGACGGGGTATTGAAGGTGCCGCTTCATCAGTGCCATGTACAAGAGATGAGTTAATTCCCTGGTCTTGCTAGCCACACTTCCACTCTTGCTGATACAGGACAGGACACCATTCTTGGCCACCTGGGAACACTGCAGGCTCACGTTCAGTCAGCTGTAACCAGTACCCCCAGGTCCCCTTCTGCCTGTAGCAGCCACTCTGTCCCCAGCCTGTAGCACTGCAGGAAGTTGTTACATGCAGCACTTGATGGGGACCAGGGCCCAACACCCCAGGCCATTCCTGGGCACTCCCAGGGCCCAGCTCCTGGGGGCTGGGGAGCCCACCCTGGCACACAGCCAGCTCCCAGGGAGGGCATACGGACAACATCCATGCCTTTACCTTTCGGCGAGCCTCCTGCTCAGCATACTCCAGCAGCATGGGCACACCGTGCTGGCTCAGGTGCTGGCGCTGGGTCCGGTCCTCCAGGCGCGCCTCGTTCGGAAGGAAGCTGCTGGCCCACACCTGGGAGGGAAATCGGGGCACAGGACTAAGGTACCTGTACCCCTCACTTGCAGCGGCACCCCTAGTCATGCTGTCACCCGCAGGTCCCTGCTGCCACCAGGTGGAGAGTCTGGCACGTGGCAGCCACAAGGGACAGTCCCCAGGAGAGGAGGGGACAGGACACACACAGGGGTATGCTCATTGTAAAAGGCTTCTTCACCAAGGCAGGGGGGTTGCCGTTCACATCTGCCCTCGGGGTTTATTGTAGGGTCACCACAGGGATTTGTAGTTTAGCCAGGTCACAGGTGGGACAGCCTCACCTGGCAGTGGGGGTGCGGGTTGGAGCAGCCCATCATCGCTCCCTTGTTCTCGAAGATCTGTGAGAGAAGGAAGAGGTGCAGCCAGCAGGTTCCAGCCACAGGACCCCCACTGCAGGCCTCCGGGGTGTCCCCAGCGCAGCAGGGAAGCAACCCGTGGGAGAGCAGAGCCTCACAGCCACATGGAAACGCTCAGCAGGGCACAAAGTAGGGACAGGAGACCCACACACAACTAAGATGGTCCCAATGCCAGGTGCTGCCAGAGTACCCAGTGCTGGCCTCCCATCCCCACCCACAAAAGAGCAGCTCCCACCAGCCCCACACCTGCACCCAGGGGTAGGAAGCACCCAACTCAGTCGCCAGCTCTGCCCACGCATCAATGACAGCCCGGATCTCTGGCAGGGACATGAGGGGCAGCGTCAGGTCCGACCAGGGGTGGAAGCACATCACCTTGCTGTGGAGGAAACATGCATAGCTGTGACTATGGGTGTCTCCAGAGACCCTCACAGCCTTGCTGGGTGCAGTGGGACAAGGGACAGGGACAAGACCCCCAGAATGATCCCACCTGAGCAGGTGTGTACAGAATAGGTACTGCATGAACGGAGCAGGCCCAGTCCAGCATCATTCCACAGGTTCTCGACAAAGTGTGTCCCGAACCCGCTGGAGCCATGGAAGTACTCACCACACACCCCGGGCTGGGGCAGCTCGAAACAAGGGGTGGTCACTGTCATCTGGGGAAGGACAGAGAGTGAGCAGGGAGAAGGTGCTGGGCCAGCATCCAAGTCTCTCCAGGCCACCCTGCAGCAGCCTCAGGACCCAAGTCCGGGGGTACCCAGCAGCCTGCTCTGTTCCCCAAAGTTACCAGGCTCTGGAGCATCAGGCTGCAGTGCAGGGAAGTCATTTGGGAAGACGAAAGTACCCTCATACTGGGGGTTCACCTGCCGGGGTGAGACACGGGATGAGGGCAGGAGGGGGTGGCAGGGGGAGCCCGGGTCCCTGTGTCCCTGGTGGTACCTCGCCGTTGGCCCGGGTGGCCCCGGGACAGAGGGGGTTGTTGGGGTCCCAGCGGGGCACATCCTCGGGGGGCGGCTTCTCCAGCTGACCCTGCCAAGGGCGCTTCACCCGGTGGGCCGACACCAGCACCCAGTCGTCCCGCAGCGGGTTGTACCGAGCATGCTGGTGCTCTGCGGGGAGCGAGAGCAGCGGGGCGTCAGGTGCGCAGCCCCCGGCAAAGGCGGCACACGCACCCCACCCACCGCCCCCCAAGCAGGAGGGTCTGCACTCCGCCTTACACCCTCCCTCAGCTTCACCCCTTCCTCCCTGACCCAGCCCGGGAGCCCTGCTGCTCTGGGCAGGGAGGATCCCCGCAGCTCCCTCGTCCCGGAGTCGCGCCGGGCTCCGCCGGGGGTCTGGCGGGAGGGACGGAGGAAGGCAGCCCC
>VZTN01034690.1:133685-145743 GCA_013400515.1 Erpornis zantholeuca | reverse complement strand
GGGGGGGGGATGAAAATGTAGCGGGAGGCAGACGTGGAAAGGAAAGCAAGGATGGAGGGGGAGGCAGTAGCATAGCAAGCGCCAGTGGGTCAGGGAGGTTAACCCGAACAAATCCACTCATTGACTCCCTGCCTGCTCAGCCATGAACGAGTAACAAGGCGCTGATCGCGGGGGGATGAGCCGGGACTGCCTCCCCCATGCTGCAGCCTCCAAAATGGACAGGGGCCATGGATGGTGCCCATGGTGGCACCACACAGCCGTGGGCACCTTGTTTCCTCTGGCTCCAGCCTGTGGGGAATCCATCCCAGTACCCCCTGCCTCAGTTTCCCCTCCGGCAAAATGTGCTGAGCAGAAGGCTGGGGACCGTGTGAGCCCCCCACTTCCATGCTGGGGCCAGGCTGTGGGTGGGGGGCTGCCATCCCAAGGCCGGCGCCGCCAGCAACCCTTGTGCAGAGCCGGGTTAATGTTTGCAGCAGGCAGCCCTCCCGGGAGCGGCTGGGGCGGGGAGGGGGTTTTAATGACCTGCCGGATCTGCCGCATTATCAGCGCTGATTAAACCTCCCTGCTCTATAAAGCGCCGTTAAATATTAAGCATGATGAAAGGCTTTGAGGGGGAACCACAGCGCTGGGAAAGGTCCCGGAACAGAGATGTCCGGCCCGCACTGGTGGTGTGACTGCTGAGGGCGGTGGTGTTGGGATGAGCAAGCACCCCCGCACCCCTCAGGGCTGCGGGGTCAGGGGAGCAGTGTCCCCCCCAAGAGCCAGCACTGCCTTCGAATGCAGCCGGCCGTCCCGGCAAAGCCATCCCGTAACCATTAACTTATTAACAACTGGTGGAAGAGGCGAGTGGTGGCTTGCAAGGTCAGGGGGTGGTTTGTGCCTGGCGGGGAGTGAACTGCCCCCCAGCTCTGGCAGTGGGGATGGGGGAGGGACCCGCAAGCCCTTAATTCCTGGTGTGCGCCCCACGGCTGGTGGGGGCTCTGACTGTGGATATTGTTGGGATCCCTGAACCCCAGGGTGCTCAGGGCTGTGCCTCAACTGGGAATAGCCAGATCCTGGGTGTTCTGAGGCATGCCAGCAGGGCACAGGGGAGGACACCCCAGTGTCTGCGTGCTTGGTTGTGCCCCGACCATCTTCCTGGGGACGGCTCGCAGAGGCAACAGCCAAGATCTGGAGAGGTGCAGTGACTCCAAAACTGCATCAGCAGTCAACCACCCGTGGTGTGTGGCTGGGGGGTGCAGGGAGGTGAGCATTACCTGGGCGCCCTGCGTGAACAGTGGCCAGATGGAAAAATTAGCAGTGTGGCTAATCAATGTGGTGTATATTAAGCAGCTCAGGGCTGGGGTGTTTGCAAGGTGGGGGGGAGCTGAGCAGGGTCCAGGATCGATACAGCTCATATTAAGTGGATTAAATCCTGGCTGCCAATCTCGGCTCTCACTGCCAGCAGGAGGTGGCAGCTGAGCGGGGACTGTGGGGGTCCCACTGAGATCACTTCCCATGGCAGCAGGGCCCAAGGGGAACTGTGTGGGGGCTCACGAGGATGGGGCAAGCTGGAAGTGCCTGGGGGTGGCTTAGCACCTCATCACATCCTTCCTCTGTCTAAGGTGGCAGGTAGGCTAAGGGGTCTCAGAGACCCAAGCTTCATCTCTAGAAGTCCTTCTAGTTCCAGGAGAGGCATCTCCTGGGTGAATTGAGTGGTGCTAACAATGTTACTTAATCGTGGGGAGGAGGAGGAGGAAGCACAGGGTCTATTCACATCCTCCTAATAAACCATGTTCGACCCACTGACCTTTAACCTGCCTGACAAGCTCCGTTATCCCCATCCCTTAAGGAATATAGACGTCGCCATGGCAATGGGATGACAGGAGGGAGCAGGTCCCAGAGCTGCACCCAGCGTGGGGTGTGGGAGGAGGACACACTGAACTAGCCCTGCACCAGCACCCAGGCCAGCAGTGCCAGGTAGAGGTGGGGTGCTGCTGGGGTTCCAAGGCCAGTGGGGTGGCCAAGCACCACGGATGGGTCCCTGAGGCCGTCAGAGCAGGGCTGTGCTGCGCACCAGTGGGATATCGATCCTGGGGCTTGACAGTTTAATACTTCTGTTTATAGAGGAATATAGTTACATCGATGGCGTTAAATGAGTTACTAATTATATCAATACAAACACGATTAAAAGGGTCCTTGCTCATAGGTCACCGCAAGCAGGAGCCACTGGTTGTGTTGCACAACTGCCCCTGGGCAAGGCTCAGACCACTGCTCTGAGGTGCATGGCAGGGAGATGCTCTGGGGCAGCGTATGCCCTGCAGGGACAGGGGTGCCCATCCATGTGGAGTGCCTGTCTGCGGTTGTGCATGCATGTGTGGGACTGTACATCCCCTTCTGGAGTTGTGTGTTCCTGTTTGGGGCTCTGTGTGCCCATCTGGGGTTGTGGATGCACGTACGGGGTTTGTGTGTGCATGTATGGGGTTGTGCACATCCGTGTGGGGTTGTGCATGCATGTATGTGGCTGTGTGTGCCTGACTGGGGTTTGTGTGTGCCTCTGCAAGGGATCTGTGCTCACGTGGGTTGTGTGTCCACGTGCATCACAGGCTTGTGCACGCTCCTGTGGTGTTGTGCGTGCCCCCGCGGGGCTGTGCACACCGATGCAAGGTGGTGCATGCTTGTGTGGGGTTGTACACACCCATTCCACCTTTTGTGTGGCACTAGGGGGGATCTGGGTCCCTCTCCATGCTTGTGTCTATGCATTGCGCCTCTTACCATGTGCAATGCCCACAGGGGCTTGAGAGGACCCACACAAGACTGTGCACACTTGTGGGGTTCTGCAAGTCCAGACGTAGCTGTGCACGCCTGTGTAGGGTTGTATACGCTCACGTGGGCTTGCACTTCCCCGTGTGGGAGTTGTGTTTGGGGTTATGTACACTCAGGTGGGCCATGTGTCCCTGCACAGTGACTGTGTGTGACCCGGGAGATCCCTTCTCCAGCCTGAGCATCCCCAAATCTCATGGAACACCCCATGCATTCCAGGCGTACCCAAGGGCCCTGCTGGCTGGTCCCCGGTTACTCAGCTCCGCTCTTGTCTCCACTTAAAAGCTGACCTTTGCTCCTCATTTGATGTAACGTGTTTTGCATCTCAGTGCCCCACAGATAAAAGGTTAGAGGTTAATAAACAGTGGGAAAATAGAACCTGGCCCTTGGAGGTCACACCTGTTTTGGGGACTGGAGTCAGTAGCAGCCCACTCTGGGTGGGATCCTGCTGCCATTGATGGGAGGAGAAACATGAGTGGCACCCAGGGCAGAGGTATGGGTGCTGAAGGTCGTCCACTGGCTGGCCCTGGGCAAGGCCATGGCTTCACCTTGCAGTGGGATGAGTGGTCAAGGCTCCTGCCTTGACGAGCCAGATGTCAGGAGATGTCAAAGCGCTTGGTGCGGAGGCCTTCCAGAGGCAGGGAAATGCAGGCAAAGCCCGGCTGACACAGCCTTCCTGGGGCAGAAATCAAAGCAGCCTTCTGGAGCTCTGCTCGGAGCCTGACCTACTTACCGTAATCAGTGGCTCGAGGAGCTCCTGGAAAAGAGCAGGCAGTAAGGAGGGGGCACAGAGTGAGGCAGGGAGCACCGCGGTGGAGAGGAACAGAGCTCCAGGAGCACCCTGCTGCAAGGAGGGGATAGGTAAGCGGGGTCCAGAGAGCAGGGAAGTGGCAAAGAAGGAACTCCATGGAGCCAGGCAGTCAGGACCTGTGGGTCTGGTACGAGTCTGGCAGTTGTACCCCTAGACGAGGTTAGGGACAGGCAGTTAGCACTGGCCTGCCCCTGACAAGGGACAAGCAGCTGTGAGTTAAATTGAGGGACTGTTAGGTGTGTCTGTTTAGTGATGGGAACCGTGGGGTCTGTAGAAGCATCCTTACATCCCTTTGTGTCCCCACATTCCCTCATGCCCCACATCTCCATGTCCCCGAAGTCCTTTCATCCCCACATCCCTACATTCCCATGTCCCTGCATTCATGTGTCCCCACTGCATCCCTACATCACCCCATCTCCATGTCCCCCGAGTCCCTGCAACTCCACATCCCTACATTCCCATATCCTTGCATTCGCGTGTCCCCATGGTATCCCCTGCATCCCCACCCCCGTCCCCACATCCCCGTGTCCCTGCAGCCTGACGACCCTTAAGCACAGCTCCCTTTATCTGTCTGGTGAATGATGTTCTGTGTGGAGCGGGGGTGTGCTCCCTTTCTGTTGGTTTTTAACGGCCTTTCCCAGCACAATTGTTTTTTAAACGACTCTATTTTGTGCCTGACTTTGTTTTCCAGCTTGCATTTCTTTGTATATGTTTTGGAAATCCATTCTGGACTGCTGAGTTTTGTTTCTTTTCAATGGCTTTAAATTCTTGCCGGGCTTGCTGGGAGGAATTGGTGTCTATAGCCTCTTCGATTGGTGCTAATTTTTCCTTCATGTGCTCTGACTTTTACTGCTGGGCCATCGATCTGGCAGGCTCCAATTTGTCATGGTCACTCAGGCACTGTGCTGGAATCAGGCGAGCCCGGACTTTCGCACGGAGCCGGCACTTCGTGTCCCTGGTGTAGGGGCTGCACTCGCCCCTCCAGTGCCGTCCGTCAGCTCCGGCTGTGTCCGTGTGTCCAGGCCGTCCAGCACACACAAGTATTCTCACAGCCATATTTTTGAGTCTGTGCAATCACGTGCACACAGCAGCCCCAGCACTTGGCAGTTTCCTCGACCCAGTGCCATGGTCGAGCGAACTTTTCCTTCTCCAGGATGGGATCAGCCTTCACCGTTTGGGTGGGGCTGTGTCCGTGTGGGGGATGAGAGCTGATGAGGTTGCTGATCCCATGCTGGGACTTGGGAAACACCAGCACTCGGCAGTGCCAGAGCAGAGCTGAGTATCGTGATCCCAGGGTCCTGTCTGGGGCTTCGGGTTTGCTGATGCCCTTGGGCTGTGGTTCTTGAACCTAAGAGGGCGAAGGGCAGGACAAACTGAGGCGTCTCTGCAGTAAAGGTTCAAAATAGTCTGAGGACTATTGTGGGGAGCCCATGCCAGACCTCAGTCACGGGGAGAGCTCAGCGCTGCCAGCACAGACAGTGTGTCAGGGGATTATGTCAGTGGTACACAGAGAGCTTCTTAACTGCTGTCAGAGCAGGCAGGTGGGGCCAGGGGTGACGCCACGTTCTGGCACAGGCAGTGTCCAGCCCCAAGCACTGCTCCTTCTCCATGCTCACCTGCACGTGCTGGAAGTACTGACCCCCCTCTCTCTCCCGCCTCTAGCTCTATGAACTGGACGAGGACCCGAAACGCAAGGAGTTCCTGGATGACCTCTTTGGCTTCATGCAGAAGAGAGGTAAAGGTGGGTGGCTGGGGTGGGTGCCACTACCACCCCAGCCTCAGCTGCTGGGCGGGGGAGTGCTCACGGTGTGGTGCTCTCAGGATCTGAGTTGCTCCGGGTCTCTGCAAAACCCTCAGGCAGGTCCTGCAGTGCTTCCCCTGGGCCTCCCCCTTGTATCCCATGGCTATCAGCGGTGCCCAGCAGAGACACCAAATGGAAACGCCCGGTGGGGGTGTGCATTAACATCCCCCTCGGTGACAAGCGTTAGCAACACCCGTTAATGATGCCCATTAGCAGTTTTCCGGACATTTTAGCGATGGTTGGTGGGAATTCCCTTGGCAGCGCCCATTAGGGCTCCCCATCAGCAGCGCCTGGTGAGGATGCCCACCATCGGCACCTCTCAGCGATGCCTTCCGATGTGCGGGAGTGGGGCCAGCACTCCACGCAGCGCCGGGCACCCAGGGGTTAAGGGCTCGGCAGCCAACCCATCCTCATCGGAAATCTTTGCTATCGGCATGGGGGGCCGAGCCGGCTCCCGGGGACTCGATAAATGCTTTAACCTTCGCCCTCCCCGGCCGGGCCTGCGACAATTAAAAGTTGCCGAGCGCGGGCGTGTGGCCGGCCGTATTAATTAGAGCCTTTTGCTGGTGTGTGGATTAATGAACAAGCCGCTCGATAGCCAGTAAACCCCAGGCAGAGGTTAATGCCGAGCTAATTAACGGGGAAAGGCTGAGGGGGGTGCAGGAGCTGCGGGGCTGGCTGTTGTAGGGTTGAGGGAGGGCAGAGAGGGGCAGTCTCCACACGTCCTGCCTGTTGGAAGGGTGGTGGGGGTGCCCAGCTGTCTGTGGGGCTGCAGAGATTCACTTTTGGGTCGGGCTGGGACACCACAAACTTGCTTCACTCACGGGTGTGTGGTGAGTGGCTGGCACGGCCACGGGGCTCATGCTGGGGGCTGGCTGCAGGTGGTGGATGGGCTGGGTACTGCCCCTTGGGTGCCCCCTGGCCCTGGTGCAGGGCTGTGGGGAGCGGGTGGGAACATCAGCACTGCCTCGGGCCCCCCAGCATCCATCAGCCACAAGATTCATGGGCTGTTCTGCAGCTTCATTATCTCTCTCTCCAGAGCTAATTAACTCCCTCGCTATTGGGGCCGGGGCTAATTAAGTAAGTGCTTGCTGGTATGGGGAGGAGGGAGGGAGGGAGTTTGATGTTTCCTTGCCAGTGCTACTCGGTGTCTGGCTGTCCCGCTCCTGTGCCCTTCTTCCCTTCTCATCCTGCCTCTCTTCTGGGTAGGTGCTGTCCCCTTGGGGAGGGCAGGCAGGGTACGAGTGTACAGGCGCAGGTGTTCAGGTATGGGTGTGCATGAACATGTTGGAGAAAACGGGGATTTTGGAGTAAGGTAGCTAAGAGAGGAGACAGAAGGGCTGAGGGGCAAGGACAGTGTCCCGGGGTCATCGAGAGCTGGGTAAGAAGCAGCACCCAAGAGCCACTGCAGGTGCAGCTGTGGCACCCAGAGGTGCATGCAACACCCAGGCTTGTCCCCAAGGTTACCAGGAGGGATTGATGTCCATAGGGTGAGCCCTACTGAAGGGACTGCATCCCCCTACTGTCTGTCCGGACTGGATCAGCACTGACATTTGTCAGCAGAGTGAAAAGTTAGTAGGGCTGAAAGATGGGTTGGGGGCAGACGCTCCTGAGGCCACCCCATGGCACAAGGGCACAGCTGGCCCTAGTGGCTCATGGAGGTGATACCACCACCACCATCAGATACGGGGTACAGGCAGTGGGGCAGCTCATGGCCATTCCCCACTTCTGTGGCACCCCGGAGGTAGTAAACTGGGACAGAAGGGGGCTATTCCTGCGTCTTACTGGGGTCTGCAGGGCCACCCCCATTTCTCCACCAAGCTGAGGGCCCTGCTGATAACACGAGGCTATTAATCAGTCAACGCTCTAATTGCAGCACCACAATGGCTGCAGCCCTTCCCTGGGCTTTTGTGCCCTTTGCCCTGACTGGGGCTGGGGCCATCACTCTGCAGGGACGCAGACAGGTGCCTTTGTCAGTGGGACAGGCATCGGCCACGCACCCCGCACAGCCCCGAGATTAATGGTGAGCCACTTTCGTTACCCACCAAGGCCAGAGAAGGGAGAGAACAAGAAAAATCCATTGGCTGGGGGCTGAGACCCTCCAAGCTCATTGGCATTGGGGGTGAGGGGGAGCCCTCGGATTCGGCCCCCCGAGGTGATGGGTCTTGTGCCAGCAGTCTCGAGCAGGGCTGGTGAGCTACCGACAACAGATATCAGGTCAATATCTCTGCCTTTCTCCCAGGAGGATAAACTCCTCTCCCCCTTCCCGACCTGGTGAACAACACAGACACACACAAAAAAAAAAAGTTAAATGAACTCAGTAAAAGAATAAAAAGAGCTCATTTTTCAGGCTTATGTGAAGAAGCCAAGCCAATATCGGGGCCATAAATTAGGGATGCTGGAGGATGGCGGTGAATGACGGCTTCGTTTGAGGGGCAAAGCGCAGTCGTGACAGCCTCCCTCGGGCAAATGGATGGCTTTCCGATACTGCCCGTGCCCCGCCACCTCACAGGAGGAATAAATATGGGGTGGAATGGCACAGGACAGGACAGGGTGGGATGGGATGTGATGCTTGTCCCTCCTTTGCCCAGCTTCCAGCCAATGCCCAGACTATTGTCCCAAGGAGCCATTGAACACAGGAAGGCTGTGGGGCTATTTAGGGGTGCAGAGAATGTGTGGAGGGGGTTTTGACAAGACTTGGTGGCTGTGGAGACCATGCTGGTCTGTATTGGGTTCACAGAACCCTGGTGAACCCATGTTCCCATGCCACACTGAGGAAGGGTGATGCTGGGGGACCAGGGATCAGGGTTTCTACTGAGGACAGTTGAAGAGTATTTGGGGTCGGGTGTCTTGAAGTAGGGCACCAAAGTCCTTCAGGCAGAGGAAACTTCTGGGGCCATCTGTGAGGTTAAGAGATTTTTCAGGAGCCCTTTCAAAGAATCTGGAGCTAGAAGAGAAAACCTCTCCACAGAGAGATAGGTAGGGTGAGTCCTTCCAGGAAGGTTGTGGGGGTCATCCCCTTCAGGAAGGTTATAGGATGGGTCCCTTAATAAAGTTTAGATGAAATTTATCTTTATGGGGCTGTGAAAGAGCATTACAGAGTGAGTCGTTCTGGCATGCTCTGAGAGACTTTGTAGGTTGGTGGTGTACAGGTAGCTCTAAGAATTGTAGAGAAACAACCTTACCTAAGGTTGGCAAAGGAGGCACTTTACCTGTCTCACTGTGGCTCCACATCCCAGATGAGAGCATACCCAGCCCCACTGACAGCTCCATCAGAGATGACCCTGTACCAGCATGCTGGCATCTCCCCTTCTTTTGGGTTCAGTGCCACTCTCACAGGCACCCTGGGGTCTGCACTCCAAGTGCTCATGGGTGCTCACCTGGGCACAGAGAAGTGTGCCTCCCATTGTGGGTACGTGCAGTGGCAGTGGGGGGAAGGTGGGGCTGTTTCCACGTAATAAGGGCCCCTGTGGGCAGCCCCCCAGACCTTCTTCTGTCCCCCGTGTCCCTCTGGAAGGAACACCAGTGAACCGCATCCCCATCATGGCCAAGCAAGTGCTGGACCTGTACACACTGTACCAGCTGGTGACGGACAAGGGTGGCCTGGTCGAAGTCATCAACAAGAAGATCTGGCGGGAGATCACCAAGGGCCTCAACCTACCTACCTCCATCACCAGCGCTGCCTTCACTCTCCGCACACAGTGAGTGCCTGGCAGCGACAGCAGGCGAGGGACACTTACCTGGGGCATCTCCTGGCCCCGATGTCCCAGAGCCCTAGGTGGGGTCTGATGTGGAGTACCACAAAAGTGATTGGAAGGCTCTGCCCCTTCCCAAGGGCTCTTTGCTTAGCACAGAGCATGGGGCTGGCTGGGAGGTGCAGGATGCTGGATCTCTCCCTGGCTCTCTCCCTGTGCAGATACATGAAGTACCTGTATCCCTACGAATGTGAGAAACGGGCACTCAGCTCTCCTGGAGAGCTCCAAGCTGCCATCGACAGCAACCGTCGGGAGGGGCGAAGGCAGACTTTCGGCACAGCACTCTTCAACTACTCACCAGCCAGCACCCCAACCCTGCTGGGCACCCCAAAAATGCCTCTGCCAGCCCTTAGCATCTCCACACACAGCTGTGGCCAGCTTGGCCAAGTGCACAGTGTTAAGAAAGGTGGGTGAGGATCCCATCTGCCTTGCAGCAGCTGTCTCTTCCCAGTGCCAGCTGTTCTTGCCTTTTTTGCTTGGGGAAAATAGGAACAGTGTTGTTCTTTAGTCTGTTTCAGTGAGTGAAACAAGTGTAGTTTCCTTGGCTTTTGAGGAGGACCAAGCCCAGATGTTGGGAGTGACGCCCTGCCCTGCCCATTGCTGGTGGGGTGGAGTTGGCACCAACTGGGGACGGTGGGATGGGGTGGCAGTGAGGGACCTGCTGAGCTGTCTCGGTCATTGCAGAGGACGGAATGCTGGCAGCATCAGTGCCAGGGCGCATTGCTATCCCCGTGGGACTGGCCGGCCACCATCTTGCAGCTGCCCAAGCAGCAGCTGCCTCACAGGCAGTGGTGCTGGAGCAGCTGCGGGAGAAGCTGGACACAGGGGAGCCCCCGGAGAAGAAGGTGGCCCTGACAGCAGAGGAGCAGCAGCGACTGGTGCAACATGCGCTTCAGCACAACCTCCTGGCCGTGGCCTCCCAGTTCCCCATGAACGTCAAGATCTCCAACAGAGGTAATGATACGCAACACCTCAGCCTGGGTCATTCCTTTCACTGGCACCTGAGGTGGGAGCAGCAGCAGTAGTGACTGGAGAGGAGTATGGATGCCCAGAGGGACTGGGTCCCAGCTTATCTGTTTCAGACAGGTTCTTGTTTCTGTTTCGCTTAACACTCATATTGGTATTTCCTTTCCCCAGATGACAGACAGGAGACCGCATTGAACCTGTCCACCAACGGCATTAGCAGTATCAACATGTCAATAGAAATAAATGGAGTTGTCTACACAGGTAAATAGAAGGGCCGCTTGGCCTGTGTAATTGCGGCCGGGAAATCCAATAACTTATAGCCACTGCCTGGCCAGCAAGTCCTTCCTTCAATCTGATGTCTTTACTATAAAATCCATTGTAATGAAGTGGCAGGGCTTGGGGAGAGGAGGCAGGAGAAGGAGGGGGTTGACAAGGATGGAAATTGGCCCAAAGCAGGTGCTAGCAATGAAGGGCTAAAGTGGGGGTTGAATAGATGGACGGATGGGTGGGCTCTGGCTGAGAAGTGACCTGGTGTCTAGGGTCACTCCACACTCCAGGATCCTGCAGGCAGGGCTTGGATTTGGGGTCACCCCCTTCTGTGCCCAGAGGTCTCTGACTGGGTATGGGGCTTGGCTGATTGCAGAGCATGGTGCAGGGAAAGATATTGGGGTGCTTTGCTGGAGCAGAGGATCCTTGGGGGTGTCAGTGTGCACCAGCCTGGCTAAGCAGCCCATGCCATGACCCCCAGATCCATGGCTCTCCTGCTGAGACACCCCACAATTAAAATCGATGGCTTTGCCTTCCGAACTTAAATATTTAACAAGCTGGAAAGGTCAGGGCTAAGCAGCATGGGGGGCTGCCAGCCAAATTGGCCCTGCGACACCCCACAGGATGCCCCATGCAGGTGAGAAGGACTGGGTTGGGGGAGACACCACAGGTGAGAGGGGGCTGGAGCCCCCATGAGTCTTGGTCCCACACTCCCCAGTCTGGGTGCTGGGGGGCAGGTGAGTAAATTCCCCAACCCTGGGCTTGCCCTAACCTGCTTGTTCTTGTCCCCCAGGTGTCCTGTTCGCCCGCCGGCCCGCAGCCACCCTGGCACCTGGTGGAGGGAGCACCCAGACCCGCCCCAACCCCATGCCTGCCCCAAACCCCCTGCTCCCAGCTTCCTCTCAAAGCCGCACTCCCACTAGCACCTCGCCGTAAGGCAGATGTAGCCCCACCCTGAAAGCAGCAGGGAATGCCCAGGGTTGGGGGGCTGAGCTGTGGGACCCGGATGGGCCACCAGGGTGGGATGAGGAACCCAAAGGTGCCTCTTGCTGCAATACTGAGCTGTGTCCATGCAAGGCTGTGAACACCCTTGCAGGCCCTTTTGTCCCATATCCCCACGCGTGCTCTCTGACACACACACACACACATACACAAGTTCCTTCCCAAGGCACCACCCCCAGGTGACCCCTGTACATCTGCTGTCCTGCTGCCTGGGGGACCCCCAGGACCTGCATGCTGCATTCCCTACATCCTGCAGCCCCTAAACCACCTCAATGCACGCGCTGCTGCCCCTCTATACGTCTCAACGTATACACTGCATCCCCTACACCCAACCTTGGTGCCCACGTTACCTCTCCATACACACCCTCCGTGCAAACACTGCAGGCATGATACTCTGCATCCCCTGTAAACCGTAGCCCCCATACACTGCAGCCCCTATATATATACTGCACCCCCTACCCACTGCAGACGCCCCTACCCAGTCCTCCTGCGCTGCCTGGGCTTGCTGCCTCTGCCCTGAGACACCCCCAGGGTGGTGGCATCTCAGCCCCCCAGGTTCTCAGCTCAGGGGGATCACCCTGGGGGGGGCAAATAATGGGGATATTGGTGGGAATGGTGGGGGTGGAGCTTATTGGGGTGGGGCTGGGGTTGGGG
>VZTN01034690.1:35059-119207 GCA_013400515.1 Erpornis zantholeuca | reverse complement strand
GAGAAGCGGAGGCAGGTGGGTAACGCCGGGGCCCCGCGACGGGAGAGCGGAGTTGGTGGAACCTGTTGCTGTCCGGTGCCGGGGGCTCCGTGGTTGTCCCGCTCCGCGGCGGGAGGGGGTCAGAGGCCCCGGGGAACCCCGCAGCCGGGGCTCTGCCCGACCGCGGTAAAAAGCGCACCGGGGGCTGCGCTGAGCCCCCACCTGCTGCCGCCCAGCCCCCGTCCCCGTTCGGGGTGCGGGAACTCGCAGCGGGGTCCCGCCGCTAGGAAAAGGAGTCAGAGGGTGGAGAGGGGATCGGAGCGGGGCCAGGGCTGTACGGAGTCAGCCGGGGGTGCCCGGAGGGAGCGTTTGGGCCGGGATGAGGCGATGGGTCTCCCACTGGGGACACTTCCAGCTTGGTGGCCCACGCAGGGGATATGGGGCACAGCCAAGGCTGGGAAGGGGGGCTGGAAAGGTCCCCCAAACAGCATCTGACCTGGGAGCTGCTGCAGCCTTTGAACTACAGCGGAGCCCTGCAGGCCCTGGGGTGGCTGTCCCCTGGTACCCACACAGCCCACCCTGAGCACAGCCTGTCCCTTCACGCCCTTGGTGACAGTGACTTTCTCTCTTCCAGGTGCTGGAGGGAGAAGAGTGATCCTGTGTCCTCACTGCCCTGCCAGTGGAGAGGAAGCTGAGAGAAAGCAGCCTGGGACACAGCTGTGAGCGGCCAAGCTGACGGGGTGACATCGTCCTGCTGCCAGCCTGGCCCCATCCCACCACCAGCACCACAGCCGTCCCCTTTGTCCCCTGCCAATGCCAGCGGGTGGAGGCTGCATGCTCCATCACTGCCCTGGCATACCAAGTGCGAGACCAAGCTGTGGGCCCCGCCAGTTCCGGCAGGACAGTGGCCATGGGGGCTGCTCTTTCCACCGGAGCGATCGTGGCAATTTCTTTTAATTGTGTCATCGCATTACTCATCCTAATCCTCTTCCTCATCCTCTGCAAAGCCTGCAGGACACCCTCATGTCCCAAGAAGACCCCGGCTTCTGATGTGGATGAGTCAAAGAACGAAGAGAAGTACCTGCTGCAGCCCTGATCTGCCTGGGGACTTGGGTATCTGGCTGTGCCAAAGAAGTTGTGCCAGAGTGGATGCCTGTGCTGGGACTGGAGTGCTGGACCAGGCACGATGAAAGCTGAGGGGATACCAAACTGCTCCCAGAGGCTGTGACAGGGGGCACAGTCCTTTGCCTTTGTGGTTTTGGTGTGTGAAGTTCCTGTGAATGCCCACAGTGATGATGGGGATAGAGAGACAACTGATGGGCATATGCTACAGGGACAGTCATGCCTGTCCCAGCAGCCACTGAGCGCAGCAGGAGCCCTGCCTTCAAGTGCACCCCGTGTTTGGGGAGAGCTTGTGGGCTCCTCTCTGGTGCTCATGGCCTGGGACAGTGGCCACCACGTCGCAGACCTGAGCAAGGCCGGCTGGGGGCCTGGAGAAGGGAGGCAGCAGGGCTGGCACAAGTGCTTCTCTCTAAGCAGGCCAGCTGCTCTGTGGTGGGGTGTGCCCAGGGGGACCCAAGCAGCCCTGGCCCTGCCGGCAGAACAGGGTGTTACCAGTCCAGATGTTTGGGGGTGGCCCTGGGTGCCATGTGCCCTCAGCCTCAGGTGGGCATTTGGCACGTGTCTGTCCAAGCAGCAGGTTTAACAAGTGTCTGCATGGTCTGCCTGATCATCCCCAGCCTGTCTGTCAGCCCCCTCCAGCATTAGCACTAACGCTGCTAGGCAAACGACCCTCCTCCTGGCTGGGTGAGTGTCCCTGCCCTCCCTCCTGCCTGCTCCCAGCCGAGGCCAGCCGGTGGCATTTGACCTGCCTGTGAGCAGCATGCCCTTGCTGGCATCCCAGATCCCGCTGAGAGCAGCCTGGTGTGGTTTTTTCCTGGGGAGATGGGAGACATGGGGGGAGGAGGGTGCCTGGACAAACAGCTCTGAAGGTTCTTTGACCCTGCCTGTTCCCTGGGGATCACAGTGGCTCTGTGGGGAGGGATGCTCTCATCTGGCTTGTCTGCAAGCCTGGCAGCTGCATCCCCCGCCCTGCCAGCAGGTGCTGTGGGTTTTGGAGGGCTCTGCCTTGCCTTTCCTAGAGCCGAGCAATAGCCACGGTCACCGCTGGCATAGCCACTGCAATAAGGGGACAGGAGGGTGGGGTGGGAGGGACACCAGCCAGGGTCCCTGCACAGGCCTGGCAGAGCCTGTGGCTCCTCCCCGTGTCAGGTGTAGCAAACACATCCCTTTGCAGCCTTGTTTTTACTAGACTAATAAACAGATTGTAGGACCCACGTTGTGTCTCTGAGCTCTACCCAATGCCTGGAAAATTCGGGGGGAGGTGGCACGTCCTGCCATCCTGCAGGGATGGGGAGTGGCTGCCCCAGGGCCAGGGCCAATGTCTCTGGAGGACTGTGGGTGGTTTGCTGAGGGATGGTGATAAGGAAGGGCTCCTTCACATTCATCTGTGGCTTTAAAATGCTGTGTGAAACCTGGCTGGGTGTTTCCTGCCTGCCTGCCTGGCCTCGGGGCATGCACAAGTCAGCAGGAAGCATTCCCCAGCCTCTGCCAGAGGCATGGGAGAGTTTCCAAGCTCTGGCCTTACTTTACAAGGATGCCTGTGGGAGACAGGCCAGCTGAGCATATGGAGGACACCTGCCACCACACCTGCCTGGTGGCTTCGGTCCCCAGCCCTGAGAGCTGTGCACAAGGATCTGGTGGTGACAGCCGCCGCTCATCAGCATGCTGTGAGGCCACTGCTGCTCCTGCTGCCACTGCAGCCACTAGCAGCTAATCCTCTGCTACACACAGAGTGGTGCAAGGCTCTGCAAACCCCCTGCCCAGCAGCTCCCCAGGCACCAGCTCGGCAGAGGCAGCCCAGCCCCACGCTGGGGCCCCTGGGGAGAGGGGAGCTGTGAGCCTCCCACAGCTGGTGACTGGCAGCTGCTGCCCTGTGCTGTCTGGAGGCATGGCATGTCTCTCTCCCACAGTCCTGGGGCACCAGGCCAGGTTTCCAGGCACCCTCTGGCTTAGGCTGCCACCTCAAAATCCAGGTGTGGCATTCCATCTGACTTGCACAAATGCCTGGGGGGGGCCTACAGCTCAGAGCTGAGTCTCCCTGGGCACCACTCCCAGTGGGACTGGCTGCCATGAAGCTGCAGCCCTGAGGTTTTCCAAGGGCTGGTGGGACCAGCCCCCTCCAGCCCTCCATAGGGCTCTCATCTGGTGCAAGCCCAGTCAAGGCTGGGGAAAGCCAAGGGCCAGGTGGCTCTGGATGGCCAAGCATGGTGAGAGTTGCCTGACCCCAGACATGACTGCACACCACAGCTCTCCCAGCACCTTTGTTTATTTGTCCGGGCACAGAGGCAAAGTGTTCCTGCTGTGCAAAAAGTGGGCAGCAGGGGCCCGTGGCTTGCATGCCAAGCAGCCACCGATCAAAGCCGAGCTTGTTTAGCCAGAGGCTGCCCACAGAGTCATCATTTTCCCCTCTCACTTTCTTTCCTTGCTCACTGGCTCTCTCACCAGGCTAAGCAACTTCTCCAGCTTTTCCATTTCCACCTCAGGACCTTTCTTCATAGCCTCCTGGCCTTTCTTCTCCTGCAAAGAGACCAAGCAGGATAGAACTGTGAGCAGGGAGGACAGCAGGGATGAGGAGGGGTCCAGCACAGGGAGGGCTGCTGGAGTGCTGTGTCTGAGCTCTCACCCCTCAGTGGAGGCTGATCCACAGAGAGATGCACCTGCCTATCCTCATATTTCAAGCCCAAGGTGCCATGAGATGTGTGAAAGCTCCTATGATCTGGGAAAGGACACTAATGAAGTGTTTGGACGGGAATGGGAGTGGATCTGTTGATCTACAGTGACTCAAAGCCTCTTCTGCCTTTCTCTTCCTAGGCCTTCTTAGCCCCATGAGACTGGATCACCCTCTAAGCTATTCACAAGGGCAGTGACAGCAGTGCAGATGTCCAAACCTCCCCCAAAACAGCCCCAGCACACCCATCCCATGCAGATGCCTCTGGGCAGAGGCAGCCACACGAGGAGGGATCATCCCTTTTGCACCCAAATGGCTTTTCCCAGGCAGACAGCTGGGTGTTGAGAGCCCCTAACCTGGTGGGGAGAAGTGAGTCAGGGCTCCCAGGTGTGCTGTTAACTCCTCACTGAGGCTCTCCTGCACCTGGACACACCATAGCATCCCACGGGACAGCCCTGTGCCTCACTGCACACTTCTGTGCCAACCCTGACACACACCACAGCACGGGCAAGGAGGACAAGCACTTTGCACAGTTCCCTAGAACTTGTCCCTGGCATCCCAGGGGCTCTGTGCCTGAGTGCTAAAGCAAACCCCCAGCATCTTGAGATAAATCACATAGCACGGGGGAAAGAACCTGGCCAGTTCAGCCCTTGCTTGTTTGGGAGCAGCAGGGGCTTTCCAGGCCTGGCAGAGGATGATATGTCCCTGCTGAAGGCACAAATGCTACTCAGTGCTTTGGGCAGAACAGGTTTTTGCTGTGCTGTGGGTTGCAGCGTTGCTCTCAACAGAGTTCTGGCACTTTGGGAAAGTGAGTAACTGGGATTAGGCTCTCCAGGTTCACATCATGTCAGACACAGCTGCAGCAGAGGAATTTTCCAAGCCACCCTGAGCCCACCAAGCCCTCCTGCAGCTGAGCATCTACACCTTGAAAACAGCATCCCCACAGTCACCACATCCATCAGGAAGTGTTGCCCTTCAGTCACAGCCTTCCCCTTTGCCAGCTTGCTGGATCTCGCCTTGCCATCTGGTGGGATACCCCTGCTTTGGGTCTGGGGAGCTCCTTTGTGCAAAACATGGCTCTGGGCACCCCAGAAAACAGCTGCCAAGCACAGGTGAGCAGGAGGGCTGGCACAGTCTGGCAGGTGGGCCCAGGAGATGTGGGAGTGGGCCTCCAACACTGCAGCAGAGCAAAGTGAAAGGATCATCCCTGACCAGGCTTGGAGGCAGCCTGCAGAAAGCTGCTGTACTGGCTCTTCTTGACATCCCCGAAGCACAGCCTCTGCTCTCCATGCTCTCAGAAGACCAGGAGAGCAGCATTCAGCATCAGAGGAGGAGGCTGCCAGCTTTGCTCTCTCCACACTTAGAACAGATCGATTCTCCTGCCGCTGAATCAGCCCCACTAATGGCCACGGGTGCAGCAATTACAAACACACACCTTCCCTTCAGCGCTGAAGAAATGCCAGCGCACAGCACGGAGAAAGTTGTGAGCCCGCATGGATCTCACTGCGTTTCTGTGGCAAACGTGGGCATTGCTGAGTGATAACATGCAAAGAAGTCCCTGGGGAATGCCTGTCTCTTTCCTCAGCCCAGCCCAGCACAACCTCGATTGAGCAGAGGTTTCCTAAGCTGCCAGAGAACACTGCTGAGACGAAAGCAGTCCTGAGAGGAGGATGGGGACAGGGATATTTGGAAACCTCTCTGATCCCAAGAAGAGAGCCTTGCTGCTGTTCTGAGCATTGGGATAAGCCCAGGTTTGTTTATTGAGTCCAGTGACTGCATGGTGGGACAGGGCTGGTTTGCATTAATGCCAACAGGTGAGCAGTGCCCTTCGTGGTTCTGGTCTGGGCACTGTGAATGGTGGTTGTAATAATGGCCCACACCACAGCAGAGCTTCTCTCTGAGAGCCTTGGGATACACATAGCTGCTTGAGGTATTTCAGGACTTAGGTACTTCTGTAGAAAAGCTGCCTTGTTGTCTAACAGCATTCAAACCCCTCCCTTTTGCACCCTGTGTCACACGCAGCACGACACAAAGGTCCTTGGGACAGGCAAAAGAGGCAACCGCTTCACTCAAATGGGAAGAGAAGATGCTGAGGCCACCTCCATCAGTCCATCTCCATCCCAAGCCCTTTGATCTCCCCACCATTGAGTAGGATCCCTGACAGTCCTCCAGGCTCATGGGAACTGTATCTAAACCTTGCCGAATTCACCAGCCTCGGGCAAGGCTCAGCTCCTGGTCACCGAACTGTCCCTAAAACTTTGACTTTCACACTGGCTCAGCTCCTGTGGTGCTTCTGAGCACGCTGCAACAAAGCCACACGCAAGCCTGTAATGAGCCGTAACGGAACCAGAGCCCTAATTTAACGCCACATAACCAAGCAAGCAAGATGACACAGGGAATGGAAATTACAATGTCCTTTTGGGGGCACTGGAATGGAAAGTTTCCCTTTATTCCACCATCTGCTTCTCCCAGGGCACTTGTGAGCTGGCTAGGCCGCTGATGGCACCAGCACAGCACTGTGGGATCTGCTTGGATGCACGTGGCAGCTCCCTACAAATCCAGGGGCTTTGGCTGCATCAGGCCTCCAAGGAGCATCCTTCTTGGAGCAGAGCTATTGCCACATCCCAGAGCATGTGCAAGGCGGGGAAGTGTCACCTCCACACGCGGCTGCCGAAGGGCTCTGCCTCCCAGCAGATGCCACAGCCAGGTGTGGAGAGGCCACTCGTGGGACCCTGACACTCTGTGTGTAGCTGAGCCTGTCCTCCACCTACATCCCTGCTTATACCACATCCATGGGGTTCCTCAGGAGCTGAGAGCGAGTCAGGGCTCAGTCAGCTCCCCACGAAGCTGTTAGATGCAGAGCTGAGATTACAGGGGAGGTCTGTCCCTGAGGAGCTCATGGAATGCGTATTGGAGCTCCTCAGAGCAGCATTTGCATCGACTTTATTGTTAACTGCTTCCAACAGGAGAGCAAAATGTTCCTGTTGAAATGGTGATGAGGGACATGACAGGAAAGCTCACGGCAGGTGAAAAGGTGCTGAGTGGGATGGACTCTGCCCTGTTGAAAGAGCATGACCTCGGAGGGGGAGACGGGGAAGAGACTATCTCAAATAGGGATTTGTGTCCATGCTGCTGCATTTGTTGCTAGGTTCTTCATGGCCCTTATGTTCCCTTTACCTCATGTCTGGGATCTTCCCTGACTCATCAAGCAGGGAAACTAAGGCAAGGGGCTCCTGGCCTTACAGGCAGTGGGGAGGACCCCCGATGGTCCTCTAAGCCCCAGGGTGAGTACTGGCACTGGAAGTGAAACAGGAGGTGGAAGATGACTGAAGTGAAGCCTCAGAGCGAAGAGTGGAGTGAGGACTAGCTGCTTCAAGATCCCAGATCTACTCCCTTGGGAGCCTCAGCTGCACTCCTCCCCATGCTGGCTCATGCTGAACTCTGCATTCAGATTATCGGGCTCATTTAAACTGGAGTCTTGGCTGATGCCTTCATTCCCTAGTTGAACAGTATACCACTGAGTTAATAAAACTCTCCCATAAAAGCCATGATGCTGGCACTTTTCAGCCTCCCTTTCTTTTTCCCATTGGTGGAATAATCATAAAACATCTGCTCTAAAGTTTCGATTAAACAAGGCCAAACATGTTTATGTTCTAAAAGCAGCAAGAAAGTCAACCACGCTGACATGAACATAGCCAGGAAAGTCCCCACAGCTTCCTTGGGAGCAGAGGTGACCCTTTATCCTGCTGAGCTTTGGCCAAGGGGCACAGGCTTGCCTTTGCCCGGCTGTTGTCATGACACTGATGTCATTCCTTATGGGATGGGACTTCGGGACACAGTCATGCTGGAACAGGATCTAGATATTTTATAAAGCAGCCCAGTGACCTAAAAACTGGCTTCCCATGCAAAAGGGGTTTAAGCTTTTACTGAGCTGTTTTGAAGGGGTGAGAATCTTCAAGAAGACACCCAAAACTGCTTATTCTTATTATCCTCAGTGGAAGGGGGTACACAGCCTGCCAGGTGTTCAGAGGTATGTTTCTTTGGGAGAAGATCTTTTCTTGTTCCTTCTACTCTGCTCAGGGGTAGGTTAAGGTGACAGCTTGAGGGTAAAGGCCCCTCCATTATCAAAACACACTAGTGACTGGTCTCGTGAGCTCAATGAATGAAAGCAAAGATGAAGCTTCCCTGGAGCATTTCCATCAGGAAGACAAAGGAAACCCAAATTCCTTCATGAAGACAGAAAAATTTTCCTCATCATCTCCCTGGGCCACTAACCAAGCATTAACAGTATCAACAGAAATATGATACGGGCTGCAATTCTGAAGCCTCCCAGATCTACCCCATTGTGGTCCTACTGCAATCTAGTGCTGTGATATGAAGCTGGAGTTATGCTGAGCTGGGGATGATGCCTGTGCCAGGACCACTTCTGGGCTCTCAAGAAGTCTATTTACATGCAAGAGCAACATGCTTTTCAACCACAGAGAGCCTTGAGGCACACTCACAGCCTGATCCGTCAGCACCGCTCCCGGCCCATGGAAGGATTAGCTGACAGTCCAGAGATAGGGATTTAGGCTTATTCTGCTACTGTTTGGAAATAAATGACGCAGTAAATGGTTTTGCAGGGAATGAAACCAGTAGAAAAGCCCAGGGGATGGCTGGGTCATTCAGGTGACAGCAGCCACACAGGGTCATTGGCCTCAAGTAAGCTCTTACCTCCAGCTTCAGGATCAACCTGTGCAGTTCAGGGCAAGCACCCCCACCTTGCTCAAGCTCACATCTGCCTGGCATCTGCCATGGTCCATGCAAAAGCACAGCAGGGCACACAGGTCTCAGGGCCCCAGCTGACCTGCCTTTGTTTGTTGGAAGTCACCATTTAAATTGGCTAAGTCACAGTGCTGGAACCAGCCTGTGGCTCAGCAGCACACATCTGCCAGGAAAGGCATGGGAGCAAAGGCCAGGATACCCAACAGGCAGGAAGTGCAAACAAAATTGGGTCAGACCTGGAAGCAGATGGGATTGTCACTGGAAATAAACCAGAAGGAAGTGGGCAGGGCCTGTGGGCAGAGGTCACCTATCCTTAAACAGTGGGTAGCCGCCCACAGCACACCACAGGGCTGGCTGGTGCACAAACACCCGTGGGAGAGGGGAGAGAGTGTGGGATGGAATGGATGCGCTCTGCAGCAGCAGAGAGCTAATGGCCTGGTCAAATCATGGTCATCAGGGAGCATGGCCATCGTCACAGCTCTGTGTCCACTCTGCCAGGTGCTCGCTGGGACTTCATATCCTTGCTCACCCCCACTGCAGTGTCCTCTGGCCAAGCAGAAGTTGTGCACACAGCAGGAGCTGTTCCCTGAAGAACGTTCTCTGTTCTTGCTAACTCCAGAGCCTCAAGCAATGTCTCCTACAGACCACTAATTTAGGCACCTAAATATAGCCATAAAAAGACCACATTTAGCATGAAAACTTCAGTGAACAAGGCCAAGCTGAGTGCAGATTTGTCTCATGGCTGTCCCCACAGCTCCTTGGAACTGGGCATTACAATGATTTGTTACCTCCTTCTGAATTTATCCCTGTACCAGCTGCAGAAAGCCACCAAAACCATTTAAAACTGTTGGTCTTCTGCCTTTCTATTGTCTGACACAAGTTCAAAACAGGGATGTGACCCTCGGTTCACGAATCACCAAATAAATAGATTTAAAGAGAAGGATAAATTTTAAAGTCATCCTAAGACATTATGGGTCTGAAATGAGCCAACACCCTTAACTCTGCCCTGCACAGATGCTGTGATTAGGGAGCATCAGCAACAGGGTCCCAAGAGGTCACACTCTGTTTTGTCAGCCTTGGGGACAAATTGGCTACAATCTAACTGTGAGCTCTGAGTGTGTGAGATGAAGAACAGTTTTCTTTTGGGAGCCATCACCCTTAGTCACTGATGAGCCAACACCTATAGGCTCTATTCGAATAGAACAGCCTGGTGAGAAAACAAACTCTTCACAAGGTACGTGGAAAAGATTTACAGTCGTTACCACTTAACTGACTTGTACTAAGAACCGAGAAAAAGCATTGTGTGCTCACTGTGCTTGGCAGTTACCCTGTCCTGGCACACTGAGACCTCCTGAAGGAGTCAGAGTGGAATAAAACCTCTAAAAGCTTCCTCCTCAAGCCCAGAGAGTCCTGGTATTGCAAACCATCATTGGGATAAAGAGAGAGGGACGGGATTCCCTTTCCTTCACCTCACTGTGGGGACAGGCAGTGCATCACCCACTCAAATCCTGGATCCAGCCATACTGGATTCAGATTTTCTGCAGTTCCATTTGGTTCATCAGAATGGGATCAATTACTTTAATTAGCTTTTAACTCGCGGGGAAGCCCCAGTAATCAAAGCCTGTCTACATGCCATGTGTTATAATGGCATGGGATGCAAAGGCTGGCAGGGGCAATAGCACCCAGGGTTGTAGCTGTGGGATCTCTCAGACCCAAGCGGCAGGGAGGAAGAAAACAAGGAGAGGATTTTAATTGAGATTGTCCATAAAACCCACTAGACAGGCAATACCTCACAAGGTATTCTAGCTCAACTTCAAATATTGCTTCAATTCCAGTGACACCCAGACACCAAACCTCAGTGTAACCTAGACAATCCAAAAGCTGCCAAGGCTTCCCTAACTCTTGCACCTACCACGAGGGACCACATCTGCAGCACCTCTTCACTTGGGCTGGCAAACCAGAAGTGAAAGGCTTGGGCACACACAGCACCCACAAGCACGTACATCACACCCATCCAGAGGGATAAAATCAAGGATATGCCCTGCAGTGACCCCAGCATTCTTAAGCTGCAGGCCTTGATTCTTGGCAGACAGCATCGTCAGCCACCCAGAAATGTTTCCTTATCACACAGCATCTCTTCCTTCTTTTTTTTTTTTTTTATTACTTCAGCTTTACTTTAGCATTTTGGCATGCCAGCTCAGTAGGCTGTTACGGATTAGAGTTTAATAAAAGCAATCAAACACGGATGTGAATATGCAGCTTCTGCAACTCTTGGGTACTGCTGTTATATCACAGAGCACAGCATCTCATGAGAGAACATTTGCAGTTGTAGGAACAGTATATTTTAAAAAGTTGCAGTCTTTTCAATACCTTTTTCTCTGGCCAGCATTGTTAACCCACACACGTCCACCTTGATCATCTTTTAATTGCCTTAAGAAAGTCCAGTTGCTGTTTTGTCGGCTTTTTTTTTTTTTTACAGCTCCTCCTTTAATTTCTTTTAAACACAGTTCATAAAAGTACTTGCATAGGAAATATATCCTTGGTTGCTGCTTACGTGGGAGCATGCGAATATACTTCATTTGGGATAAATACAAGTACACTGGAAACCAGATTTTGCTATTATTAGAAGTAAAAATAAATGTCCTCGCTCACAGAAGCCTCATATGTAATAACATTAAATGCCAATGGCATGAAAGATACATTATGACTGATAGTCTTCTGCTTATGAAAGAACTCAGTCTGCAATTTAATGTCAAGCCACATTGTTCTCTTTCTCTTTCCTGCTCTCCATGACTGAACTCAGGGATGCTGCAGAAATTGCACTAGATATTTTAACCATGTGAACAATTGTGTCATCTCAACAACACATTCTTCTGTGTATTTTTCATTTAAATCACAGTCACCAGGGGTTGAGTTAGGAGGAATTAGTCCACTAATGCACCCTTGTCCTTGGTGGGAGCAGCTGTTCCTAAATTGCTTCTGACAGATGCCTGTCCAGTCCTTGGGGTACCCGGCACAAGAAGCCCTAAGCAGTGGATTGTCCCACTCCGCTCCCAACACCTGCACAGCCCTTTCTTTTGAAACCCCCAGGAACGATGTTACCAACCCACCTCCTGGTGACATCTGTCAGCATGTCCCTCTTACACCCACTGAAGCTTTCTCCCTAAGCCTTTTCCTGCTGTCTTTTTACCTCAGAGCACTGCCTTCCTTACCCTGCCAGCCCAGGATCTCTTTGGGAGTGCTCACCTCTCTCATATCCCTCCTTCCAGCCTCTCAGCTGGCTGTACTATCCTTGCTACTCTCCTGCTCCTCATGTCCTTCAACCCTGGTACCCGAAACTGGAGCAGAGGCCTTTGCACTGCAAAGCATCAGCTCATTCCTGCTCACTCCTCTCCTGCCTGTGCTGTCCAGTACATCTCTGCTCCAGAGAGATCTTTTTCTGTTCAGTCAGTTATTCCAGCCTCCTTTCCCTCTCCTTCTCTTTGCCTCCATCCTGCCCGAAGTGCATCCTGTTTACTTCAGACTGAGTCTCCCCATTTGGCTCAGATTAAATGAGTTGCACAGCTTCTCTCCACCTGCTGCACAGGAAACAGCCAGGCAAATGATAAATGCCACACAAACACTCCCAGGCCTGGGAACCAGACACACTGTTAGCCTGGACGGCGTGGGATGTCACACTAAATTGCATCAGCCACGACTGAGTTACGCTGCAGCATGCAAATCAGGGCTTAAAAGAGGTCAGCGAGAAGCTGGACGCAGGACAAGCATGGGAAATCCTGCAGCTAGAGCTGTTGCTCTTCCCTGGGATTTCACAGTTACAGCAGCTGAGAAATCCCTTCCTGCCCCACAGACAGACAGGGCCCAGCTGTATCCCACCACAGCACTGCTTAGTCCTGGGAGCTCCTGTGGATTTCTGGTGTCAGTCCTCTCCTGGAATGGGCTTGGCACAGTGCTGGTCCATGTGGGATGTTTGTTGCTTCCTGTTGAGGTATCTCCACTCTGAGCCCATGCATCCTGCAGTGATGCTTAGGTTGTGTTACACACTCCCCATCCATGTTCAGTGACCCAGCTGCATTGGACTGTCCATAAGGGTCTGAGCAAGAGCAGTGCAGAGAACAGGATTCATACTGGTCTGGCTGCAAACATAGGGCCCAAGCACTGCATATCAGCCAGAAGCAGACAGGATAAAACAGTGCAGGAGAATTCCAACAACATGCAGTGAGGCAGCTCAGGGAGTGCTCCTCTGGGGCACAGGCAGCCATGGAACCACCCATTTCCTTCTGGGACGCACTGCCAGCAGTGTGCTGATGTGCCCTGACATGAACAACAGCTGCTCTGCAGGAAGGAGCTCAGGATGGACCTGGATAAGGGCTCCCTGGCATGCACTGATGGGGATGGCAACAGGGCTCGATGCCCTGTCCCACCAGCAGATCTAGATTACCACATGCACTGGTGATGTGTCCCTGACCCTGCCACCCAGCAACAGGGAATCTTCTAGTCCTGTCTGAGGCAAAGATGAGGTACATTCTGAATAAGAAGCAAATCTAGATTCTGTGTTCATGTAAGCTGTTCAAGCAGGAGGCAGCCAATTTTAACGACAATCCACTCAAGACGCTGATCTGGCTCCAGCCCAAGTCTTTGTACTAAGCTCCTTGACATCCTGTTTAGAAAAGCATTATTAAAATCTAATTGCTTCATGCATATATTGCTGTTTTAATTATAACAGAAGCAGGAGAGAGAGATGGGAGCAGTAATCAATCTCTCTGATACTAATACATTTTTGAAGAAGGAACTGGCCATGGGAAAAGCCAATCTAACACCATCTGCAGAAACTAGAGGGAGATATTCCTAGTGATTGTCCACACTGCCAACAACACAGTCTCAGTGCAGCCAGGGGTGGCCTCCCTAAAGTGCTCTTTGCTTTGAGACACTCGCTGGGATGCTGCACCTGAATTAATTTTATATGTTTGCTGCTGTGTCTCTGCTGTACCAAAATGTAATTACTTCAGAGCCATAGACCAGTTAAACCCATCTGCTCAGCTGGCTGCTGAAACTAATGGATATTCTTTGCAACAAAGTAGTGCAAAATAGAGGCACGCTGGAAAGAAAATTATGTAGAAGTTATCAAGGTCCTTAAGGAAAGCACTTCCCAAAGTAATCTCTCCATTGCTGAGAAAGTCCCATGGGTACCAAAGACACAAACAACAGTTTCAGCAAAACAGTGGCCAAGATGGCAAAATAAATTACCTGACAAATAATTGCAGATGTAAGGACTAGAGGGGACTTGTTGACAGAGGCTAACTGACACTGATGTGCATCCTTAAGACTAAGTGGATGGCTCCACTACAGAAAAATTCTTCACCTAAAGGGAAGAAGCTACCAAGGGAAAGTGTGGTGTCACCAGTGCCAGAGGTATTTAAAAGATGTGTAGAAATGGCACTCAGGGACATGGTTTAGTGGTGGGCTTGGCAGTGCTGGGTTAACAGTTGGAACGATGACACAAAGCTGGTCACTATAGTGTCATTGAAAGCCTCAAAACACCAGCAAACATGGCCTGATCCTTGCCTCACTCTGCATTGCTGGAGCTGGGACAGAGGCAATGGTTGAGGCGATGCTGCCAGACAAACAGCCACCATTCCTCCTGGGGGCCCTTGGAGCAGGTATCTCCTTGATGGAGATGGCAGAGATTTTGTCACATCTGGATACCTCTTCTGGCTGCAAATTCCAATGGCATAGTCAGATCATCGTCTCAGGAGGGGTCACTTCTTCCCAGGCTCTTCTGTTTCCATTCTGACCCGAGCTCAGGCAATGACTCCTGGTATCGCCCTGGTGTGAGAAAATCCCTGAAACTCAGATGTGTCATCAGGCAGTGGGTCTGGGGGGAACTAGTAAGGACTGAGAATCTGGTGATGTTTGAGAGTCCTCAAGGTGACAACCAGAGTTATTCCTCTCCACAAGCACAAAGGAGATGCCTAAACCTGCCTGGAGGAGTGGTGGAATAAATTGCTTTGTAGAAATAATATTGCCTCAACCCCCTATATCTTACTGCTTCTCCCATGAAACAGTTAACCCTGTGTATCCTCCGTGTAAAGTGCTGGGAGGTGCAGCAAACCACAAATGCCACGGCATGGTGGTTTCTCCAGGCCCTTTGCTGGGCCAGCTGATCCAGCTCTTTCCCTCTCTGTGAGGGAATAGTCACCATCATTTGAGAGCTGGGTGAGATACAGCCCAGCAGGGGATGAGCCCATTATACTGCTGCATGCCTGGCATCAAGAACAATTCTGGAAAGAGATGTTTTCACAGCTGGCAACCAAGCAGAGAACAAAAGGAAGATAGAAAGGAGGCACTTGTGCTCAGAAAATTAAATCCAAATTACAGTAATTACACTTGCATTAACACCCTATTTGCCATAAAGATGCATAACATCCTTAGGTGAGAGCTGCAGCTGCCCTGAAGGTGAGCAGAAGGTAGCTGGAGAAAGAGCGCCAGCCTCTCCCTAGCTCTTAAAATCTTTAAGAAGTCTGGATCATCATGAATGGTTGGTTGTAATTTAACTTCCCCAGCAACCACTTGTAAATGAGCCAGCAATCCAGCAAGAGCAGCAGAGAACCTGTAACAGAGCTGATTTCTTCCAGCAACCCATGATTTAACCATAAAGAAAGGCATTGTTTTCTATTTGACAGTCTTGGAATTGGATGCTATTGTGGTGTACATAACATGAGACAGATTCTCACCTCGCTCTGTGATGAAATCACATTCTGTCAGAGGCATGGGATCACTGTCTAAGTTGGACTCATTAGCATAATTCTGAGTCCTTGGACCACAGAAACTTAATTCAGGTTCTACACCTAAGCAGAGTCAAGCACAAGGGAGACCAGCCCTGATGGTACTTTGGGAACGTCTTAACTGAAATCACTTCCTTGGTTTCAGTCCATATCCCCATGGGGAGATCTGGTACAAAGCCTTTCAAAGTCTTTGTGACCTCCAAACCACCAGGTGCTCTCACTTTATAAGTGGACTCTGCTAGATCAGCTGAGGAATGAATACAAAATTTAAAATGCCAGTGAGGACATCAACCCACCCTCCCAAACAAATCTGCAGACTGCTCTGAGATTTCATCCCAGTTATTTCGCTGATAACTGCTCTTTTGGGGTGATTTTTCAGCTGGTTACTCTTCCTGCTTCTGGCATAACTTCTGCATTCTCCTGGTTTAGCTCAGACATGCACTTGCCATTTGGCTTGGCAGCAAAAGACAAGTACCAAACCACAGAAGGTTCCCTCAGGAGGGACAGGTAAAGCACAGGATGGCTACAGAGGCTGAGGGTGAGAAAAACACTCAGCCCCTGCGTAATCTGTGGCGTAAGAGCAGCTGTCAGTCTAGTAAGCAGCCCAAGTGTTTGCTATTTCCTGTCATACAATAGATAAGAGTTTCAGCAGATTTTCTGCAGAAGGCTGCAACACAGGCAGGCAGTTCGAAGCCAGAAGGCGCTAATTAAGAAACACCAGGTGAGTGTTAATGAAAGAAATTTTGAGAGGGGAGAGAAAGCAAAGAGGACGAACCCTTCTCACCTCCTGTCCCTGGTCCTGTGTGCCCTTTTCTTCGTCACTGGAAGAAAAGTAAAGAGCTTTCTAGGAAGGAAAGAAATAAGAAAAGGAGATGACAGCTCTGCTGGATCAGTGTGTCTGTTCTCTGCCCTGGTGATGAAAAACAGGCTATAAAAGGTCTTCATTTTCAGCTAATGGTTTCACCTATGGAAAGAGAGGCAGAAGGTACTTTAAGGGATGAAACTGAGGTGTTGATATACCAGACTGAGGCCAGCAGAGACTACCAAGACTGTTGATGGCTAGAGGATTTTCATTGAACAGATACTAAGATTGGGGGCTTATTCAGCCTATAGAAGATGTGGTTCTGGGTCTAACAGGCACCTGCCTGCACCCAAGTGGAGGATATTAAGAAGACAGAAATGGACTCTCTGTAGGAGTGCACAGCAGGAGAATGAGTCACAACAGCCATAAACTGAAACAGGGAAGGATTCAACGTGACATGAGAAAGTTTTTCTCCACTGTGACAGTTAGTCATTGGAACAAGACTCCAGAGTGGCTGTGAGATCTCCAGCCTTGGAGTTTTTCAAGAGAAGCCTAAGCCCTGAGCAGCCTTCCCAACATCACCTCCAGCCTGAATGTGTCTGTGGCTCTGCAATCCCAGGATGTTCTTTATCCAAGTGTAAACTGGTGGATGAATCTTGCAGCTCTACCCTACTCTGCTGTTATGCTCTCATTGCAGACAGCATTTCTAAGCAAATGTCCTCTTAAGCCTTATACTGCTGATAATGTCAGGAGCAGTGCAGGGCAATACAGCCCTCAACTGGGCAATTCCCAGCCCTTGGAGAACACTGGCACAGACGGGACCAGTTCTCCAGCACCATTCTCCCAGGGTATCTAGATGCTGTGGAAGCTACACAGACCAATTTGAATGTTGGTGTCAAAGTGGTAAAGAGAAGAAGAAGGTCCCTCAGTGAAAAATGACAACCAGGAAGCACTGGAGAAAACCCATGGAGAGCAGAAGGCTGAGGCACATGGTGACAGGACCGAGGAGGAAGCTGGACTAAGCCTGTGAGAGCTGGCACCACGGGGATGAGAAAGTGGGGATTGCTTCCACATGCCTACCCACAAGTGGAAAAGCTGACCTAAGAGGCAAATCACCCTAAGAGGGGAATTAGATAATAATTATATAATCCCTGATAGGTAGGACAAATATATGTTTTCCCACTATGCTTGTATCAATGGCAGGAAAGGGATAACATGGGTTTAGTGTCGATAAATTCCCACTGTTACTGTAGAACCTTGTTGTTGCTGAGTGCTTGCAGTTTGATCGTTTAGCACACAGGCTAAAAAACCAAGCCATAATCAACATGACTGAGGAGTCTGTAAATCTCTTCACATGCAGCTACGTGGCCTGTTCTGAGCTGTCATTACCTCTTTGTAAAAGCCGTGACTCTCTCTCTGTAATGCTGCCTGACAATTCCCCTATCATTTCAATAAGATCAAAAAGTGGAAGTAGAGTTAATATATTTTTAAACCCAGAAATAACGATAATGATTCACACAGCTTCAGTCAGTAACCTGAACACAACAATGACTCTTCCTGGAGCTAAAACAGAGCTTTCACTAAAAGACAAGGTGTTTTGACCTGAAGGTGTTTGAGGGATGCAGACAAGCTAGTGCTATGCTAAATACGTGTGCTCAAGTCCTTGTTTAACTTGGTCAGCTGCCAAATCCCATTATATCTCCATCTGCTAATTTTAAGGAGCTTTCCCCCATTGCAAATCCCTCCCCATGCAGGTGCCTTTAGGATGAGATCAGGTTATATTTTATTAAAATACATTTACCTATGATATAGAATTGTATTATATACTACATATTATATGACATATGATATATGATATATGCATACAATATAGAATATAATTTTATTCCATATATAATCTTAGATTACAATCTTTAAATTATAAGTTATAAATCTTAATTTACTTTTGAGGTCCTCAAAACCTCCTTGAAGTCATGTTTCCCAGGCCTTAGGTCAACCATTTTGGTCTTTCAAGACTTACTTTCCATTTTTTTGTCAATCAATCAATCAATCAATCACCTCCACTGCAGAGTCAGCCCTGGATGCATGCAGAGATCCCTTCCTAGTTACATTTAAAGTTTTGCTGGTCCCAGCTCTCTTTAACTGAATCCATGCAGGTCTTTTTTAGTGCTTCTTCTTTTAAGCAGGGTGTTTATTTTCCAGAGAAAGTCCCATTCTTTCAGGCATAAGTAGTACCTTGACAAAGGTTTACTGCAGGTCTGAGTCAAACAGCAATTGCCAAGTAAGGCTGAAAGCCCATGGAGTACCAAGTGTATAAGGGGCGAAGTGGTGAAGAGATCTCATGTTGATAGACAAGCAATTCTTTCTGAAGTGGGGGAAACAGGTCAATTGCAATGTTTAAGTTTCCTCTAGGTCCTTCAACCACATCACATAAAATATGGCATTTCTGCAGCACCTCCCAGGCCAATGTACACAAGCCTTTCAAAAACCTGGAGTTACTCACTCGCAGGGAGAGGCAGGGACAAGGAGCACTCAGGGGTGTCAGTAAAGCCTGCAGAAAGCCAAAAGCACAGGCTGTGAAGTAACAGGCACAAAGGCTGTACCTCTCCAGTGAGCCCCTGACAGTGACTTCAAGCCAGGTAAGGGACAGGGAGAGAGAGGAGGGGAGGTACCAATTGCCTTGTCTTGGGAGTCTCTGCTCAGCCTCTGCTCACCACAACTGAGTATTTTGGAGATAAGGGAACTGAAGCTGGAGCTGGAGCTCTCTCTGCCAAGCCATCTCTCCTTCTTCCTTTGCAGGTAGGCAGTAGTGGTGTCCCGTTTTCTTGCTGCTTTTCTAAGTCAGCGCTCAGACTAACCTTGACTTGAAATGCAAACCTGACTGATTGCAGAGACTTTGTCTACCACACCACCATCTGAAAAATGTGGCAGGACATCCCTGGCTATGAGCAGGGTAAAAGCACTCTGAAGAATGAAATTTCCCCAAACAGTAAGGTGCAAGCAACTTGGAGTTTTTCCTGTTACTGCAGAAGGAATGGCAGATCCTTCTGCAAGTCTTTATACCCTACAGCCAGTCAGTATTTCCATCCTTGGTCGCTGCACTTCAGGCTCAAGCTACCCCAGGGTCTCCTTGCAGGAGCAGCACCCAAATCCCACTCTTTTGCTGGTGCTTTAGGCTGGAAAACCCCATGAGGATGAATTGAGTGAGACAGCACTTCCACAGCCCTGCCTTTAGCCTCATGGCAGCAGACAAGATGAGGTTTTTCAGGGTGGGCTTCCCTTTCGCTTGTGCAGCCTAACTTTTTCAGTCCCCAGGTTGCAGGAGCCATTTGGGCTCCAGTGTTTTTACTGCACAGCTTTTAAAGTACACCTTTTCTTCTTGAACAAGCAGTTCTAATTGAAACCAAACTCATCAGACTTTTGCTCAGCTCTATTATGAGCTCAAACTGAGAGGCAAAGCCTGGCATGCTTTTTTTTTTTTTTTTTTCATTGACATGAAATACACAAAATTATTCGTTTCCTACACTCCCACTGGATGTCCATCAGTTGGCCAGGCCAGATAAAATGAAAGCCTTTGAGTTCATTTCTCTCACTTAGCAGGTTCCTTCAGTGCAGGTCAAAGCAGGAGGCCTAATCCTGGAGAGGAATGAGCATCCTCCAGTCTCACAGCTGCATTTGCAAAGTAGTTTCTGGTCATTCTGGTGTCTGACTGTTTTGGTGTCTGACTTCAGACAGCAAGTCTATATAATCATCAAAAAGTCAGACGAGGCAAAAAAATAAGAAAGCACTGTAACTGAACAGTGTGGATATTCATGTTCCCTCCTGTGCTTCTGGGAAGGATCATTTCCCCTTTCCTGCAATCCCAAATCCTCAGGATATCAGAGCCAACACCAGCAACCAACTGGGGAGATTTCTGGTCTAGCTGAGCAGGGTTGGTGTGTATCCAGACAGCACAGGCTTGCAGGGAAAGGCAATGACTTTTATTAACCCAAATAATACATATCTGGAGAATAAAATACCAGCTGTAGGCCATATGCCAGGCATACTTATTTGCTTAATAAAAGGTGCTATCTGTGCCCACTGACTTTGACTTGATTACTGTGTTTGAGACCATCCTGACCACTACAGCCCCAGCCTCCTGGGAAGGGCAGCAATTACCAAACCTGATCAACCTAACAGCCTTAATCTGAAGCATTTCCTGGGGGAATTTCAGGGCATGACAGGGATCAGGAAGCTGAAAAAGGTAAATGCAGCAACTACCCAGAAAAGAAGACCATTCAGTTTAATCTCACTTTTCAGAACATAAATGGAACAAGACAACAATGTAAATGCCTGAAATGCATCATAACTAACATGAATTTGCACTAAAGAAATAATTCTGCACCAATCTGGTTTCTTTTTGCAACAGTGCAATACACCTTGTGGAGGGAAAGGCATATAGAAGTCATTAACCATGATTTCGAGAAGACTTTGCCATTGTCTCCCTTGATATTCTGATCCTTAAGTGAGACAACAGATCTACAGAAAGTGAGTAGGAACTGGTAAGATCCAGCTGACTAGTTGTACCCAGAGCTGTCAGCACTGAGTTATGTGTAACTCTCACAGCTCCGTGGTCTGGAGGGGATCTGCTCAGAGTTTCTGTTAGTGTTTGGACATTGGGACAGACAGGAAGGCTGCAGGTGTCCAGGAAGGCAGGACTGGAATTTGAAACTACTTTGCTGGACCAGAGATGAGACCTGGAAAACCCAGATGTGAATTAACCAGGACAAAAGTGAGATACTGAGAGATATTGTTAGTGCGCAGGGACAGTTCCCAGTACAAATACAGGATTGTGGGGAGGGACCGTTCTGCCATCAGGGTTGGCGGTGGAGGGATAATCACCTGGATGGGACCTGGCACTCCTGTGAAGCAGTGAAACAGTCAGCTCTGCCACTGCTGAGGAATGGGAGCATCACGGGCAGGCATGTGAAAGGATCTCTCTATGGGCAGCACCCACAGGACATGGTGCAGCAAGCACACAGTTCATGGAGGTTGGCCTGGGGGATAACAAGAAGATTTCAGCCCAACAGGTGGGAGGTGTGAAAACACAACACTGCCCTGGCAGAACAGGTCTCTGCACTGACCAAGCCCCATGAGGGGTGAGGAGCTCAGCCACACCCTAGATGGAGAGCAGTGGGATCACTGGCAGCTCCCTGGTGAGATATGGGAGTAGAGTAGGCCAGGGGATGTTTGCCCTAAGATGGCCTCACACAGTTGGTGCCCGGCATCCCATCTCACAAAATCAGTCAGTGAATTGGAGCATAAGAGTTTCCCTCCAGGAGAACCTCGGAGCTGCTTTGATTGCAGCCGTCACTGCATCTCGCACAGCCAGTGGGACTGTAAGTCAGACCCTCTTCTCTGCTTCACAGGGCTCTTCCTTCTCTCCACAGGATAAAAATAATCCTCTTGCATCAGTTCCATCAGTGTGAGCAGCAAGACATTTTATTCATTGGCAATCCCTTCCCTTCTCTCATTTAAGCAATTCTGCATTGAGCCCATCAAATTAACTTGTGCAAGGGACATTTATTTGCCCTGCCTGCAGGTGCAGGTGTCTCCCTTTGTTTTCTTTTGGAGGAGGCTTGTAAGTGGAACAAGCATGAGCTGGGGAGAGGCTCGGGAAGGGCTGGGAGAAGCGTGATGGTTTCAATCACAGCATGAAGGTCTTCAGAGGGGTACACCCTGAGCCACAAAACCCACAAGTGAAATCTGCAAGTGAAGGGCTTTTTACAGCAATGCATTTGGGATGTGTTTTACAACGGCACAGACACAATCTCCCAGGCAGGGAGCTGCCCTCTGTGTCTCCACAGGCAGCCTTAGCCCTTTCCAGCACAGGCCGGCTGTTGGGGAAGGCTGTGTCAGGCTCTGGCAGAGGCTCAGGAGGAGTTAGAGGAATGTGCCAAATATCAAGCTGTTCCTTTGGCCCTCGTAGCTGCATTTCTTCCTGTTCCATGTCATGACAAATTTCCTGCATTTGTCACTGCAGCAAATACCAGCAGGCTCTTCAATGATGGACACTGACCCAGAGTGTCCAGTTGATGCCCAGGGACAAGGTATCACAGAATCATAGAAACTTAAGGGGTTGGAATGGACCTTAAGGATCATTCAGTTCCAACCCCTAGCCCACCATGGGCAAGGGCACATCCCACTAGACCAGGTGCTTAAGGCCTTATCCAGCCTGGTTTTGAACATGGCCAGGGTTGTGGCATCCACAACCTCCCTGGGAAACCTGTCCTGGGGTCTAACCAACCTCACAGTAAAAAAATTCTTCCTAACATCTAACCTAAATTTCCCCTCTCAATTCCTACCTCTTACTCCTTGTAGGGCTCAAAGAGGAGTAAAAACCCACCTTCTTCAAGCTGTGGGGCATTACTAGGTTCTGTGAGGCAAGGCAAAACATCGTGGGAATGGGTCTTGCAAATTAAGACCAGTGTCCTGTTCTCCATCCCTGCTGAGTGAGCCCTTAGGTGCTCAAAACCCTGCATGACCATGAGCTGGGGAGAGTTAGCTAACTTTCTCCACCTTAACCACATGACCAGTAGATGCCATGATAAACAGAGACCAAACCTACAGCTGTGAAGGTACAGAGTCAACAAGGAGCTGCTGATCTACATTCCAGAGTTTTGTGTGCTTTTCTGGCCAGGTCATCCATTGGATGTCCGCTCCTCTCATCCATTTGCTCATACCAATGCCACCTCCTCCCTCTGCCCCTGCTTCACCTCCTAATTTTCTTCAGTTTTACAGTGACCTGGCTGGCTCAGCTTGAAATCTTGGGCTTGATAGTCTGTGACATCCAAATGTCAGGCAGGATGCAGGAGAGCCTTCCAGGATCTGGGCCGTGGTGGGAAGGGTTGTCCATCACTGCAGCCCAACTGCAGCTGCTCTCCTAAGGTGTGACTGTATTGGATGTGTCCCAAGAGCACTCAGCAGGAGGGAGGGAAGCACAGACAAGAGGCTGTAGGAGAGTAGATCCACGGTGTTTGTGGTCAACTGTCACTTGGCCACTGTGGTTCCAAGGGAGATGGGAGTCCTCATTCTATTCAATATGAAGAGGAGCTGCATCTCACCCAAGGAGATGCAGAGGCCAGGACCATGGCAGGGTCTCCCCAGCCCCAGGCACTGCTTTGCACCTTGTCCTCATGACAAGCCATCCCCTTGTCCTTCAAACACACCTGGTGGCTCAGGGGCTGAGCTAACAAGCTTTCCTCCTTCGTTCCCCTGTGCAGAGCCAGTGCTCAGGAATAGCTGCACTCCTGAGAGCTGCTTGGGGCTCCCTGGCATAAAATCAACTCATCCTCAGATGACCTGGAGGATAAACACCCACATTACCTCCTTCATCAGGCCACTCTAATCAGGTCTGGCAGAGGGGCTGAGCACTGAATTGTCTCTGCAGGGCAGGCTGCAGGCTGGCAGTCCTGCACTTACACCCAGACACTGCTGGAAGAATGAGAGCCTCCCAAAAAGCCTCCATTGCTGTCTCTGCCAAAGGCATGCTTTGAAAACAGCTTGTTCCCCTAGGGGTCCTTCTGCCTTTCTACTGGGGCTGTTATTCAGGCAAAGAACTGGTGATTTCTCAGGATTCCTCAATTTCCTGGATGGGACTTAAGTCATCTGCATAAAAATGAATGCACAGAGAACAGATAAAGAAACAGGAAGGACAGGTGAGCCAAGCAGGTCCTATGTGGCTGAGCAGTGCCTCACTTGCCATGACACTGTGCTTTCTGCCAAGGCACTGAAGGAAGCTGAGGCTTCGGTTCAAAGAGGAACTGTGCAAGCTGAACAGGCATATTCAGGCAATCATAGATCTAACCAAAATGAAAGTCCTTTGAAAACATCAGGCAAGGCTCATTCTCATACATTAGGCATTCTCCAGAACAGGCAGGGTTGGGCTGTTCAGGCTGCAGAGGAGCAAAGTCCAGACTGCTGGGACTTGGGGAGCTCTAGGATGGCAGACACCAAAGAACAGACACAATCTGTGCACAAAGGATGCAAAGCCTGCAGATAAAACAGTACTTGTAGCAACATAACAGTACCAATGTGGAGAAATACAAGGGAAGGCATAAATAAGGCACAACTAGAATCCAATTCTGCTTGGCCAAATTGAGATCTCAGTTACTGAGGACAGCAAATCCAAGGACACACACAAGATTTATGCTAGGAAGTCTTGACGGTTATTGATCACAAAACCAAATCCCCCTAGCATTTTTCTCCAAACCGCTAGTATTGCAAAATGGAGCAGTCTCATATCACTTTCAAACACTGGCAACCTTTTTATTACACAGACCTTCAAACACAAAACTAGAAAGTCAAAGCCAGTCTTCTTGGCCTTGTCAGTATCCCCTTGACAGCACACAGCACCTCGCAGAATGAGACTTGCACTTTAGAAATTATTCATAAGTACTATGGATTTTTTGTAAAATGGGACCTTTTTTTGCTTCAGTTGCCAGTGTTTCCATTTAACGTACTAAAGACATTTCACCCTGACCACTGGGAATTGACGCCAGCTTAAAATAACTTGTAAATATGCTGATGTTGTCTCTCCAACAACTGCCAAACACAGGAGCCATAGAAAGGGACATTACATAACAAAATAGTGTTGAAGGTGCATCCAGGAACAGTATAAGGAAGAAAAACTCCAGCTCTTGACCTTGGGGTTCAACAATGCTTCTGCTACATGGAGCTGTCTTCTCCCTTCGCATACTTTGATGCAACCCAAAAGTTATTTCACCAAAACCAAAGAAAACAGATTTAATGAGAGTATTCGAGTCCTGTCAATCTACCCGTTTGTTTGGGTTAGCTCTCCAAACCGAGTGAGTATCTAAGGTTGCCACACCTCTGTTCAGGATACAGAACCCTTTGTAAATGTAGATCAGCACTCTTGGACACCTGGATTTGTGCACAGTGGCTATACCCAGGGTGGACAGGTAAATATCCAAAGGCTTCCATTTTGCTCAGGAACTGTAGCCTGCTGGCACATGGACTATCTCATTTCCCAAATAACATCTTTCCAGGCTTAAACAGTCCCTTTGTTTTATTTCAGGCTATGCTAGACTGGGAGGAACTTGATGTGCAACAGTGGAGGGAGAAGCGATCCTAGGGGGCTGCAAAGGCCTTCCTGCTAATGGCTTTCCTAGCACAGTGGCAGGGCAGGAAATCATGGTGAGGAAGGAGAAGGCAGAAGGGGCATGGGAGCTTGCTTTTGCCAGCATTCCCTTTGGTGGTTGTTGATCTATAGTTATGAGTCACAGGTCTGTGTAGCAAAACAGCTGCAGGCCATAAGCAATGCTGCTCACACCCTGGCAAGCTCCGCACCAGTGGCACGGCCTCTTGCTGGGACCTGCACACCCCGAGCCTGGAGACTCTTAGGGCAACCACCTCCAGCCCTTCCTGCTCCAAGGCAGGCTCAGAGCCACCTGAGCCTGTTCATGTGCCTCCAACCTACTCTTCTTGAAAGCCTCCAGCACTGGGTTTTCTGCCCATACCAAAGAGTGAACACTGGTGCATATATCCTTATGTGGCCTACAAAAGTGGCACAGAAAGCTGTGAACAGTCAGGGATAAGGTTTCACAAGTCTCTGGATGCACCCCATGTTCCTCAGCTCTCTCCCTAACAGTACAGAGCGGCTACTTTCAACTAGACTAAATAACAGGGAAGAGACTGAAAAGAAAGCAAAAAGCATTTGCAGATTTCAGAGTAAGCCATCAAGTTGCAGGTCAGTTTTTATGAGACCCAAGTTCACTTGTGTGTGCCTCCTTATCTGGAGGCCAAGCTGGCTCTGGAGGAGGCAATCATCATGAAGGCAGGGCACAGCAGCACACCAAATTCCTCTAGCACTGCTTGTGCTTTGTGATTCTGGGTCACTGGGCAATTAGCCAGTTCTGGAGACACTGAGAAAATCAGCCACTGCTCAAGCAGCAGAGAAGGCATTGAGAGAGAAGCATTTGGATGAAAACAGAGGGACTAGGAATTACACTGCCAAACCAGGAAACTTGACCTGTTTGGAGAGGACACACAAGTGCTTTTCTCTCAGACAGAATGAAAGCTGTTGAGATAGAAAATTTAGGGACAAAATATACTTCCCTCAGTACTAAACTGCTCACCAGCCCAGGACTGATGTGACCTTGGAGAATGTATCTAATCCCTAGCTTCCTTCCTTAAATACAGTCACATGTATAGATGGACTGTACGTGTTGGGACAGAAGGAGGGAGTTCAAGTTTATATTTCTGTATTTACATGCTGGTTGGTTGATCCTATCATGAAAATTAATCTACAAACATCAGTGGTTTATGTCCAAAAAGGAGAGGGAGGAGTTCTGTTACTTTATTTGAATAAAGGGAGAGGCCATGGGGCATTCCCCTGGGGTCTCTTAAATTGCTTGAGTATGCAGCTTCCTTTTTGTCCTAATTTCCCTGCCGCATTTCCCTCTCTTTCCCATTGGAAAGGTACAGACTTCCCAAACCACCTGATACCGAATCGCCCCCTTCTAATGTATCACTCCCCTTTTTCTTTTCCCCCCTTTGCTTCTTTCACCTCTCAGTATGTATCTTTACCTATCAGCAGACCCACGGTTTGTTTGTAAAGACAAATCCCTCTCACTCTTTTCATCAATCAGTGGAATTCCTCCCATTGTTTTTGACCTCTCAGTATCTAGCTTTTACCTATCAGCAGACCCACAGTTTGTTTGTAAATACAAACCTATCTCATTCCTTTCAATCCCTTACACCTCCCACAGCTACAGGAAAACACTGAGAAGAGAAACAATCTCCTGATGCTTAATTCCTTCAAGATTCTCCTTGTCACCCCAGGTGATAGCAACACAAGGCTACAAAGCAGTTCATGATCAAGCATCCCACTCTCTGTTCATCTGTTCACAGCATTCCAGCCTAGTACCTGCTCTGGATGTGAGCTGCATCTCCCTGAAACTGGGGACAGGCATGAAACCAGGGTCCCTTCCTGAGAGCACTTGTGTGCAGTGGGTGCTGCTGGGGAATGTGAAGGAGGAGGAAGAAACCTNGGGGGGGGGGGGATAGGTTTAAGAGAAGATTTCAGCCACTCCTATTGTCTCCTTTGGACACTTCCATGAACCTTCCCTAAATCTCCTTCCCTCTTTCATCTCCTTAAAACCCTAACATCCTCCCATGGTCCATCACTCCCAGATCCCACGTTCCCAAATCACTCCCAGACCCTGCCATCAGCTACAAAAAAAAGCCACAGTGCTTCAGGAAGCAAAACTCAATGCTCCTTTGTTGGCTGAACAGCCTTGGGCTGGATCTGGCCAAGTTGCAAAGATGCAGGGGGTCATGAAGTCCAGAGATAACACCGGCTGGTGTGATAAGGCACAGAGAGAGCAGAGCAGCTGCCCAGCATGTGCACATGGACGTGAAGGTGCACAGCCAGCCCACACCCCTCGCTTGTCCCCACACTATAAGCTGCTCACAGGTACACAGCATTGGACCCACAGGTGTGCGCCTGCAGCTCCTGAACATGTGTAGTCCTGGCACTGGGTCCTGGTGAGGGCAAGCAGCTGTGTTCCCCTTCCCACTCCACTCATGCCCAGCTAGACCCAGTCAATCAGGATTTACTGCCTGGGAAGAAATTCAGTTGTTACCAAGAAACAGAAAAAGAGATGCTTTGCATGTGAAGAAACCAGTAGCAGAAACAGAGATTGAGATAATCATCATAAATAATCCAAGATAAATATCCAAGACAAGCATCAGGCCAAGAAGCTGTCTGCCTCCCTGGCATTCAGCCTGGGTACTGGCCAAGAAATTTGCCTTAGACTCAGCAAGTTCTGTATTGTAACCTTTCTTTGATCTTCTTTCTCTTCTATTCCTACTCTGCTGTGCTCTCCCAAAATTTCTAAAAAACACTGCACAGTTTTTTTTATTATCTTCTGCTTACTTTTGGCATTGGCAGAGGTCAAGCCAGGCTACTTCAGCAGCTTTTAAAAAACAAACCAAAGCCTATGAGCAGCTACATTCTTCTGACTGTGATGACAAAATGCTTTAATTTCTTCCAACCCTCGAACGAAACCCAGAAGGCGCACTAATTAAACAGCTCTGCCCCAAACTGATTCTTCTTTCAGCAATGCTTCCCTTGGGTGAACTCAACCACCAAGGTCGTTACAAATTAGAAATGATACTTTATTAGTTAAACAATTCCTGCCTGACATCCGCTGCAATATTTAAAGAGCGCTTGGAATCTAAAAGCAGCTTGGATGACAGCAGAGAGTCACTTGTTCCTACCGCTGCATCTTAAAGTAATGCAGGCATTTCTGTCCCCCACTTCTGAGCCGAAGGGCCCAAACTAGTTTCACCTTATGGAAATAAATGAAGCTCGGGACTAGGAGATCTCTCTGTCCTGCCCCAGAGACTTCAGTCTGTGCTGGTAGGGAGAAATCCAGGACTCAAATCACCACGGCACAGACACCTGAACACCCACTGTGCTTGACATCCCTTGTACAAAGGACCTCTGTGCCCTCTGTGTGCCCTTGACACAAGTGCCTGATGGGTGGCAGAGACCCTGCCCCTGCTTCCTCTCAACAACAAATGCACCTTTTCCCATGAGCCACTATGAGTTCAGGATGCCAAAACTCACAAGTAGTTTTAGGCGTTTTTTTAAGATTTTACTCTGTGTCTTAGTGAAAGTGACTTCTGAAAACACCACCTGAGAAGTTCCCCCCTTGGCATATTTGTTCCGCCAAGTGTTCATAAATGAGACTGTGCTAATGTAGCTGACAGCAAAACTCAGATTATTAAATAACACTTCTTAAAGATCCCCCAAGTGTTTTACGAGCATGAATTAATTATGTAGCAGGCCAACCCTGCGAATTATTTAAAGAGATCTTGAACCTTCCCTCCTTGCTCAAGGACATGAAGGGAAGAAGGGATCGAGGTTTGATGAGAACCCAAGCATCCTATCTTCCCTATTTCCACTTATCCACCACACCAGCTTTAACTAACAGCCAAAACCCAATAAACTCGGACTGGCTGAAATCTCACCAGGACAACATTAGCTCAGACACTTTTTGTAAGCTCTATCTTGCAACCCCAGCAATACCAAGAAATCTACAGAACATGGAGCAGACAGCACTGTGTCTGTTTTTAAGGGAAGCATGGGGTTTGGAATGACATGGCTATTAAAAGTTCTCTCAAAAAAGTTGATTAGTCTGCAAGTTTTACCTGTCAAAAGCAGTTGTTCCAGCTCTGTGGGAAGGCAAGCCCCTGTGACATCAGTTTGAAACAGAGGGGTAGGGGAACCTGGATGAGCCCCTGATTGCCCCATCCCTTTAGCATCCTGGTTCTGCCAGAACTCAGCAAAAGACACCTGCCTATATGCAAAGGAGCTGACAGAGCAAGACCAGGCAGCTGAGCTCACACATGCTGGGTTTGGTACAAAGGCCCCAGCCTTCAGAAGTACTGGCTGTGGCTTGTCCACTTGGTTGCCAGGCAGTTTTCCCCACTGGGCTCTGAGGGGATCAAGTGGCAAAGAGAAGAGCCTGGGATACCCAGGTACTCTGCCAGGGACAGGCAGGTTTTTCTATTTGCAGGGAGACAGCTGGGATGTCAGGACTCCTTTGCACAGTTTTGGACTCTCTTCACTTACAAAAATCTCTGGGAGTTCTGTGACTGTAAACTCTAGCCTGGGGAATCCCAGATAAGAGGGAGAAGTTGAGTCATTTTACAGAGGAAAGCTGGTTGCACAGGGGAAGGGTGCAAAGACCACAGTGAGTTGATCTTCGGAGGAGCCTGGATCAATACTCTGGAAGTACATCTGACTTCCCACTGTGAGATGATATTCTTGCAAACACAGCTGGAGGCTTGCTGCTTAGGACACGAAGGCTGGTGCTGGTAAAGAAAGGAGATAGACAGGAGCACACACAGGCTGGCACAGCCTGTTTGGACAGGGCTTGACTTCCCTCTGCTAAAACATTCTCTTCCATCAGGTAAATCTCCTAACCACTTGTTCACCTTTGGCACTGAGCAGGCTAGGCCAGGTCCATCACTTTGCCACCACACTGCACGTCATCAGTTTTAAATCCTCATATCTTTCAGGGACGAGGTGGCTGCAGCCAAGGAACTTACACACATAACCAGTCATGCCTGAATATCCCTCCTTCCTCTCCACATGTGTGGGAAACATTTAGTTCTGTGTTTAGTGTCCCTTCAAACCTAACCAGGCCAGCAGAAGACAGATAGTTTAATAACATCAGACCAGCAGAGTCCATTTCCATCCCATTTATATGTTGCGTAGGATGTAGTACCTTTTTGTTTACGGTCAGCAGTAAGCAATGGAGTTAGTCCTAAACTCAAGTTCAAATTGCTTTGTCAACAACATGCAATCTGCCTTTACAGAAGGTCAGCAAAGAGAAATTACAACATTCATAACTGCATGGAGGGCTGCTGCTGGCCACCAGGAGTGGAAGGAGACATCTGAATTCACACCTGAAGGATGGGATGCCATCCAGAGGGACCCAGACAAGCTTGAGGAGTAGGTCCATGGGAACATCATGAGGTTCAAGGTCATGTGCAAAGTGCTGCACCTGGGTCAGGACAACCCCTGCTATCAGCACAGGCTGGGCATGAACAGACTGAGAGCAGCCCTGGCCAGAGGGACTTGGGGATGCTGGTGGGTGAGAGGCTGGACATGCCCCAGCCATGGCACTCACAGCCCAGAGAGCCAAACGTGTCCTGGGCTGCATCCAGAGCCCCGTGGGCAGCAGGGGAGGGAGGGGATTCTGTCCCTCTGCTCTGCTCTGCTGAGACCCACCTGGAGCACTGCATCCAGCTCTGGGGTCCCAGCAGGGGAAGGACAGGGAGCTGCTGGAGCAAGTCCAGAGGAGGGCACCAAGTTGATCAGAGAGATAGAGGACCTCTCCTGTGAGAAAAGGCTGAGAGAACTGGGATTGTTCAGCCTGGAAAAAGTAAGCTGTGGGGTGACCTAATTGTGGCCTTCCAGTACCTGAAGTGAGCCTACAAGAAAGATGGAGAGGGATGTTTTACAAGACATGTAGTGACACAACAAGGGTGAATGGCTTGAAACTGACAGTGAGTAGGTTTAGATTAGATATTAGGAAAAAATTCTTTACTGTGAAGGTGGTGAGGCACTGGCACAGGTTGCCCATCACTTGAGAGTGTCCAGGGCCAGGCTGGATGGTGTTCTGCTCTTCCAGCACAGTATTGCTGGTTGGCCCACAGCTGTGGTGAAGGGGAGAGCAGCCACATTTATGTGTGTGTCACCCCTCTCCACTGCTTAAGCCCTTGTGCAGGCAGGGTCCATGGCCAAAACTCATGCTCACCCACGCACAGGAAGGACTCTTAAAGCAACAAGGAAACTTATTCTGAGTCAACTTAATGACAGCCCAGAGAGCTTGGGGTGGTCTTGGGCTGAAGTTTTGATGGAAATAGAAAAGTGTGAAGCATATGAGAGATTCTTTTCGACAGCTTCCACAACTCAGCCCCATGCCATGCTACTGTTTTCTCTGCCCTCTCAGCACAGGGAAGATTCACATTTCCAGTGGCATCCAGATGAAGGAACCTTTTTAAAATCATTCTGAAGACTCTGGAGAGACACTAGAGTGATTAGCTCCTGGCCAAAGACCCTGCCTAATACAGCAGATTAGTAGAGTATATAAAACGTTTGGGAGTACATAAATAAAAGATGATCATCTTGAGAGATTGCTTTCTTGGATCAGTTCTAAAAAGCCTGAAACTGAAAGACTCCACTTAAGACAACTGGATATGAGAATTACAAGGGCGTAAAAGGACACTGCATTTACAGCCATTCAACTCATAGCTGGATGAAGACCAGAAAGAAAATCACATAATAGATCCATGTAAAAGAGGTAATCATCCTTCACAATTGGCCCTTATGGATGGGTGGAAAAAAAAACTTCACCAACCCACAGAGGCACACGTATCTGCTTGCTATAATTTGAGACAAGGACCCCAAGTCTCCTTACATATTAAAGATACTGCTAGCTCATTTACAGGACAGTTGACACGGTAGTCAGGGGACAGGCTCTGATGCAGGAGCTCAAGAAGACAGACAGCATAGCTTCTCTGGGAGGACTCAGGAAAGAGCTGAGATCTCCTTTACTTGATTTCAAGGAGTTTTGCAAATAAAACCCAAAACTCAGAAAATATGTGAGTTTTGGGAAACAACATCTGCACTGCTACTGGACCAAAGCTTGTTTGGACCATGGTGACAGCTGGGTTCGGCAAACCCCTTTGCCACCCCTCCACACTCCTTACCAGGAGCAAACTGAGTCCTCTTGCTCAGTCAGGAACAGACACAAGGATTTAACATCCCAGATATCCTCCAAAAGGCTTGAGGTAATCGTAAGTACTTTGCTAGAGAGAGGAGCTTTGCCAACACCATTACATGGAAGGAGAGGGGACAGGGACAAGGTCTGAAGAGATCTGCTGTGGTTGGGGGAACGCAGCTTATCTTTACCTTGGGCATCTTGCGCAGATTGGGAGAGAGCTTCAAGCAGGTGATGAGGCCTAGTTCATCTCCAACAATGATAATAGGGTAGACAGGATTGAACTGGATGTGCGTGCTTTTATTTTTCTTCCTGGTCACCACTTGCTGGATGCAGAGAGGTTCAAGCTTATTAACGTTCAAGTCAAACACATGGGCCTAGGGAAAAAAAGGAAAGAACACAAAGGAGATTAATTAGACAAGAACACCTCTCAGTGACAGAATGATGGCTGGAGAAATCAGAAGGAAAAGGTTCTGTTGAAAAAACGTCCCAGCCACAGTACACAATTACCATCTGTGCTCAGGGTTGTGGTCTTCTTTTAAGTAACCAGTGTAGAAGTCAGCTGCTGCTTTTAAATGACTGTGCCCCTCCTGCAGGGGCTCATGGACAGGGGACCGCTTCCCTGCTGTGGGTGCAAGCCTTGGCAAGGCTCCAGCTGATCTGGGCTAGAGAAGACTCAGAGCCAGCACTGCTAACCCCACAGACCTTAATCTCCCTTCTCAGTGCAAGTAATGAGACAAACAGGTGTTAAATCAGAGTCTAACAGAGACTGATGCCCAAAATGGGGAATGCTGTCAGAAATTCTGATTACTGTTTATTATAGAGCTCTCTAACATTTTCAGCTTAATAATAACAACAATAAAGACATAATCCAGTAAGTAATAGGGAAGTGATGGGAACAGCCATAGTGTGATTAAAGTGTACCCTGGGGTAATGCCAGAGAAGCACAGGAGAGCTTGGTGCTGGCAGCTTACTCCAGCCCAGACATTACACCCGCACATGTTCTTCTCCCACAGCATCAGGAAAAGTGCCACGTAAAAATTAGCCAAATAGAAAAGAGGAGGATGGAGGGAGACAGGCCTGAGGACCCACTCAGGCAGGAGTCCCACTGGCACAGTGACACAGACCTGCCACATCACCAGCTGCACAATAATGCACATTTAATTGTTCAGAGGAAATAGTGGCAGTTACTCGAGAGAATGAATTAACTTAACATTATCTCCCAATAATTGCTATTAGCTCCAGTTACTGATACAGACTGCAAAGGCTAATAAAACATGATGTCCCTCTCTTCCCCAGGGCTGAGGTGAACCCAGCATCCTGGATTTCCATGTGGTATCCACCAGGAAGACTTTCAGCCTTATGTTTCTCTTCCCTTTTCTGTCTTCAGAAAAACTAGGAAGGGAATGCTTTATGCTAACAAGTACAATGGGAATATAGAGGAAATTAGGACTGAACTACTTGTAAACCTCCTTCCAGCTGTGTCCTGTTTACCAGCACTTAAGAGACAAAGGAAACACGTAATTTCAACAGTATGTCATGCTGACAATTTGAATCTAGGAATTATCTGAAATCAGACAATGCTACTCTATAAAAGCTTATTCCAAAGAGTGTGGAAGGTATCAAATCCGTACATGTACTTTCCCATTACCAATGAGTCAGTGAATTTTATCTGAATCCGTTTATAGCACAGAGCTGGGCCATGTGCAAGCACGTGTCGCAGGAAATCTCATGAGCTGCTGTGTCTTCACAGGACTATAAGCCTAGAAATTTGTGATGTTCTTGGTCTGAGTGGGAGAACAATCGTCTTACAGATGCAAAAAAGAAGAAAAGGAACACTGCCTCCAGACTGAAGTAAAATAAGATGGGAAAGTTCTTGAAAAGTGGACAGGGTTGTCAAGACATATTTTGAAGAAATCCATGATAGTACAATTCAAGAATGGAATAAAAGCATCAGCCACAGACAAGGATTTGCAGTTTGGAGAGCCCTTCCCCAGCCAGCAGAAGCATAGGTGAAAGCACAGCAGTGTTTTTATCTGTTCAAAATACCAGGGGCCAGCATTACATTGTGAATTTCGACTTGACACCTGAGGTCTCACAAAGAGAGAGTCCAGCAAAGACAACTTCAATTTCCAGCCTCTAGACATAAATCAAGGTGGCTCTTCTGGCTTGTACTTTGCACCTGCTGTCTTACTATCTCGGAAAAGGAACAACCACTCTTTCAAGCATTTCAGTCTCCCATGAGCTACACTCATTATAGATCTGATTTCTTGCCTTGATAGAATACACTTTTATTAATTTAGTAATCTAAGAGCCTGGGAAATACTCACTGATCAAGTAGCACCATTTGGCCTAGGGGAAAAAAAAAAAAAGACAACAGGGTGGCCAGGTTTCTTCTCGGCAGACAGGTCTGCACTGCTCTCTATAGGGCTGTCAATAAACCCCACACACACATCCTGCCCAGCCCTGCACTGGAGAAAGACAGCATGGCCAAAGGCTCACTGCAAGCTGAGCAATTTAAATTACTCTGGGTGAGGCTGTTTTTCAAAAATGTCGTGAACAGCCCAGACAAGCACAATGGCTAGGACAAGAACTTGAAACCATCAGCAATGTGGAGAAGGTCAAAAGCAAACAAGTTTATGAATGTTCCTACTATAAAGCTCCTCTTTTATGAGCTTCTAAACAAATGGGCTTGTTTTCCTTTGCCAAGGGAATCGTGGAAAAGAACAAACTTTCTGTTCTTCAGCTGGAAACATCATCCTCATATCAGCTGTCAGACACACCAGATGGAGGGGTGGGCCACGGGCACTAAGAAGGACTTCAGAGGCTTTGATTTAGAGACTTACAGTTACTCTTAGGAGAAAGGGAAATGGGGTCAGAGCAGCACTGTTTTTGATACTTTGGGAGTAGCCTAAGAGTTGCACAGGGCTTCCCACAACAATCTTGAGGCAGATTAACAGTGCTGCAAATCAGCAGAGCTACACGTGGCCAGCACTAGCTGTAGAGCTGCCTAGGGCTTTCTGCCCAAAGAATGGGAGATTGAAAACCTGCAGCTCTCCTTGAGACTCCTAGTCCCAATCCCAGGGTCCCTAGAGCCCTACCTGCTGGCTCAGGCCTTGGAATTAAGGATTATGGAGTGGGATCCAGCTGGATCTCCCACCACAGAGACTCACCACCAACAGACAGTTTTCTCTCCATCCCACTGCCATGGTGGCCCCTGCCCCAAGATCACAGCTGGCACACAGACGTGGCCTCTCAAGTCTTGCAAGATGGGCCCTCTTAGCGTATATGACCCAGAGAAGGGCAATGATGACCCACACAAGTGCTACCTAACCCCACGTGTGACTCGAGTACTGGATTCAAGGGGAGCCAGGATGACCAGAACCAGAGCCACATCCAAACTCTCCTTCATGGAGCACAGGTTCCAGGGCAGGCACCCATCCAGCAGCACTCAGATAAGAAATGATACTCAGACACTGTCAGGAAGCTGGTACAAAGGGGCATTTTTATAAAAGCTGTTACTTTTATCATTATCATTTCAGAATTTACAAACCAGTGAGAGTCCTCCTATGAACAGCTCCTCTTCCCTGCCAGCTCTGCATGCCTCTTCTCATGCTGTCGAGGCTGGTCCCTCACTGCAGCTGCTGAGACCTGGGGCCATCACATTTGCTCACCCACACTCATCCAGGAGCAATTTAGAAACTACAGAGTGAAGGTTTCAAACCTCTGGGTTTTAGACCTCAAAAATGTTTCCATTTTGGTGTACATCAGTAGAGAAGGAAGCAGAAGCCTCCTGACAAACTCGTTTCTATACTTTCTGCAGATTCCACAGAAGCAAGTGAGGAAGCTGGAGGGCCTGGAGCCCTGCTGCTTGCAGACCACAGCAGACACCTTCTTGGGTTTTTTTTGCTAATAAGCTAAAAATACAATGGGTAAGGGCATTTCAGTTCTTTTTTACAGACTACTGAGGAACAATATGTGGTCACTTGCTTAAAGGAACATACATCAGACTCCAAGAACAAGAGACCTGGAAAAAGATACAAAGAGAGAGGAAAAAGCAATCTGAAAATGTCTGAAATAGGAAAGTGCAAGGATTCCCTTCTGTTTCACCCATAACTGCAGAAGAATAAAGCTCTGGGTAGTAAGAAATCACTCCAATAGCAATTTTATTTATAATCCTTGTAAATCTCCGTGCCTGCTCCAAGAAAGCACAGGAGAAGATGTAGCATCTTCCAAATGAAGTCCATCTTCAGGTGCTGAGTTAAGCAATTCCTTGCAGCATGGGGATTTATCAGCTGGCATCAACAGCAATCAGAAAGAAACCTAGACCCACAGTACTGAAGAGCTGGACAGGCTGTATGCCAGGCAGATGTTCAAAGCAAATTTCTTGACAGAAGGACAGCAATTCTGCTAAGTCACTGAAAACAAGCACCGAATTTAAGCAGATGCCCATTTTCCTCTGGGGTGGGACCAAGTGAATTCTGCAGTTTCTGATGCTTTTTATCCAATTAGAACAATTTTAAACTGCCACCACAGTAACAACAGCGTTTCTCTTCATGCTTGATGTACAGGCAATAATGGATCTAAGTCTACTGTGTCAGAGTTGCAGAAAATGTTTGACATAAATGAGCTGCTTTGATGCCTGACTTCCAAACAACCAGAGAAGAAATCCAGCTCAGTTTCATCCAGACCAACAGCTCCTCTGTCTATAAACCATGCCAGTGAGTTCCACCTAACTCCAGCTGTTCCGTGCTGCGGCTCCGCATAGCTCCTCTGCAAGCAGGGCACAGTGCATGTCCAAGGCAAGAACCACAGCTCCAGCATCAAACTACGCTCAGAGTTTTGAACTTATTTCTCCCCACCTGCTCTAGAAACTCCACTTCCACCTTGAAAACCAGCCCAGGCTCTCATCAGCTCAGCACCTCTGGGGTGACTTGGACTCTTCTGTCCTCATACTCTTTCACTCTCTGACCTTAAGCAACAGGGAGGGAAATGCAAGGGGATGTCAGGGGGAAGCAGAACTCTTGGTAGAATTTCTCTGCCAGCAGAACAAACCACTTTATTTTTGTGGCCCATTAAGAAGGGAGCTGAAGAGCTACTTTGACCAACACTGCCTTTATTTTGTCCTCAAACCCCTGCTGAATCTGCCATGGCTGGAGCCTTTCCTGTCCTTTTATTCCAGCCTTACAAGCCTTCATTCCCCAGCAGTGGGCTGGACAATGCTAGCATGTTCAAAAACAACCTGATGGCAACCAGAACCAAGACTGGGGGGAAATATATATGTGTATAAGAACAAGGCAGATATTCCTGGTAACTTGGCAACAAAGAATAAAATCAGTGTAAGAGCAAAAGGTGAGGGATAATTTAATACCATGCTGCCCTTTACCAGTTGACATCTCTTTCAGTGCTTGGCTTTCACTGTCCTTTTGATCGATCTACCTCATTTTCTTGACTGAATCATGATCCCTCATCCATTTGCAAACTCCACAGATGATTTGTTCCAAACTCTCAGGTAATACATTTAACAAGTGGGCAGGCCACCCCCAGACTCTGTCTAGCATCATGACAGCTACTGGAGCATGCCAAAGGCACTGCATGAGCAGCCCAGCTTGCCCTGCACTGGAGACCTTAGTTTGCTTGATTTCTATACTGCTACTGTAGCAAGAACAGCTTCTAATACAGTTAATTTTCTCTAGCAGGAGATTTTTCAGTTAAAAATTAATGTTGTACAGTTCTTTGGTCCCTCTGACATGCAAAGCAGTTGGGGTCTTCGCAGGAGAATATGAGACCTGACTCAGAAAACATTCATTGCCTCCCTGCTTCTGCAATGACAACACAGGAATTCTGGTCCACAGTGGTCCTGATCATAAAATTCATGGGCTCTCACAGCACCTTCATGTTACTGGTGAAAGAACAGGCTCCAGCTCTGAACAGATATGTTCAGAGCAAGCTTTGGAGGAGGAGGAGGAGGCATGTGTGAAAGCTACTTCTTGAGCTGAGCCAGCCAGGAGCCAGCTGCATGTTCTGAGGTATGGGAGAGGGCTAAGCACATCCCTGTGTCCTGCAGCATCCCAACCCTCTGCTTCAGGGCACATGATACAGCAGGGAAAAGAATGCCTGTCACCTGATTTAACTGTAGGGCCACATCTCTCATCTTTTCCTCATTCATTAAGAACTGGGTCATTCCCAATTTGACATGGTAGGAAAACAGCCTCAGCCTTAGGTGATTTGACTCAGCTCCCAAAGTCAGTAAGAAATTGAAGCCTCAGCATGTAGAAGAGCTGCTATTCATTCAGACAAGCTGAGGACCATTTGGCTGCTTCTGGAAACCCCAAGACATTGTTTTACAAGAAAGCATTTTTTTATTAAAGCTAAATTTCTTGTCAGTTACCACTTCTGCCAGCCTGGCTCTCCCCTGAAATCTCAGTGATTAGAATGAAATAGTGTTCCTGAAGTCAACCTGTAAGTATGTGCTAGATCCCCTTCCTCTGATTTACCAGGCCTGTTACTCTTAAGAACAGAATTAGATTGGTTTTATGCGAAATGGCCTTAGTAAAGCCTTACTAGACTGCCTGGTCCTTGATCTACCAGTGCTCACAAATAGAACAAACAATGTTTTGTCCCAGGATCTTTCTGAATAGCTTATTTAGGCTGGCTAATCCCTTCTGTGCTGTCACAGTCCTTAATATCGGGCAAAGAGTCTTTCTTCCACTCTTTTGACTTCCCTACTCTGCCATCCACCACAAACACCTGATAAGGAACAGGGAGACAGTTTCATCAAGTCCTTCAAGTGCCCCACAGCAAATGTCCCAAGGCTGAGCTACCTGAATAGACCCCAGCTGTGCCAGCCCCGCTGTGCTCTCTCTGCTGTGACCCAGTCCCTGATGTCAGGCTGAAACTGTCCTCGCACACCATGACCAAGCTCCATCTCTTCACATGTTGGCAGGGTCCTGGCTATGCCCTGCCAGGGCAAGTCAGAACTGGAGGCTGGGACATGGGCAAGGGCAGGCAGTTGCACAAGGAAGGGCAGCACCACATCTGATGGGAGAGGCAGTCACTGCTCTCTGCCACCTGCACCCCATGGCAGGCCAGCAAAGCTGCTCACAAGCAGATACTGAACTGCCATGGTTTGGAGACTGGCATTTAAAATGAACCTGCACAGACTGCAGGTCATTATAAAATGCCAAGGAATAAAGATTAAGGTTCAGGAGCTGCTATCTCTGGACAGAAGGATTTGACAGACAGCTGGAGGCTCTCAGTGGACAAAACAACAGAGGACCAAACTTGCAAATTCAAACTTAAGTGAGGAGCCATTCCTAGCAGTGAATTAATTAATTAATTAATTAAGAGCAGAGAGGGGCAGCTTTATAAAGGCTTGCATATTCTCCTGTTGGACTTTGTGCCCCCAATAGATTTTTATGCAAAGTCTAACAGATGAATCAACACACAAAATCTTTCGAGATGCTGTTGAAGTAATTTCTTTGATTCACACATACATGAAGCAGAAAAAGGCAAACCTGGTTTCTATGTGGATGAAGGAACTAGTTAAACTGATCTCAGCAGATCAGTTTTGTCAAAATGCTGTATTTCCTAATCTGAAAGAGCAATAGCTTTAGTAATGAAAAACTAGCCTGTGAGCCTCTGTGTAAAAAAACCAATTCCTGCAAAGCCATCAACAAAAGGGGTTTAAATTTGACTTTGCACTGCAACCAACTACCATGCTGATAAAATTACCTCACCTGCAATCAGTAGGTAATGGATGTGAGTGAGCAGTAGTATCCTGAGATGCCTGATGCACTTTTTGAGGCCTGGAGCCCCATCAGAGCCATGCTAGGACAGGACGAGGGCTGCATCACTAGAGAAGTGAGGGCTCAGAATTTACAAGAGCAAACCAGTCTTCCAGGCCAGCTTTATTCCCTAAAAACAGCTGCTAGTGGAGAGAAGTGCCAATGCACAAAGAATCTGGTGGCAGGGGGAGTAGAATGGGGAACAGTCTAATTGGCACAAAGTGAAGGCAGCATTAATTTTGGGACTCTGACCATCTATCTCATTGAGTACTGACACGCCACCAGCCCTTGTTCTAAAGCTGACTCTCCAGCAGTCCACATCAATCTCAAAGATTCAGCAGGGAATAAGAATGAGCCTTTTAGGTTTTGCAGTAGAAGAAAATGAACAGTTTAACAAGAAACAGCCACTTACACTGCAAATACAATTTCAAAGCCACTTTAAGAAAGCTCCTACCCACTTCAGCCTACTCAAAGGTCCTTCCGGGTGATGGCAAAGAGCCTCATGCTCATTTAGTGTCTTTACACTCTTTCAATTGCCCTGGCCACAATGCTGAGAGCCAGGAAGGACCTTGTCCCAGCCCTGCAGAGCTGGTGGGGGCCCCATAAGGCATGGATAATCCCCCTGGGCTACTGCAGAAGGGTAGGAGCAAAGACTCAGATGCATCAGAGTCATCTGTAGTCATGTTCACTGTCCTGACTCCTCTGGGTAAAATCATCAACAGATGAGAGGCCTGCTGGTACCCCTGATTCACAACCTACAAGAAGAGGCAGGATTAAGCAAAAAATACACAGGGAAATATTTGCAAAACTGAAAGGTTTAACAAGCCTCTTGTCTGCAAAATCATTTATGCTTTAAAAATGGACATTGGCTTTTTCTTCCAGTCAATCCTAAATGGGCAGCAAGTTTTTACAAACTGCTCTGCATACACTCACATGCATGCCAGCACTTAGCAAGTGCTTCTCTCTTTACTCAGAAAGGTTGGGCATCAAGACCAGCTGGCAGAATAACCTTGGCATGTTATCCTGTGAGTGAGCTACAACAGAAAGCTGGTCTTCAAGACTTCTCATTCAAAACAGTTGTACAAACAGTAAAATAGGTTTATATAAGTAGGAAAGTGCACACTCACATCCTGAGCAGCAGCACAAACCATTAAGTAACTTCCTGAAGGTTTGGGTTGTTTCAAGTATTTCACATCTTGAAAGGTCAACAGTTTCACTAATGGAGAAAAGCCATGGAGCATATGTCTGACCAGTTTTCTCTGCAGAGTGAACACTTGGATGGCATTTATCTTGAGGCCATCAATATTTACCAAAAATGGTTATAACATGACTTCCTCTTGCTGTACTTGTAATGAAGAACACAGCCCAGAAAAATATGAGAGCCAATGGACTTGTACTGTGTAAAAGCCTGTAGTAAAACCCCTGGGATCCTCCTTTTCACACAGGACATTTCACAGGGTCATAGGATTAGAAGGCAATTCAGGTTGAAAGTGACTCACAGAAGTGTCTAACCTTCTGCCTAAAGAAGGGTCAACTCTGAGGACTAATAGGAAATTTCAGGTATGAGTCCCAGTTTTACGTGTTTCAATTTTTTTTTCTGTTTTAACGTAAGTTTAAGATGGACTTAAAGCAAACTCCCAAAAGCAAATGCTGCCCTCTGTTCTTACAATAAGCTGATTCATATCTCCACGTTTCCTGTACCCTAAATGTAAGTGTCGAGGTATTAGTTGAAAACAAACCAGTGGGAGATCGCAAGTCAGAATTATAATTTAATAGGAAAATTAAAAAAAAAATGCTATAGTACAAGAGCACTGACAGAGTCAGAATAAAACCTCAACCTGACACCTTGTTAGTCAGGGTGGTGGTAGCAGTCCAGATGAAGTGGTCCTGTTGAAGCAGTGATCCTGTAGGAAAAGGGTCTGGTCTTCACCTCTTGTCCTCTGGGAGTCCAGTAGGAAAGGGCTGTGTGTGGTGTTCGAAGTCTCAGATTATATCCATGATGGAATGCCTGGTTCCTCCCTCTGAGCAGAGCATCTCACAATGGGATGGTGAGTCATGTGGCAAGGCATTGATGGGCCATTAACAGGAGATAGTCCGGAGGGAGGAGGCAGGAAGCGCTGCCCCACCTGGTTTCAACAGCTCATGGAGATGGTGATAGAATACACTGCAACCCAGGACACCAGATATTCAAATCCACCTCCAATTTTTTTTTATCTCCAAAGCAGGTCTCTCCTCCCAGTTAGCCTTTTTCTTCCTGTCAGGCTTTTACCATTTACAACACAAGGTGTTCTCTCTTATGAATCTTTGTTTATGATCTTTCTGAAATAAAATGATCAGCAAGCAGAGCAGGAGACTAAGGAAATTAACCAGAACATGATGGAGAGCAATAGTAGCAGTTACTATCCACTGCACCAGCAGCAGAATGTGCACACTTGGGTTATTTATGAAGAGGTAGTGCTGTCCAAAGCACATGCTCAGCTGCCAACAAACATATTTTATCATAATGACCCTGATATTTACAGCTTTTATTAAATCCCTACCTCCTGAATTCATGGGGATTGAGAGATTTTTATATTCAAAAATGTCCCAATTTCCAAGTCAGTCTTAGGGGGCTCATACATGTTTGGACATTTTGGACACATAGCATCAGCTTGAATAAGGAAAAGTATTTTACAGAATACGCCAGGTATCTCTTGAAGACTGCAATTAGGGCCTGGCTTTAAAACCACCTCCAGGCAACCTTCAAATTTTGCAGGCATTATTATGTGCAGATGCCAAGACAGAGGCTGTTTGCAAACAGGAGGCCTTTAATGTTTTATTTTCTGGCTTCATGTCCTGTATTTTCTGTTCTGGAGAATCATAGAACATCCTGTTAATGTAGATTTTTTTCCCCAGCATTAATGGAGCCTGTCCTTTGCGAGGCACTGAGTTATTCACAAGAAGTGCATTCTTCTACAAAGTGGAATATATCCAGAATAGAAATAGCTGTAAACAACTGTTTACTCCACTTCCACTGCAGATCTAGAAGGTTCTGTTCAACAAGAGTAACTCAGCCGTGTCTCAGGCACACCCTGCTGCAGCCAGCATGGTTAGTAGCTAACACAGAGGCTCAGTATTTCTATCAGCATCAATCCTGGCCAGCCTACTGCAATGGGAAGGCAGCTCTTGGCTTGACCTGTCCTGCTAGGCAGCCCAGTTTTGAGCTGCTCCTAGTTGATAGCCACTCTTCTCGGAGTTTGGGATAGAAGGCATAAAGCAGAATTAGGTCCTACTAAATTACGTTTTAGTTAGGATTACTGAATTAGATCCAAGGATAGCCAAGGTGAGATACCCTAGGTGCAGTGCTGCCAACTCAAACAGGCTTTTGCCTTATCAGTAGCCTTATATGGATTCCATGTCCACGGATGCTGCAGCTAATGTGGCTAGGAGAAGCTGTGGGTGGGATGGGAAGACCCCATGGCACAAACTCTTGCCAAGTCCACAGCAGTTTCTCTGCAGTAGGTAAAGATCTGAGAACAAACCCAAGTGACATGAAGCATTTCTAGAGCTGAACTATCACTGCCAAAATTTGACCACATAAATAAGAAATCCAAGTACACCCAGGATTTACCCTCCAGCTGCTCATGCTGTCCAGAATGCATCCCTGCCTACAGACATCTCCATCCTTTTCCCCACAGTTAGGCATCAGGACACAGCTGGGGTACCTGGAGCTCTCTGCCCTGCTCACCCCAGCACTCAAGCAAAGCTGTGACTGTCAGCAGAACAAAGTCACTGATGGAAAATAAGTCAGAGGATGTGATTGATGCACTGAAAGCACTCCCTGCCTTCATGCAGGACCTTCATTTGGTGTCTGGGAGACTGGGAACAGACAGATCCACTAAAGAAGGACTCCATCCTGACCCTGACTGTGAGGGAAGAGCATCAGCTTTCCATAGGCTGTGGCATCCTGAGCTTTCCAGGGACACTGGGTAACCCAGTGAAGAGATTTCTGTTGCTTAGGAGAGACAAATTCATACCTTGAGCCAGTGTATCAGTGAAAAAATTGTCTTGCTGTAACATAAAGGTTAAACTACAATAAAGTAGCCAAGTCATCAATTCAATGATAGGGATAGCATCCATTTGCTGGAGTAATTTTGGCCAAACTGCACAGACTTTCCAGGTTATACCAGGTAAACATAAAGCCCATGGTAAAAGAGCAATGTAGTACTCATACAGTACTAAACCAGTATTGATGGGTAGCCACATGCCCCTGTTACTTGCCAAGCCCATATTAACCATCTCAGCTACTGCAAAAATATAACTGCCATCATGTCAATATTAAGATTGGTCTACAGAGTTCATTATCAAACTATTACTCTTAGAGACAGCTCCACATGGTGGAAAAACGTTGACTTTATTTAATTGGAACAGTTGTATTGGCTGACCCTGGGCATATTACTATAATTGCTTTTTTAACATCAGTGTAGGTATATAACCACTTTATTCTAGTGTTTTTCTACACCTTGAAAATTCGGAACCAATGCCCTGATGTCAGCTCATATAGGGGAGTTCTGATCTGGAGCATCATCTCTGCATCCAGTACAGAGGGATGTACAGTACAGAGGGATGTACAGTACAGAGGGATGCACTGGGGTTTCATATGGAGGAAGTTCAGTGTTTCAATCGAACCATGTGCAAGCTGCACGCCTGCACTCACATGGTTAACAGGAGAGCAGGGAGGGATTTGTATGAATTTGCAACACCTACTTTGAGAAGGACTGAGAGATTAATGCCCAGGGATATGTATGCCAAAGGCAGGAAAGCATAGGAGAGGGTGGGTTCCTGCTGGTGGCTCCCTGATATGCTTGGCCAGGACTGGGCTGGCCCATTCCCATGCTTAGTCCTAATCTCCTTTGACTTTATCTCAGCTGGAATCAGAGCAGTGTTGCTCCCAGCCTCTCACCTGGCCATCAATGGTGACTGCAGCAAACACCGTGGAGGAGTAAGCAGACCATGCAACATCCCCTACAGCAGTACACAGGTCATAAACAAACATCGGAGTCCTATAGAAAAAGACACGGAGAAAAGAATTCATGTAAACACATGACACTCTAGAAGTGTAACACTGAGCCATGAACACTTGGATGTTGCAGAAGTGGGAGATAGGGTATTTTTCTATATCAAATTACAGGCAGGGTCTGAGCCAAAGGCAAAGCAAAGCTGAGCCCCAATACAAATGGGTCAGGATTTGACCTGCTGCAATGAGAAGAGAGGTAGCATGTTTCTTTCTTTCTGAAAGCATTGTGAAAGCTTCTTCCCAACACACATAGTAAGATGGAGTCTCTCTGGTTAATATTAATAATCATATGAGAAAAAATGATCTCCCTTTTCTGGACTTCTGACAACAACATTGAATATTAGAGCAGTATTGGCAAGAGGAAATATGTGACTCTGACTGATTTACAAAAAAATCAATTTCCTGATTGAAACAAGACATTCCTTAACCACTAACCCTGAACTTCATTCCGTATTTTAAAGTGTTCCAATTTTTTTTTGCTTCTTTGGCTCTTAGGAGGTTCCTGGCCCCTGGAGCTAGAAGCCAGTCCCTGAGATTTCTCTGTAGCATTTCTCTGCCACAGTAGTTCCTGCCTGAAGGAAGCCAAGTCTGAAGTAAAACAAACAGGCTCTGTGCTGCTTGGCACACAGCTTGGCAAGTTCCTGGGGCAGCCTATGCTAAATCTTATATCTCATACCTGGAGTATGAATCTGAGTTTAAAAAAAAAATAAGCAATTAGCATTATCAACAGCTGGGAGGGAAACTAGACCGAGGTTTGAGCAGAGTCAACATGTGCTGCTGGCATGTCAGCTGGACCTCCTAGCCCACACCAGGACCCAGCAGGACCTACTTGACAGTGTGATCCCAGATCTTGACTGTCCAGTCAGAGCTGCAGGAAATGAAGACTTTCAAGTGGAAGGGATTCCAGCTGATTGAGTCCACAGCCATGTGATGGGCATCAAACACATCCAGAAACTGGCTTGAATAGTTTTTTGAACACTGCAATGGAAAGAACAAGTCAGTAATCAGAACTAGACCTCCTGAAGCTTAAGTTCCTGTAGAAAGATGCCTCTGAATACTCCTACAGCCTCTCAGGATCTTTTGGGCTGGCTGGGAACAGGTGGCTGGTACCCAGAGGTACTACAGAAAATCAGTAATTTAGCACATTCTGTTTCATCCCACTTGCAGGCAACATTCTGCTCTCCTCTGCAACACTCTGAGATAGGAATTGAAGTTGTCTGGTTGGATTTAAACAGCCAGGCCCCAGAGACCATTCCCCACCGTGGCAGCTACATTGCCTTCCTATCAACCTGGGCTCCTGCTGTGCTTCACCTATGTAAAAGGTTCACAAGAAAGGCAGGGGAGAACATCCCTGTGCTGCTCAGGAGCACAAATGCTCGCAGCACTGTGTGCATTTGAAGTGTCACACTTAAAACCTCCAGAAACAGTGCTCTCAGCACAAGAATGTCCTACCAGTCCCTTTGACTCTAAGGACTTTGGAAAAAACTTCTAAGTCCTTTCCTGTCAGCAGCCTGGACAGCCTGCTCAGAGAGCCTGCCCCATCGCACAACTCTGCAGTTCTTTCTGTTGCGCCACTTGAGACTTTCCAGAGAGGTGTGAGAACCACAGAGGTTGTCCAGGCATGTCCCTGACAGGCCAGGGGGCTCCACTGAATGGCAGCCAACAGCAGCCTGTGAACTGGACAACGCCTACACACATAGACAAGGGTCAGACCAGCAGCATCACAGCTGTTGGTGCTGCTGAATTGCAAAATAAGGGATGTCTGCAAGAGCTGGAAAACATTTGGGACCTTTAGAAAAGTCAGTTTGTGTGTGAGCTTATGAAGCAGGGAGCAACTACAATCTAACTGGCTGCAAGGGGACTTGATCCAGATCCTGTCAGTTCTGTGTACACAAAAATTTTAGGTTAACATCCCCAAACCTCCTTTCCTCCAAGCACATTAGAAGCTTCCTTCACTAGCAACAAGGACCCCATCTCACATGAAATGTCCTTTTGCTCATATTCTCACACACAAACGGTATCCATACAGCAGCTTGGAGTTGGTTTCAGGATTTTCTGTTGATTTGCCTCAGTACTGTCACTACGATGACTTTTCAGCACCTTTCATTACTCCCTACTGAATGCAGCACCACATCATCTGCCTAAGTACCAGGATTGCTGAAGTGTTACATGACTTTAATCCTTTTGCATTGCAAAGGATCCATTGCAAACCAATGATCAAACTAACCATAAGGCTTAACTGTTTATTATAAGTGACACTGTCTTGGTACTATTCACTGCTGCAGGTACTGAAATAAGAGTGCTAAACCATTCCCACAGTAACAGCTCCTACATCCCTGAGAGGCTTGCTGTGGTAGGAAAGGGAAACAAGAAAGTGGCTCATGCCCCACTGAGATTTACTGGCAGTGTCTATAGCTTGCTAATAGTTTGTTGTATACTCTGTGTTGCTGTCCCTGCATTTAATTGTGGGACAGAAATCTCCTTTAATGTCATGTTTCATAATGTTACTTCATAATTCTTAATGATCAGCCATCAGGAAAATCAGTGGCTTGTTTTGAAAGTCACTCTGCTGGAAACAGACAGAACAGGTCACAAGTAATTAACACAAGAGAGAAGCTGCTTTATCCATCTGTCCTTTCAAGTGTGTGGATTGAAGGTCTGTAATACCTGAAAACTTTGAAGAGCGAAATGTTAACCAGATTTGTCTGCCTCCAACAGAACTGTAATGCTCAGTGCTCTGTTTTCAAAGGCTTGTGGGGGCTGAGCCCTTGATCAGTGCAGCTCTCTCGGCATTGGTACAGGAGATCCATAATACTCTGGGATGTGCTGATCCACAGCACTGGCTTTGCAGTCTCCATGACAGAAAAGGGATCTGCATTTTTTTCTAAGAGATCAGCAACAAAAAGATTTCTGTAGGACATATTCCCACCTGTGTCCCTTGTAAGAAATGAACCTTGCATGCGTGCTTTAGCCCAAAGGCATCCACTGTGCTCTGGCAGTGCCTGCCAGCCCCACAACACATTCATCACAACCCTTAACGTTGTCTCTGAATGCAAGACAGGGCTGCTTCCTCCCAAGATGCATTTTGAAGAAAAACTACAAACTTGAGAAAAAGCTTAAAAAAGAAGCATGACTTTAACAAATAAAAAGAGTTTCTGAGCTAACTAGAACTGCTGGTAAAGTCTTTCCCTATTATTGAGTTCAAGAACCCTACAGTTATTAGACACATCAGGATGAAAACAAAACCACTGGAATATGTGACACCTAAGTCCTGACAGCAGAGCTTTGAAGAGGATGACTAGATTCAGAGAGAAGGAATTTGTGCAGCCTGTCTGATCTTCTGGAGCACTGCTCCAATTTTCTGAGAGTGTTTTTCTCCTACTTAAATGATGGTAGACGTGTTTGAATGGTAAACAATATTTTTATGATGAGACAGAAAAGGAAAAATACAACTATGGCAATATAGGAAACCAGTCAAAGATGACTCTTGACAAGGCTACAAAACATGGGGGAGGAATACTGGGAGAAAAGGAGAACTCCGAGGACATAAAACTTATGAATAATCTTCATTGACAGCACTTCAGTTTACACTAGACGTTAGTCTGACACAGAACTCTCCCACATACATGGTGAATGGATGGTTATTTGTGTCCTTATAAGGCAGAGGGTTTCTTCAGTTCACTAACAGGAACACTGAGAATCTACGCAATACAGAAATCCAAGAGCAATTCTTTTCAGAGAAAGTTTGTATCTGGCAACAGAAAGACAGTGCTGCCCAACACTGGCACTTCCAGGCAGCTCAGGACATCCAGATGCTCTTCAGAAACCACTGACACAAACTGGTCCCATGTTGTGGTGGACAGGCTGTCAGCAGCTACACCAGACTCTCCTGGTTTTAGCTCAGTGACTGCTTGTAGAGATCCGTAACAGAAATGCTGAGATTTCCAGAAGGGCTTAGAAGTAGAAACTGAGGCAGGCGAACACATCAGGAGGAACAATGGGAAACGGCAACCAGACAGAACACAGACAGAAGCCCCAAATATAAGGTGGTGGGAAGATGAGGAACAGAACTCAAACCATAAAATATCCAGACAAGGAAAACAACTTTGCTTAAGACAAGTAAAACTAAACCCTGAGGCGAATGATCTCTCTATTAATAAAGGGTCACTGGAAGTCAGAGCCTGTCCGGAACCCATTTTGTCATCCTCTTTTAGGGAAAACTCAAGAGATGTGATAAGGATTCAACAGTCAGCATCCTTTATCATCTGTAATAACAATAATAATCCTGTCCCAAACAGAAAGATACAAATGTTCTGGCACGTAGTATTACAGAATGAGTATGAGTGAAATTAGTTTTGTTTAAAATGAGAATAACCTTTTTTCTAGTCAGTCGTGCTCTAGGTTTTATTATATTCATTTGTTACACTCTCAAGAAAACTGCCTAACACTGAAAAAGCCCAAAACCTTTCTTACATGAGTGTATTCAAATGTCCTCACAATTTTTCTGCTGAAGGCCTGTTTATTGGAAGTAATTCTGACCAAAGACTTAAAGTCACAATGTTTCAACATGAATCTCAGAGACCATACTTTTTGATACCAAGCTGAACAATTCCTAAACAGCAAGTAAGATATGCAAAAAAGCATTCAGAATTGCATTACAGAATCATATTAATGCAGAAACAGTTTCTCCTCTACAAAAAAAGGGCAATAGATAGGTCTGTGTGTAATTTAGATAATGATTTCTTGGCTTCAGAAACACTATTAACTAAGCCATTTTCAGAATTTCAGCATAATTGTTCTGCAGCTAAAGAATTAACATATTATCATGCTATTTGTGGGCATGCCTGGTCTCTGGGGAAATAAAAAATAGTTCCCCTGGAATTCACTTTCCAATTTATTTAATAAATAATCTAAAATTTGGCCTATGCAGAGAGCAGCCCATGTTTGATCCCCGAGTCAGACAGCATGTGAGGAATCTGTCCCTCTCACTCAACATGCAAGTGCAGCACAGAGATCTGAGCAGCTCACTCCTGCTCTGTGCAGCCACAGGACCCGAGAGCTGCTCAGGCTACTGTGGGACTGTCCCTGCTCCCAGTATCCAATGGGCAGCTCCAGTAACAGTTCAGATGTGCAGTGTTTCAATGAAGTATGTGATGAAGGTGCGTGGTAGTCCTTGTGAAATGTCTAGAACAGCAGCTGACCCCAAAACTTTTGAAACTGCTAGTAGCAAATTCTTGGGGAATGCTAAAGGTGCCAGCACTCTTCCTCACATTTTTTGTAGATACAATGGAAGCCTGCTCATGCTAGACACAAGATTTCTCTTCTCTGTGTTAACCCCTACAGTCTGATTGAAGATAGGCTCTTCCTGCCAATGGGAACATCAGGGTTTTATAGGACTGTGTTGCATGATCTGAGAGTGGTCACTTTTCACTGAGGCTTATCAATGCAAGAATGCTGCTTACCAGTAACCCTGACAACGTAGGGGGAGATGCTATGTAACAGTATCTTTCTACATTTTTCCACTCAAGAACTGCTAAAATATCTGTGTGGCTTCATGGCTAGGATCACTTCTTACGTTAAAACCCCATCCTAGTCCTAGTTTCACTGAAGATTATCCAAGGCAGAAATACCGACAGCTTTTTCAATGCCAAATTCTCTCCTGTCCCGTGCTCCTCCATGAAGAGTTTCCTTTCCTGGCTAACTCAGCCGGGACACCATTCTGAATATTTCTCCTGATGGCCCCCACCTCACACTGACATCCACTGCCATGCTCACCACATCCTTCACTCACCCAGCCACAGAGGAAGCTAAAACCTGTGGTTCCTCACTGCCTTTTGATCAGGACTAGACACAACAGTACCCATCAATTTAGAGTACAATACCCAGGGTACCAACTCCTGTGGGTGACCAGACAACTCAGAACACCTGCCCATGACTGTATGGATGGTTTGTATCCTGAAAGCATCAACCAAAAAAATGTGCACCTGCCCAGCAGCTCAGCTGCCCACTCCTCCCACCTCCCTTCTGCACCTGTCTTGTCCAAAACAAGTGAGCACTACTCAGAAATCCTCCCTAGACACTGCCTGGCAGAGGCAGAGATTTCAATCAGCATCATCTCTCTGCAAGGGATACATATTTGTTAAATACATCTTGCCTAAATGACTGATACTGATTTCAAAATATTATTTCCTTTGGGTCCTTATTCTGTTTCAGGTTCATTTTACAGGTGGGATATGGGGAAAGGAGTTTACATCATCCACTAGGGACGGCTGGATGCATCTGCTCTGCATGTCAGCCTCCTGCTGATTGTCCAACCCCCATGATGATGGGCGGTAGCTACAGGTTTAACAGAGCCCCAGAGCTAGCTCAGAGGAATGCTGTGCAAATAACAGTTGTATTAGGAAGGAGCTCCTGGCTGTATTTTCAAGGCTAAATACAGCAGAACTCAAAACTTCCTATTTTTAACTCAATTTTTCAAGACAACATGACGCCTGTGTCTTTTTGTGTGTTCATCTCTCTTCACAAACAACTTTTGCCCTCACTGGCATTTTCAGCCAAAGCTGGCTGCATGTGGGATGTGGTTACGTTAAGGTCTTACATATTCTGTGACAAGCAATGGCCACAGAGTACAAAATATCTGGGCAGTGCCCCCAGTGTGGAAAGGGCAAGCACAGCTTGGCTGCTGCCCTCCCCACATGGCTGGAGCTCGCTGGCTGACAGTTCCTGTCCGGCACTGGGAACAAAGGCACCGGGCTGTAGGAGGGCACTGGAGGGGAGGTAGCCAGCACTGTTTGCAGGAACCAAGGGTTTTAGTGTGGACGTGGCATCACTGAGCTGGGAACAGTGTGGGGTGACCAGAAGGAGGAAGGTTTGAGCATGCAGCAATGGACTGGAGACAGGAGAGCAAGGAGAAAGTGGGACTGGGAAAAGGTTCTAGAAAGATCTTAGATGTCTTTTCCAACCTAAATGATTCTATGATTCTATTTGATTGTGGAAGGGAAGGGCTGCAGAACATTAATCCATAGGAAATACGGCTTCATTAGCCTCACTGTTCACAGGATAACAAGAAAAGAGCTGATACTTTTCCTGCCATTTCCCCATAGTCAGGAGGACAGAGGATCAATGCCTTTTAACTTTTGCTCTGATCCTACTTAGCCCTTCACTTACACAGCTGCAATCTGCAAAGCATTTTCTGGGATGCAGTTTGCATGAAAAATGTCTCTGCAAAATAGGGTCTTAATTGGGTCTGTGCAGAGAGCTCCCTGTGACCCTCTGCAGTGCTGGTCTGGTCTCAGGCTCACCACAGGCATGCCAGGGAAGGACCAGGCTCTGTAGCTGTACTTTGTTACCACCCGAGCAAACAGTTCAGATGATGAGCCTGAAAGACACACATGGGTAAAACAAAGGATAAAGAAATCATTTTTACCTTATAGATCTTTCCGTCTTCAGTACCGACGAGAAACAAATAGTCTATCTTTTTGTGAAAATCAAAAGATGTCCCACTGCCTGTTAACAAAAGAAAGGTCTGTCACACAGAGAATTGGTTCAGTTGGCCAGAACATGCTTCCTGCCAATGGTAAACACACATCACCTGGGTTTTCAGAAGTGATTTATTAGCCAGAAGCTCCCAAAAGAAATCAAAGCCACCCCTTCTGCTAAACTTTCCAAGCTGTGCCTGTCCACAAGACCTGCAGTTTGAACAGCCACCACAGAGACATGCAAAAGGACACAGAAAGAACCAGAAGGGAACAGGAAACCCACTTTATCCTAGAATTCATTTTGGTAAGAGTTGAAAATGATGGGTGCAAATGTAAACATTGTGACGATCTGGCCCACCTCCTATTGGGGAAGAATAGATCTTTTTTGTTTGTTTAGTATTTACAAAAATGCAAGTGGTTTCCTATGCATAAAAGAGCCCAGTAAGAAAACATCCCATCATACCTTCCTGTGCTCTTTTTATCCTTAATTCAGAATCCATTTAGCAGGCTCATTTCAGTAAAGCCAATAGCAAAGAGTGTGATTTGGGAAGAAATCCTCTGCTTGGGACAGGATCCTGTTAATGTCAAAAGCCCTGAATTGTGCAACATTGTGAACTATGTTTAAAACAGGAGTCAACTACAAACAGAATGTGACTCATTGAGATTTTGTGGCTTCTGCTCATGAGGCAGATGCATCATCATCCAAGAAAGCCAGTTCACATGTTGGTGAAAGAAAATTTCAGCAGGGCTCTTGAGCAGAAGATGGGATGTCTGTCGAGTGCCAGAGCTACTTGAGGCTGTCCCCAGCAGCAGGGACAGCCACAGCAAACATGAGATGAGAAACAGGAACAAGCAGACAAGGCTAAGAAGCACACAGGTACAGAAACTTTCTGCACAGGCAGTCGTCTTAAGCATTATGTCTTTAACATTAACAAAATGTAGTTCTCAAAGGAATTGTTATGGTAATTTCAACTCTCTAATAGCATCTGCATTTTTAACATTCAAATAGGTTGTTAAATATTCAAGACAAGTCTTTGAAAATCCATTTCCCAGTAACATTAACAAATAATCCCAAAGCCCCTGAGAGTTCTGCAGTGTGCTGCTTTAGCTACTTTCTTGCAACCTATGTGGCACTGCAAAGCTTCCCACAGACTGCTCAGCAGTTACTAGCCTAGAAACAGAGCAGTTCTTAAATGCAGAGGAAGACCTGCTCCAAATGCAGGTCCCATCTTCTCAGCCAAAAGCAGGTGTAGAAGGATGATAAGAGGATTCCTCAAAGACTTCCTTGTGTTATTCAGGACCTCCAGAGCTGACTCATCTCATCCTATCTCAAGCGCAGGATGATCAGGATGAGAGGATTCAGCCTAGAAGGACTGCACTGACTCCACTTTGAGTGGAGGGAGCCTAATATAGTAGCTCAGAATAGATGCCGTGTTTCTACAGAGCCCAAAATCAATAAGACTCATCCCAAATCTGGCTGGGTGAACTGTGCACCCAGGAAAGGGCAGGGGTTGCTTTTCATCTTGATTTTGCCAGTCCAGATCAACGTCTGACAGTAACAACAAAATTGAGTTTTGACATATACAGGTATGTGCTTTATCCACACAGAGATAGTCCAGCAAAATGGATGCTTTTTGAATTGATGTTCAATTCATCTTTTTTATGCAATATGTAGGCAATATGTAACCAGCAAAACTTGTGGCCATTGCTCCAGACAGCCTTTGCCCTACTACATGATGAAAGCAAGGAGGCGTAACCCTCCTTTAGCTCCTTCCCATCTCAACACCCCACTCCCAATTTAATTTCCCAGAAAGACTGATTAGAGGCTTTGTGTCAGTAATTAATCAGCATGGCAAGGACTTGGGCTCTTACCAAGCGTTTGCAGCTGCAGCCCCTCTGGCCCCTGCATCATTCCATCTCCTGACAGCTTGATGACATCCATGTGAACCAGCTCATTCTGCAGGCAGAGGAGATTCCACATAAATAGCATGCTTTGCAGCAACAATACAGAGATATTCAGTACTTTGAAATGGCAAATTTTATGGAGGAATTTTAAAAAGCTGTCCAGAAACTGCTTAATGTTTCACATTTGGCAGCTTGCTAACATGCTGCTTTCCATAAAACCTTCAGGAAACTGATGCTTTGGTGCACTGGAACTGAGAGCCACTGGTACATTACCTCAACATGTGCACTTAACCTGGAACATTTTGAGCTTCGGGGTCAATGTTTTTTAGTGGAGGTTGACACAGTCAGCTTAAATCATTGTGTTTAGTTAAATCATCCTGTGGCTTGAGATGGATATTTCATATTCTCATGGAGCTAACTAAAGCCCCACGTTAATGAATAGTAACTTATCATCTTGCCAGTCCTTACTTATTAACATCTTCTTGTTACCCCAGAGCAGCCTCAGTTCAAAATACTCACAACATCGTGGGCTCTGGTATTCAAGTAATATCCAGCAAGCAGTTCACCTCAGTGGAAAAGTGCCCCTTGTTTTTGTTCTCAGCAGAGCTCTAAAGAGCTTTAATGACAGTGCTGTGCAAGGTGGTGCATGAACACAGGGCCAAAAGTTTGTGTCCCAAAGAGTTTACAATCGAGGTGAGAGACAGAAGACAGATGAAAATAGACAAAATGCAGTTAAAGATTAAGAGACTACCAGAGGGAAAGACACATTCTCAGAGTAGCTCTGGGAGTTAAAATACCACTGGAGAATGGAGTTGGTTGTGACTATAAGAACACCCTGGGGCTCCAGAGGTCTCTTCCAACCCCAGCCGTTCTGTGGTTCTCTGATTATGTGATAAACAGAACAAAAAACCAATGATTAGTGAGAGTATGAGCTGTGGACTGGATAGTATAATGAATCTGCAAACACCCCACTGAAGCACTGTGGGAACAAAACACAACAGCTCAGTGAATTAAGCTATAGTTGAAGCTTCTCTTAGCCCAGGGCAGGACTCAGGTGGAAAAAGAGATTCTGCCTGGCAAAGTCAACCCCAGGAATTTCCATGTGGGGGAATGTGGGAGAAGACCATGTGAGCATCTGATCAGTACTGCAGCTGAGAGACAACAATGTTCTATAAGGCATTTTTGTCTTATTCTGGGGGTACAAATTTACAGAAGATTCAACAAAGATTCAACAAAACCCATAAAGTAATGTACTTCCTTTTCTCTAATTCTCACTGCTGCACAGATGCCCTGGCCTATTGACGGCAATAAATTGTTCTCCGAGAGAGCAGCAAGAAGCAGGACAGACTCCTGCAGAGCTCCCACCTAGTGATTCTTCTTACAGCACATTGGTTACAAGCCTGATTCAGTGGGTAAAGGCAGGAGTGATGCAAAGAAAGAAGCCACACATGCTGGTGTACATGTGCAAGAAGTGGAAAGAGCAGTGTCCAGAGCAACCAGGAGCAGAGCATTTTCCACTGCACAGTGGAAACAGGGGTGCTGATGGGCTGTTGGGAGTGTAGTCAGGACAAGCTGAACAGGCACCTGCCCCTGCTCAAGCTCCCAGCGCTGCCTGCTCTCCAGAGAGCATGTGCCCTGTCCAAGACATGAGTCTGGTCTGAAGAGCAGCTTTGGAGCTGTCTGCAGCTGGTCATATTGATACACCCAGTGTGTCAGACATGTGATCTGGGTAGGCGCAGAGACGTGCTAGCACATTATCTCTGTGTTCTGGTAGAAAGGCAAACCTCAAGAGACCTTTTCTGTGAGCACACACCTTTCTGCAGCCTTCCTCGGAAGATCTCCCCCAGCACCTTCACCTGGCAGAGGCCCCTATGGACAGTTTCTGCAGCCCCTCTCCTTCCTGTTTGTGCAGACTCCCCTGCTGTGTTGGTTTTATCTTGAACCCAGCTTCACAGCATGAAAAACACTTCTCTTCCTGGGGCTCTTTGTCGCCAGAGCTATTCACATATTCCTCTGGGTAAACAGCCTGCTGACAATTTGGCCTTCCAGGAATACTGAGCAATAATATGTTGTTTCTGCCTAGTAATTGTAGAGCACTTTGTAAGCATTAGTGAATCAGGTCTTACAGCTGCTGTTTTCCCCCTAGTTCTTATCAGCCTTAAGTGATGAAGCAGGCCCAGAGCTGTTCAGTAATTTAGCTGTAGGTCACACGGGAGGGGGTGAACTACAACTACCAATCAAACCTGGAACTACTGAGCATCAGCTGGAGAAGTAATACCATTCTGCATCCCAAACAATTCTTTGAAGTGGCTGTGACATTTCTTATTTTTGATAGGCAATGTGTGCATCCAAGGTGGGGGAGTAGAATCATCCAGCAGCAGAAGTTCTGCATTCTTCCTTGACGTTTTACACCTTTGTGAAGACCCAAGGTCAAGTCAAGACAATCTAAGTACACAGAACTCACGTGCTTTTTCATGAAATTTGTCCAAAGTGACTGTGCCCATTTCTAACAGAGACAAGCACTATGGTCAAGGCAGATCAACTGTCCCTGGCTAACATTTGACAACTTCTCTATCCAAATCTCAAGTGTGGTTTGCGAAATATTCAGCTGGAAGAAAGAATGAAATTATTCATTTTGTGCTCTCGGCTTTGGAAGTGTCAAACAGCTACCAGGGTTTGAAGCAGCTTTATTGCTGGATAGTCCTGTCAAAAAGATTAACGAAGCACTCTTTCATATATTCCCTATTTGCACTATGGTTTTGTAGAAAAACCTCTGGAGTGTCTTCAGTTTTACTCTAAATGAAACCCAGAAAAAGCTCTTGTAAAACTGGAATTCAAGCAGGTTGTCTATTTCTCCTTGCTGGATAAAAAACCCACAGATTGTAACAAAACATTCTGTTCATCCTGTCCCTTGTTCTCCCTGCTGAATCTCTGTCCCTCCCAAAAAATGTCCAAAGTAGACAGCACCTAAAATTTTGCTGTTTTCCACCTCTACCTACTAGGTGTGGTACACAATAGGTACATACTAGTTCTGGCAATTTCAGAGGTAATTTCACCTAAAAAATCTTAAAATAGTCTTTTCACATGGGTATGGCCAAGTTCATTACAGTAATGCAAGGAATAAGTAGAAATGACAACATGCTAAGTGGATGAAGATCTTAGAAGTCAGATCAAGGATGCTTACAAAGAAATATCTATGTGCTCAAGGGACATTAAAAACACTCATTATGATGTGGAAACACAGTTAAGCACTGGTGCAAAAGACCCTCTGCTGGGTGAGCTGTTATCAGAGTCCATCCACAGACTCTTAGGTTGTCCCAGCTGTGGCTTTCTGTGAAGTAAAAGACTTCACCATGGCCTGCTAAGGGGACCATGCTAAGCACACTCAGTTACTGGGGCTCAGTTGGTAAATGTACCCTGCCAAATCACCTCAGCTGGATGTGCCTGGCTGCAGGCATGTACTGCCTGCTTCAACACAAATCTTTTGGGCATTCTTATTCAGGGGATAACACAGGCGCTGAGTGCTGGGACAATCTTAGTCTGTACCTGTCTAGTTCTCCCTCCTCTCTTTTGGGAGAAGGAGTTGGGATACACTTGCAGAAGGGATTTTTTATTCTGAAGCTGCATGTATAAACCTGGAAAGGTCTACAAAAAATAACTTCAGAGTCTATGCCATCTGCCTGTGCTTACACTGTTCATTAGGAGACGCTCCTGTTCCTGAACACAAGGCTAAAACTTACATATAATGCTAGAAATTAATCCCTGCCATGGTAGGAAGGCCTAAAAACTTCAGAACAGGCAAGCCTTGATATAACAGATTGAAAAACGAGCATCCTAGGATGCAAAGAAATTTTTTCTTTTGTTGGGGAATAATGTGACAGCTGCTTCAAACTCATATTCAGGGCAATGCAATTTTTTTTTTCAGCAGGAGATTTGAAATTTTCAAATGTAAAGTGAAATAGCCAGCATAAAAACCCACATATTGGGATTCAGAGACATAAATCTAAGGGACATTTGGGACATTAATTCTAGGTTGCTATCAACATATTTCAACACTCTAAAAGGAAACCCGAACAAAGGCAGGGCATGCACACTACTTTTAAAAAGTTGTATTGGGTGTGAGCTGGAAAAGTCATGACAGGGAGAAACCCTCTGCCTGTCTGACAGCACGCTGCCATCCCACTGCAAATGCAAGCTTACTCTGTACTACTCACTCTGTCCACATGGGGAGAAATTTAAATTGACCTTCTCCCAGTCCAAATTGCAATCTGTAGGGGAGCATTTTGGGGATGAGAATCTGGAATCTGTGGAATAAAGCAGATTATTCTGTTCTGTGTCCAGCTGACCCTTCTGGGAAAAAGCAAGTTTGAGAACAAGGACCAATCTTGAACTCCTGCTGCTGCCAAGCAGGAAAATGATCTCTCATTTTCAGGCCCATGGGGTGCTACAGGTGAAGGCAGGATGAAGGTTAGGTCCTGACAAGTAGACTGACCCTGCTTCATTTCAGAATTTTACATGGAACCCCAGACCCAGCTGTGACTGCACCAGCTGCTATTGCTAACACTTCTTTTCAAACCTGGCTTGTTAGAAATAAAAATAACACAAATGAATCATGGAAATTTTGAGGAAATTGGTTATAATTTGACTGGAAAAAGAAATTGCCACCTACTGTTTACCTTAACTAAAGTCCATGAAACAATTCGCCCATCTGAAGAGACAGAGAAAAAGTTGGGATTGTTGTCCATGTCATCCTTCTGCCACTTGACCTAAAAACAAGAAGAAACAAGAAGACAGTCACAGTCAGCACAGGACATTCAGCATTAGCAGGACAGAGTCCTATGGCCTCAGCAAGGTCTTCTGAAATCCTTCCTAAAGGGCAACTGGTTTGCACCCTGGAGACCTGCTGCTGTGAACTTATCTCCACCAGCAGCTTTGTCCTCAGCACTCCTGTCAGTTGCTTCCCTGCAGGATGCTCCAGCAAGGGGTAAAGCCCCTCAGCTGGAGACATTGCACCTACCCAGGGTCACTGGAGCACTGCCATCAAGGATGTGCCTTGTGAGGTGTCTGAGCTATGCACTAGAGTTCTACACTGTGGCACAATGCCATCCCAGAGATCCCTAAGACATCTCCAAACACCACCAGTGGTGCCACACAGAGGTTCCCCAAGCATTAGCCTTGCCCTTCACATTTGACTAAGTGCTCCCAGTGCAGTGCCATATGGCTACCCTTCAGCCAGACAACCTCAAATTAGCTTTCTGTCCCTGTGTGGGGTTCAGGAAAGACCTTGCAAGCAACATGTGATATGGGTCCTTGGGGTACTTCTGTTTCAGGGAGATGAAAACTTCTCCATTAAAATTGAAATCCTCCCTACACCTTCAAAGCATCTGTCTGCCTGGTAAGGAGATTTGCCTTTTGACTGTGACAGCTCAGCAGGAGAGATTAGAACTCAGATAAATGGCTTACAGTTTAGAAGAGACATTTCAGTTAGACCAAAAGCATTAAGAACGCTCGATTTTCAGATCTGGGAATTCAATCAGACTGAAGGGAAAAGAATGACTTGTCACTGGGTCTGTCAGCACACACTCCTGCTGGCATCTATCAGTTCAGGATGGGGACAAGCACTTTAGAAGGTTCTGAGAAGCTTTTCAAAGGTATATCTCTTCCTGTCCATGCAATGGAGCAGATAAAGTTCCCTAAACATCATCCTATAAACATGATAAATGCGTATGATTATTCCAGAACTTACCAAATACCCTATCCATGACCACTTATGTAACTCATACCTATTTCAGAAAACAAACAGCATTCTCAATACTTTAATTACACAGATTGGGTTTTCTTATGACAGGTCTTTGGGAAAAACTGTTAATTCTCTTCTGTAAGATTATTTATACTGTGAAGTTCTGTGAAGCATGAAAATTAAGCAAGAGACCCAGCAAAGAGTAGTTAACCCTCTAACAAACATGTTTCCTTCCTGTTCTGAGGAAGGAAAAATAGAATGTAAAAGGAATCCATCTGAGAATGCCTCAAAACGCCAGTTTCATGCCTATAAGACACAACTGAAGAGCCTTGAGTGGCATATACCTTTGAAAATCCTTGCACAGGTGAAATTTTAAGTCTCCACCTGAAACTACTTTTCCTATCTGGCATTAAAGGAATGGCATAATTCAATATGACCCAGAATAAAAATGTTAATGATTAGAAGGCAGCTTCAACAGGTCAGTGATTGCCAAGGCTGACCCATTGTGCACAAAATGTGCTAGGTCTGTCTATTCCAGGAACATCTCCCTGGGATCATGAGCTACTGCTGACAGTGACAATCGCCAGCAGCTGCTTCAGATGAAGGAGTTGGTGTAGTGAGGAGTTTTAATTCAAGGTGAGAAACACAGAGCTCAGGGGAACTGGTTACAAAAACATGTCCAATATGCCTCATACTGGGCACAGAAAAAGGGTCATATTTTGAATCAAAAGATTTTTTAAATGTCATTCTAAATGCAACAAGTAAGATGTTTTTATGTGTGTGTCCTACACAGTTCTCCTCTAACTCATGTTCTTTCTTTTCAGTTTGCTTACCCAAATATTTGAATAAAACTTCCCAGCCCCTCACACCAGTGGGAAATACATAGATGAAGGTTCAGAAGCTGTAGTCCATCCCCATCATCCTGTGCAGACGCTTCTGAGTCCTGATGTCTACACTAACAAAGAGTGTAGACATCAGAGGTGACCAAACAGCATGAAAGCTATCATGAGCTCACAGGGTACTTTCCCAAGTTAATTCCTTCCAACTTTCCCAAAGCAAAGAGCTTTACCCCAGGGTTTGCCCACTCCAAATACCATCTCTCTGATGGGGATCTATTCAAGTTTTCTACTGTTAGTTAGGTGTCACAGCTCTTCATCCATTACATGGATGGGTGGAGTCAGCACCCCAAAAAGCAAGTAGGCTGATTTGCTTGGCGTACTCTTGCTCCTCTATTCAAAGCAGTCAACAGTACTAAAGTTAGGTACTTTTTGTAGACAGCTTGAAAAACAGCCTCTCAGGGACATCAGGCTCTACCCTCAGATGACTATTCTCAGTGATGTTAGCTTGAATTTCAGAAAACAGAAATTGGCACTTAATACTTTCAATTTTTCTTCAACACCTCTGACACCTTAATCGTGTTTGTGATCTTTTTCCTCCTGATCTCTGAATCCCATAAATGCTTATTAGAGTAATTAGCCCTCATGATACTGCAATCAAATCGGGCATCTGCTCAGAACTGGCCTTTTCTCTGCTCCCAGAGGCTTGTCAACATGGCACAACCTCCTGTCATTAGCAGTATCCGTGCTGTGAGGGGTGGAGCATTTGAGGAGAGAACCAGGCAACTGTCTGCACAGTGGAAAGAAGTTAATTTTTCCCCTAAAGCATTGTGGTAATCAGCCAAGGATTTTGTCTGTGTGAAACAATTTTGAGCAAAAGTTCAATTATGATTTAATAAGAGTAAAGAAGCACATGAGAAAGTGTGTGTAAACAGCAGAGACAAGCAAATACAAAGCAGCAAGCATTTTCTCTCTCTGATCGTGATGAGAACTGTAACAAAAGCAAGCCATTTTGTCAGTGATCTTTAACCTGACTATTTTTGTAGTGCAAAATTAGTGTGTGAAACTCATTGCTGTAAGAACAGCCCACCACTTTTTCTTTTGATTCTTAAAGCTCATTTATTTATAAAGAAGTTAAGGCCATTCAAAATCTTATTTATATACAGAAAAATAAATATTAAGACCTCACGTTCATTACTATGTACAGCAGGCTAGCAGGGTGATAATCCATTAATTTCTAGCAAGAGAATACTATCATTTTTATCTGTGGCAGCTGGTAATGGCTCCTGTCCAGCAGGAGATTAGACCATTTATCCAATCTGATTTGAAAACGCCCATGTTTCTGATGTCATCCCTATGAAAGAAATAATGCTTGATCTGTTTTCACGGGACACAGGCTGTTAGTCACTAGCACTGACACAACAGAGTTGGTCAAAATCACCCTGGCCAGGAGGCTGACTGGAGTGTGGTGCAGGCACCAGCTACTGCACACACAGATCTGGCTTGCCCTTGGCTTGCCAAAATTCAGGTATGGGTGCCACATGCAACACACACACACACACATTGACTGATGAACACTTTCTTCCCTTCCTGTTAATTCTCCTTCAAGGAGTCCTTTGTCAGTACTGCTAACACCTGCCCTAAGTGAAATAAGGAAACATTTTTGTCATTCAGTGCCTGAAAAAAACTATCAACATCTGCCCCAGGTAGAGAATAGCAAATTCAAAGGCGTTATATCCCCTCCAGGTCACACTTACTGGCCAAGTAAGACACTCAGATGACTTTGGCATGCAAACATCTCCTTGGGCTGGTGAGGAAAGTCCATGCTAATATGACCTGGGGAAAAATTCCTTCCAGTGTGAACCTGGCTATCAGTACCCTCCTAGGCAGAGCCATCATGGCAATGAAGGGTTTGGAAGGACCCAAAACCCATATCTATTCTCTTCTGAAGCAAAATCAGACACTCCCCTGACACTGGTGACAATTCACATAGGTTGCTTTTACAAGTCTCCAACAACAGGTATTTAACAACCTCCCTGTAGGTACATCTGTGCTTAATTGCCCTTATACAGAAGATTTCCTTTACCGAGAGTCAAACCAATTACTCCTTACCATCTCCCCAGGGGATGCAAAGAACAACAGTTTATTCCCCTTTTTACAAAAGTCTTCAAAAGAGCAAGAAAAGGTTGTGCCACTCTTCCTTTCTCTTTTTTCCCCCTCTCCAACTCAAATCAGTTGCCTCAACTGTTTCTTCCAGGTCTGCCTTCAGGACCCAAGCCTCCACCATTCACCTTCAGCCTGGCTCTGCAGCTCCAAACACATGGCACAAGACTAACCTGAGTTGGGAGTAACAACCTCCTCTCCCTTATATTCTTGCTAATTAATTAGAATGACACATATCTTTGTGTAACAGTATTGCATTGCTAATCACTGGTGGTGATCTGCTATGCTTCCCCTTGGGCACCCTACTGCCTAACAAGCCATCTCTTTTTTTGTATCTGTGCATTTAATTTTCCCTCTCTAAATGCAGTATTTGCTCTTGTCTTTATTGAATTTCATCACATTGATTTTGCGCCTTTCTTCCAATTTATCAACATAATTTTGAACATAATCATGTCCTGCAAAGTGCCTTGTCCTCCCAGGGGGGCTTCCCTATTCTGTAATTTGAGTTGTTAATGAAAGTATTGATCAAAAGAAAAGACCAGAAGTGACAGCTGGAGAGTCTCTCTTGAAGCACCTTCAGAGTCTGACCGTGAGCTCTGTATAACTGCTCTTTGAGCACACTGCCTGGGCCACCTGAGCAGCCTCTTTATGGCAATTGTACCTAATTTGTATTTCTCTACTTTGGTTATAAGTATGTCACTGTGAGCCTGAATCAAAAGCTTTAGTCAAGTCAAGATGGATAGAGATGATAACCTTGATTGCCTCTCTCTTAATTCATGAGGCCCATTTCTCTGGGAAAAAAGGAAAAGAAATTATATTGGCTTGATAATCTATTCTGGACAAATCCACGTCGGCTTCTCTGAATCACCTTATTATCCAGACATTTACCAAGAGTTTTCCCATTTATTCAAGTGCTTTTCCAGTCTTTGAAATTGGTCTGACTGGTCAGTTAATTTCCTGGGTCCAATCCTACAATTTTCCTCCAGACTTTTTTCCTCTCCTGCCGGCCCTTTGAAATCTTTCCTCCTTTCCCTGGCCACACTTGTCCTACAGGCCAGAGTGCAGCTGGATGCACTGCTGTGCTGTTACCCACAATTTTTCACCCCCTGTGGCTGGTTTTGGATGCCTCTAGCTGGGTAAATTGTCCAGACACTGTTTTATGGGCTCTGGTACTCTGTCCGTGCCACTGTCCCTCATGCATTTAAGGACAGGTCATTTGAAGAAAGCACCTGCACACACCTTTTTGCCAGACATTGGCTCTGGCAAAAGCCTCCCTGAAAAGTGTTTGGAGATTGATGACAGTAGACTATCATATTTCAGTCTGCCAGTGTCACAGGTACATGATGGGTGTGAGTCCATAGGTGACACCAGAGTGGTGCTTCCCCTCATCCATGCCCCAGAGCACACCCCTGCCTCTGAGTCAAGGTACTCACTCAGCTTAGATGCTGTAAATGGACTTGCACATAAACCCCAGCCTCTGCCTAAAAGGCAGGAGAGATGTAGCCCAAAAACTCTCTGAAATGCTTGTAATGGCCTGAAATTGGTCTGGCTATTCCTTTAAGTACTCCAGGGTATATTTAATCTGGTCTTACTGATGAGCAAGAACTTATCTAAATAGTCTTTAATATGCTCTTTCCTTATTCTGACCTGTGCTTTTATCCTCTTGTTACATTAACCACACTAAGCAGACAGTCTCAGACACTCACTGTAAGATCAAACAATACAGCATCAAATATTTTATTCTTATTCATACCACTCAGTAGTAGCTGAAAGCTTGCTTTGCTAATAAGTCTATATTCTTCATTCCTTTAACTACTTATACGCTTCCCAAATATTTTCCCTTTCCCTTTTATGACCCAGGATAACCACAGCTCTCTTTGCACATTCACTTCTTTTTATTAATTCATGTTTGTTCTTTTCCCTAATACTCAGCTTCAGACACGTCTTTGTTTCTGTGCCTCAAGCATTTCTTTGTAAGCCACTGTTGAGCTGTAGATGTAACTGTACAGGCTCCTCTCAAAGACTCTGCCATTCTGCCCAGCCCAGCAGCTCAGGGATCTCACTCATCTGCCTCCTTAGCTGAACAGAGCCACAGACTCTTGTAGAAGTCCAGGTGTGCATCAGAGGAGCACAAGTGCTTCCCAGCCCTGCTGTGCTCTCCCAGCCACTCTCTTTTTCCCATACCTTGGTCCCACAAGGTAAGCAGTGGGATTCAGACATTTCTCCTTACATTCACACTGGCTAAAGACTTTTACTTAAGGCTTCCCACTGGCAAACATCTGCTCCTTGAGCAAGGGAATCAGCCCTCAGTTCTCTCTTGCTGTGCTTGACCTGGCAGCCACACAGAGACACAAACCCGCTGTCCAAACCACATTTCCTGTGTCAGTATGTACAAGCCTGGACCAAAGCAAAGTGCCAGAAGAGCTCTGGGGCTCTCTCGAGGTGGACGAGCTGAACATGTGCTGTGATTTAGCAAGAGCGCAAACCCTCATGGATGCAGTTTGACTGCATCTGTCCAACAATGACCCAGGTCACCAGCTGGCAGATGTACACTGTATGGATTCTTGCAGAGACAGAGTACGAGAGACCAAACTCCAGCCAGGAATACCCATCTAAACCTGGGCACGTTAGTCCAGTTGTGAGCACCTTTGATCTGTGTAGTGGACACTTTCTGCATTTCACAGCTAGACTGCCTTTTAGTCTGCCTCAGCACCATGCCGAGGGCTCATGCTGAAGTGCTGATCTACAATAAATTGCTCCACAGGTCACATCTTCCGAAGGCAGTCTGATTTCCCCTGTGCTCTGGTGCAAATATTCTCCTGGACTCCCTTACAGCAGTCTCTGATTTGAACTAAGAAGCAGTTCTATTTCTTCACTCTGTCACCCTCAAATGTGTTTCTTGTTGGTTCCTGACAGCAACCTTCAGCAAAACAGCATCCAGAAAAACCAAGTCATTACCAGCAGAGAAGAAATCTTTCACATTCTTTTCCTGTCAATGACAAATCACTATTTTTTGTTTATTCTCCTCCCTGGGTCACTTATCTATGCTGTTTGCCAAGGGATCTGCTGCTGTGTTGAGGCAGAAATCTGTCTCAACACTCAGCTTATCTGGAGTCTGCCAACTTTTTGTTTTGCTGGAGCAAGTAGTTTATCCCTCCTTGATGCTGAGACAAAGCAGTGCATCTACAACAAAGTTCACAAATGTCCTCCATCAAGGACATTGCCAGCTATTCTGTATTTGCTGCTTATCAAGCCTGACACAATAAGTGGACCTTGACACCTCACAGAGGATCCTCTGCTAGCTACCACCAGCAAAACCAAGGCCAGCACCCTGAGCAGTGTAAGCAAAAAGCAAGGCTGTTCTCCCGCAGTCACAAAGACGGCCCAAAATTATTCACTTAGTTGGCTAATAAGTACAGAGTACTTCACTCACAAACAAAGTAACTCCAGAATCAGTTTTTACACTTCAAGAGACAGGAAGAGCAAGGCTTAGAGGTGAGGAACAGGACAGTGTCTGAAGCACGCCCCCACCCCAATGCCAATTTGGACAGCAGTACAAGTTATCCTATTTAGAGGTGGGAGGAAGGAAGACAGAAAGCTTCATTCCTCAACATGGTTATTTGGGATAAAAGCAAAAATTGAGCTTAGTCCAGATGACTCATTTTGACTCAAGGCAATAATGAAGCTTTTAAAGGGCTGTGATAACTGAGTGCAGACTGGTCAAAGGTCAAAGAAGCACAGTCAGACTCTTAGGCTAAGTCTATACTTGGTGAAGAAAGAGCTCCTGGGCCCTGCTTACCCTGGGAGCACATGACAGCACTGTGGAGAAGATGTAGCTGTGCTCTAGTTATCTGTAGGTGTGGACTTCCTGCCAAAGGTAAGCACAGGCAGGCGGGCAGGGAGGAACCTTCATATGCCCAGCTGGTTCTTCAGTGAGGGGGACCAGAACCATGGAGTCACCAGCATGCCTGTGTTGGAGCCAGCATGGCAGGCTGCACCATAAAGAGCTCCTGACCTGTGACACGCACTGAGCAGAAGAGATTGCTGGTCTGTATCTGCACTTTTTGCCATTCCTGTCTATTACCAGCATTTCTGCTGTGGAATGTCTAGTAAGAATGAAAGATCTCAAAAATAAATTTGAAAAAAAAGTATTTTGGTCAACATTGTTGAAAAAGGTATTAGTCCTTGATTTTTTTTTTTTTTTCTCAGAAACCCTGTTGTGAAAGCATTGTCCCTGTCCACATCTACACCCCCAGGCTCTAGAAAAGTGCTGGTATAAGTACAGTGAATCAAACCACAACGAAAGAGGACAAGCCCCCCCAGAAATGAAGAATCAGGCCTGCCATATGGTGAGAGATTGGCTGCCACTGTTACACTCGAGAGCCTTTGCACATCCAGGAACTTCACAGTGAAAAAAGCATTCCTACTCATGAGTTGCAGGACACCTCTCTCCCACTTTGAGATACCTCCACGGGGAGAATGCTGGAGACTCTTTTGAGGGGAAAATTACTTTTCAGGCCAGGAGGGTGATTTTGCATGGAGGCAAAATCAGATATCCCAGAAAGGCTCATCTAAGCCTCTTCCTCCTTCACCACATCTATTGTTTAAAGGAAGGCAATTCCCACACTGAACTACAAGTAAAACAGAAGTATTATGGCTGTCCTGGCTGTCCTTCTGTCACTACCATATAAAAAGATGAACTGTAACTAGACGTTTAACAAAATCAACTTTAAGGAGCACAGACAGATATATCTGACTCTGTAAGGCCTGGTGAGATTCAGCCTAGGGTATTTAAGGGAGCAGCTGAAGCAGTCTCTGAATTTCATAGCAATGAGCTATGAAAACTAGAAGAGAGGAGAGGTCCTGGGGGACAGGAACAGGGCAAAAATGCCCACAGGAAACACAAAACAAACCTGTCTTGAAGGACAGGTTAAAGGACAGTGGATGAGTCAGCTAATGCTGAATTATGAGAGCTAGAACAAAGTGTTAAGTCATCCATACATACGTACAGGATAAGAAAATGAGAATCAGTGCATATGGTCTCCTCAAGAAAAGACCTTGTCAAAGAGAATTTATTTCTTTCCTTTTTAGGGAACAGGTCTAACAGAAAGAGTAGATTATTTATCTTTAATTTTGTAAGGCTTTTGGCATACTTCCTGTGATGTCTTCAGAAGAAAGATAAAGAATTACTATGAAGTGGATGAGTGCTTGAAAATGAACCCCCAAGAGTTTAGACAGTGATTTTTTGACCATTTGGGAGAACATCTTGAGGTGGTTTCCACAAGGGACTATCCTGGGATGAGTTCTATGCAGTATTTTCATTAGCAAGTTGCATTACTGAATTGCAAAACACATAGAATGTTGGCAGATGACGCAGCTGAAAGACATTGAATTCTGTTAGGATAAGGACTCAAAGTTGTCCTGAAAAACTGGAGACATAATCTGAAAATAAGGTGAAATGTGATAAAGACAAGGGCAGAGGGACACAGACAGGAAGAAGAAAGCATTAAACATGTAGAAATTAGGGGATTTCTGGCTAAGTGGCAGTAGTGCAGTAAAGGATCAGTGGCTGGTGAGGGAATCAGCAGTGATACTACTGGAGGGGCACAGAAATATTTTCGCATGTATTAGGAAGTATGTGCCATGCAAGACACAGAAGGCAATGACTCCAGTCTGTTAGTACTGGTGAAGACAGCTGGACTGCCCAACCTCGTTTTGAAGAACACACGTCAGGAATGATAATAGAATATCTGTGTTAGCACGATGGGAAGAAGAGGACACTTTCAGGGCCTCTGCCACTTCTCATTTCTGTGGTTCACAAACGGTTCCCCAGTTCCAGAAAGGAAGGTTCAGTTTTATTTTAAATTCAGTCTCACCTCTCACATGTTTACTCTGTGTCATGTTCAATCACACTGTGACTGCTTTGTTCACTGCAATAGATGAGACTGCTTTGTATAGCAAACAAGTCTTTTGAGTGTGAGTAAAAGCTGATGGGGAGAGATAAAGGAAAATTACTTGTTACTTAAAAATAAATTCATTGAAAAATGTTCCTATCTTAAAATCTGGGTTTTCTTTTAAATGCAAATGTTTCAGCTATGACAGGAATCTGCAGATAAGGGAGCTGCTAAGAAAAGGAGGGTTCTCAATGCTGTTAGTCTTTTGTAGAAAAATTTTTTGACATTTTACCATTAAATCATGCAACAAGACAGAATGGATAAGTTTAATTTGCTTAGGAAGTAAACTTGCCTCCATGACAGAAGCCATTGAAGAGGTAAGGTCTACAAGGAGTAACTCCTTCTAAGGTGAGTCAGTAATATTTGAATATTTGGCTGTAGTGTTTGCCTTAGAGAGGAAATGGTTTAGACATCTGATGAATATCAAAGTGCTCAAAGATTCCAACATCTCTCAGTCTTTTTGGGCTTCCTGCATTTCTCTTACATCTTTAATGAGCAACTCTGACCTAAAGGACCCCCTGCCATCCTATCTGCAGCAGAGACAGGGATTTACTTGGATGTTTCCTTACTTTATCCACTGTATGTTTGTGATAATGAACATGGCAGTTAGGAGAGTCAGGGTGGCTGACAGGCTTGGTAACAGTAAATAAGTACTGAAACAAAGGCAGGTACTTCATCTACAAAAAAATCAGGCAGCAACCAAGGCAGCCAGCTTGGCAGGATCATATCTCACCAAGCAAAGATGCAGGAGGAAGAATTCTTTCAGAATACCTATGATAATGTAAAGCATCTCAAAACCCCCTGGAATATAAGACACAGCCCAGCACTGTCTGGATGCTCCAGGAGCAGCCCTCAGCTCCAGGCTGTCTCCATGTCTGCGTCATGGGCATGAGGCTGGATGATGACTGTATTTATGGGTACCATCAAATACTGGGCCTCTCTGGTGGAATATGGTTGTTCCAGCTACAGGAAATAGCAGGAAATTCCCATCTAATAATTTTGCAAATGGTTTCTCTCCTTCTAGAGGCATATAGCTACTTACAAGTTTTACTACAAGCATTCTCAGGGTTTTCTCCTCCAAAGTCCTTGAAAACTTCCTTGTGGCTGAGGGAAAACAACTAGATGAGCTCAACAGCAATGAGGAAACACTTTAAGATAAACTCCTGTATCATAAACACTCCCATAAACAGTCATCTTCTACACCTAGATCAAGTGCCCTCCACCTCAATGGGATCTTCCTGGGACTCAGAGAACCAGGCTCCATCTCTTGAGCATCAGGGAACTCAGGAGTGCAAGGTCAGCTGAGAGGAGCAAGAAATTAGGCCACTGCATCAGACCATCACAAATTTTGGGTGCAGAAAAAGGGTAGCAAAACCTTTCCTACTAAAGAGCACATTTGGTGATAATGGGGGGGACTCAGCAGTAAGTGGAGAGCATGGACATAGGAGTGCCACTGAAGCAGGGCAAAGGCCCAGCCTGAGGCTCGTGCATTGCTCATGCTTCAGAGACTCAGATTTATCTGAAGGAAGCAGAGCTCAGTTATAAATAGCACTGGATAAGGCTGGCCCTACTTTCAATTTTTCTTCCTGCTGGGATTCGAATGCTCTGCTTTGTACAGTGTTTCACAAGGAATCTGTGGGCTTATTCCCTTCACAGCACTGCCCAGTGAATGTACTAGGCTGGCAGATGAGGAGGGAGGAACCAGACATTAGACTGTCACCTGTTTGTCCCATCAGTGGCTGTGTTCCCTTGTCAGACACAGCATGCAGCTGAGCAACGTGTGCCAGAGGCCAACAAAGCTCAGGGGTATTTAACCAGTTACAATTCACAGCTCTTGGTTTCAATTCTGACTGTGTTCATGGTGCAAGATTCCCAATTTACAATAGACAAAATATGATGTTTCCCATTCTCTGTGCAGGAAAAGCAGACACACAGGGCAGTCAAGCTCGCATCCAAACCCCCAAGCTGCCTGATGTTGCTACATCAGAGACAATATGCCTGAGAAGGTTCCCATTACCACAGGATCAAGTGGACTTGCAACAGGGATGCAGAGAGACTCTCTTGGCACCTGTTGGATGCTGAGAGCCCTGGACACCACATCAATCTGTGGCAGCTCACCATGGCTTCAAGGGTGGGAGAAGGGTGGGAGATATGGCCAGCCCCAGCTCCCTATACCTTGCTATGTGTCAATGTGACCTTGCCTGCAACATTCCTGCCCAATTTGCCTCTAGCTCTGCCATCATTATTCTCTTACTTTTATTTCATCCTCTTCAGAGCAGTATTCTGTTGTTCCACAGGCTGTATAAGAGCCATTAAGACCCATCAGTATATTTATATATACACTATAAAGCAGCAGAACAGAATTCAAAGATCCAGGCAACAAAACAAACACATTAGAACTATTTTATACCTCAGGCTAGCATCTTCCAACATCCCAAGGCTTGAAGGGACTTTTATATTTTATAAGTGAATATTTCTCCACAAATTAGCCCCAGTGCAACTAACAGGCAAAGAAAGTTTCTTGTATTTTTCTCAGAGACACCAGAAAAGAAATAATCAACCCGAAAACCCACAGTAAGATGGTTTGAATCTGAAGTAAAAGGAAGAGGGGAAAGAGTAGCATGAGAGAAGAATCTATTTAGCAAGGAACCATGAGAGCAAAAGGCAGAAAATAAGTTCAGCATCTGAATGAAGTATAGAGGGAAATATAGTATCAAAGCAAAAAGAGCTCATTTTTTAGACAAACATTACATGATCTGCAATGGACACTTCGCTAGATAATTTCTAACGCAAAAGAATCCATACCCAAGGCACAATTTAAAAATAACCATGAATAATTTCTGAATCTCCAGAAGACACAGTTAGATACCATCTCAAAAAGTACAATGTGAAAGTTAAATTATCAGGGATTTTGTGCATTATTACCAAAGACATTTAGGAATAAGCATTTGGATGTTTATATTTCCTAACCTATAGTGGCTTAAAAAGTATCAAGTAGTTTTGGACAAGGTACAAGCATGCTGCAAAAGGTTTTATCCAGCATTGCTGCCACAGGAGTGTCTTGCAATTTCCACCATCTCTACCGTGCATGAATGAGCCCGACGCTTCCAAACGAATTTTTGTGACTCAGCAGAGCCTTTCCAAAAAATGGTGTACATTAACTCTGTGGAAGACAGGATTTCCTCCAGTAGGCCTTGTGCCTTTAGTGAGCTCTCACAGCAACTGAGGACAACCAGAGAGCTGCTGGTCTTGGCCCTACAGCAAGCATATGGCAACTCTTCCCAAGCACAGTCTTTCTGCCCCAGCTCCATCCAAGAGAGGACAAGGACACAACTGATGCTTGTCAGTCAGTAAATGCCTCATGGTGCTGCAGTGAGGAATCCAGTGTTAGGTACTCAGCAGACAGGACAACTGCTGCTGCAACAGGCTGGACACAGAATTCAGTCTAGGGAGCAGGACTGCAGCTAAAGACTGCTCCAACAAGGAAGCCTCTGACAGACTGAGATCTCTGGACTCCAAATGCATGCTGACTGGTCCATGGGAGCTCTTCCCACTGCTTCCTGCTTCTGTGCTTCCATTCAAGTGGCCTCTCTGGTGAAGATACAGTGGTCTCTTTTGCTCCTGGGATGTCAGGAGTTAATTAGACTTTTTGCCCTGTTTGTACTGGGCCAGGTGTGAGAGGCAGGGCTGGTTGCATGAAAAATGTAGTAGAAAGCTGGAGATGAAGAGAAATACTGAACTGTGCAAACAGTGAATTGACCCAATATAAGAAACAGAGTTGCCTTGCATTACCATAGAGGTTTGGTGCTAAATGGTCTTCACAATCAGGTTTCTGCTCTATTTTGCCTTCAGGCTGCATTCTCCCCCTCTATCTTGGGTTTAGATTCCTTGCTTCAGGTCTCTGTTGCTTTCTTTTCTTCTGATTTCTCTTTCTCGTCTAGAGTTATCCCCTAGCAGTATCATCACAGAGTTGAATGGGATTTTTTTTTCATTGAACTACCCTCAGTGAACACTTATTTTGTGCTTCTTAGTGAAGGCAACAGAAGGGGTGTTGAGGCTGTTCTGAGACAGCTGATCTTTATTCTGACCTTGATAGCAACCTTCTGTCTTATATTTTTCTTTTATTTCCTTTGCATCAAACAATTTGTTTGCCTGAAGCCAAAGGAACAAAATATTATGTGAAGCAGTAACATCTCAGAGGCAATGCAAGCTGCAAAATCTGTTTGTCTGACTGCAGATGACAGATTTAGGAGAATGCCAGTCATCAGAAATGAAACAATGTGCTGGTGTGACAGTGGATTATGAACAAAATGTTGTTTTTTTTTTTTCTTTCCTAAGTGCAGCAAATATGATCAGCTTCCCATAAATACCTTTTTTGTGGAGCTGTGTGCAGAAATACAGAATGGAGTAAAAGAACAGCAGGCTGTGCTAACTTTAAAGGGATTTTCATTCACTTTTATCAGCAAGACAACACTTCAGTGAGTCTGGGATGGCTTTACAAAGTGCAAAAGTTCAGTGTAGACTTATTCAAGAACTTAGATTGGAACAGAGGAAATAGACAAATAGAAGGGATCACACAATTATGAGACAAACTCCAGTGAGCAATTTCAGGTGTGTTTTGTCAGGCTGACACTTGAGATGGGACTTCCACAAGTTCTGCTGGAAAACTGTTCTGCAAGCTGACACTCCTTTCACTTTCCTTTGGGAGTTAGCAGGCTATTACCATCTTGCCTTGACTTCTTTGTCCAAAGCATCACATCTAACCTGACTGGCATTTGGTGAAGAATTAGCCAGTAGTAGCCAGCCCTTTCTCTTCCCACGCATGAATATAGGGCAGAAAATAATTCTCTCAGGATGTTATCTGAAGCTCCGTGGTATCAGCTCCTCAGGGAAGCCAGATCAGCTTCAGTAAATCAACAAAGTTGTGTTTCTAACCAGTGATGTCTCCATAGCAATTCCAAACCATGCTGTCCACACAGGCATGCCTGTGGCAGCTGAGATTTGCTTGAAGCACAACCAAAAGAAATGTTCCATTTGCAGATCCTAGGGTCAACACTCTGCAATGGGAATTTTGTCAGTAACTCTGATGGTGAGCAAGTAAAATAAAACATTATTTCCAACCCTCTGCAGCATATTGGCTCTGTACTAGTCTCAGCAGCAATAGCGTCCTTTTGGCTTGATGTGGAAGTAAAATAGAAGCACACAGTGAAAACAAATCTGTCAAATAAGATATGTTTTAGGAAGGAGATTGAACAACAGAAACAAACCCTGACACATAGTTTCAGTTATCAGCTCCTGATTTTGAACTGCTCCAGCTTCCAAATACTTCAATATTAAAATATTTAGTATATCACAGTGTAGAAAGGTAAGAGAAAAAACACTCCTTTCAGCGGTAAATACACCCTAATCATTATCTTTTTCAAAAGAAAGGAGAAGAAAAAAAACTTTTAAGCTAGAAAAAGGAGAAGCTCTATATTGAGAGCCCCTTCCCAAGGTGCTGCTTCTTCCCAGAGAACATAGTTCCTGTGGCCTCTGGCTGCCAAAGTCTAGTCCAGTAGTTCCACATCAGCCAACTTCATTAATCTCCAGAGCCAAGCCCTGGGACTGAGCCATTGGCTCAAAAAAATACACTGTTCAGGGACTTGCTTTGTAGGCTTACTCAGAGATGATAGGAGTGTGAGGATTTTTTTGACTACTTGAGCATTATTTCGATTAAAGTGAGGTTTAGGTTAATGCCAGATAGGCTTTTTCCCAGCAGAACATGACAGGTTTGACACAGTTTTCCAGGAAGTGACTCCTTATAAGCTGGGTTTTACATTTGAAGGTAGAGGCCTGAGTTCTCTAACCTGGGAGAGACCATTTCTAGTACTGTGCTCCTGTGACACCTGAGTTTTGGTGGTATTAGCCACATTGCACTGCATGCATATACATTCACATGTCTATGTACCTGTTTATTCCTCTCTGTTTATTCCTCTCTGAGGTTTTGGATCCTTACCAATTAGTAATAAGCAATTAGAAATGTGTAATTTAAAACAGGCTAGATTTTCCATTATTTAAAATGCAGTAGCACGTAATACATGGGAGACAATTGCCAAATCTGTAAGAAACCATTGCTATGCTCTTTAAAAAATAGAGAGTGGTATCAGGCAGACAAACTCTTTCTTAGGTAACAGAATTAGAAAATTCCTATTATTTTATTTTGCTGTCAACAATGGGAGCATTACATCAGTTTTGTTTTATGCAAACGAACTGAGATATTACTAAGTCACTGAAGATGAAACAGCAGAAGAAAAGAGCTGTCAGTCTTCTTTACCCACTTCCCATTTTGTTTCCATTGTGAAACAGCTGCATTGTTTCAAAAGAAAAAAGCCAGGCAGCCCAGAGAAGAAAGGCTCCTAATTGCTCAGGATAACATTGTTACTTTTCTACTCTGTTCACTTTTTCTACAAAAAGGGGTATTTTTTTGAGGTCTAGTATCTAGACAAAGACTGGGCCTCAGACTAGTGGTGCGCAAGAATATGAGAACTTTGAGCTGAATATGAGAAAAAAGGCATTGCTTTCTAGAATCATCTAGTGCTAAATGAGGAATAAGAATGAAATGTCTCAACCCAACAGATAGTCCACGCTGCTTTTCATCACATCAAATGGAGGAAAAACCTTTCCTAAACCTTTTGGCTGATATTGCCAAATGCTCACACTTCAGATTTTTCCAGCAGAAGTTCTTTGGTCGCTATACAATCACCTAACTACTAACTTTGGTCGCTAGTTTTGTAGCAAGTTAAAAATTGTAAAGTTTAGTAAAAATATTGGTACTTTAATCATAGAATCACAGTATGGTTTGGGTTGGAAGGGACCTTAAAAACCATCTTGTTCCAACCCCCTTGGAAGGGACACCTTCCACTAGACCAGGTTGCTCAGAGAAATTTTCTTATTGCTGAAGAAAACTAACAGTAATGATTCTCAGCACTCAACCTGTGGAAACAAAGAAGCAGGAACTACAATCTACTCATAGCCACATCTATCCCCATGGAGTTTCTCTCCTTTTCAGAGCTATCTTCCTAGAGTGCCTAATGATTTTTTTCACTTCTGAGCCCCACTGCTGCCAAGTGGTACACGCAAACCTACCCCTAAAAACCCCATACAGACTGCCTCCACTGATGAATGTACCTGCTCCTCTGTAGGGAAGAGGCTGCTAATAACACCCCTTCAGCATACACTGTCCTTTCCGATATCATCTGGGGCACAAATTATCTGGGATTTTTGTGTCTCTAATGTGCAGTAACAGCTGTGACCTCCCACAGCATGCTGCAGCAAGACCACGAAAAATTTCACATAGCACTTATTATTTGGCCAGGCTTTTTACTGGAAGCCTAAACGGCAGTGGGAAAAGCTCGGAAGTTTTCTTTGCATGTGTGTGCATACCTGACAGATTGTATTATGATAACGACCCATGTCCAGGCTTCCATGTTAACCTGTTAGAAGAGCTATAAATATCTCCTAGAGGAAAAGCTTTGGACAGACAGGCAGGAAATACAAAATTCATGTCTTCTCTGAAATGTTACATTTGCACAAACTCTTTGTTTATAGCAAGCACAGGTCTTGCTCTTGGCATATTTCACATTCATCTGTAGTCCCATCTGGTTCCCTTGATTTCTTGGACTTTCACTGGAAGATGCAATGACCAGGAGCCATGGCTGGGGGACAAACCATGCAAGGCATGTGCCAAAGTTCAAGGAACACTAATGTGTGACTGTATCAGCTAGCCTAAGTCAGGTAACAGCAACAGTCACCACAGCAACACCTTTAGCCCAGGCTAGGAAACCAAAGACACACTCCTGCACCTCAACAGGCTCATACAGACCATGCTGAAATACCTGCTGCCACATTCTACTGCTATAAACAAGATCAAAATCACATATACCTTCCAGTGCTTCAATCTGAGCCCAGATTACATTGCATCCAGCTAATTAGCTGGATGTAGCAACATATTCACCCTGACCCTTCACAGTACCACCCATCTGGTGGCTCTTTCTGACAGATGCCAGGGTGGCATTAGTTTAAGGACGTCACCTGCACATCACAGTTCTGAATTCACTAGAGTACTTCAAGGTCAACTAAAAGGTCAACTACAAGGTAGTGTGTCTTGAATCCTGCTGGCAGTCAGTTCCACATGCAGCTGCCCCTGGACTTACTGCGCCCAACAGAGCTCTTTTAGGCTGATACACTTGTTTTCCTTGTTTTTATGCACTGCTCATCAATTGCTGTCCTGTGATTTTCTGTTTGGAAAACAAATGGCATTGCATGCTGGTACAGAGGATACCAGTTCTTCTCAAAAAAGAAGTCAATTATAGTAATGAAAACTAAGGAGAAATAATTGTTTATAGCACACTTTTGCTCGCAAATTTAGTTCCTGCCGAGGGCCAAGCATTCCTGCAGTTGCTTTGCTTTTATGCATATTTCAAAATTAGCTTGAAATACAAGTTAACCAATCACATGTACTAAAACAGCACCTTTCCCCATACAGGACTTTTCCTGCTGTGCCCAAACCCCATCCAATTCAAAGCCCAGTCACAGGAAAGGAAAAGCACCCTTACCTGCCACACTGGCTCTGTGTGCTTCCCTGACTTGGCACTGCTCTTGTATCTGGGCTGGGAGGCTGGCTTCTTCAGGTTGTAGATGGCCACGTTGCCGTCATAGAAGCCCACTGCCACGAGGTGGGGGTGGTCACTGTGGAAGTCCAGGCACATGACTCCACTCTCACTGCTGAAGGAGTACTCTGGGAAGGAGGGGTTTTTCAGGGTGTAGAGTAGGAGCATGCCGTGGCCCTGCTTCATGAAGTCATCTAAACAAGGAGATGTTAGATCAGTTTCCAGGATCCTCAGCCACTGAAATGTAGAAACAGACAGCACCTACCTATGCCTAAAACCTACCTGAATGCAAAGGTACCAGTCACAGGACCAAATGATCATATTGGTGGGCCTACATCTGAACATCCTTTCCACCACTGATATGCCACCCCCAGGACATAGGCACAATGTACTTATGCAGAAAAACTGTTTTGGTGTGCTTTTTTCAAGGAGAGAGAGCTGAGAAGCCCTGGAGGAGAAATGTGGAGGAAAGAAAGAATTTTGTGGGCACTTCTTTCTTTGGGCTAGGATTACACTTCTTTCCATGGGCTAGGATTTCACTACACTGCAGACTTGCTGGCAGAACCAAGGATAACACCATTTCTATTTCTGTATTGGCAATATTTGATATTTCAGTTTCCACTGCTTTTTCAAAGAAAATCATTTCATTAATGTATCTGTAAAGCATTATATCAATTGCCATTACTCATAACTGGACTATGTAAAAGTGACTAGAGCTTTATTTTCTGTTTATGTCCAACATCTCCCTGCTTGGCACAGAAGCTCTTTTTTTTGCCAAGACTTTCCAATCTTTTTTGTATTTACTTTCACCTTTTCTTTGTGCTGCCTGAAATTAGCTCTCCCCTTTCTCAGTAGGACCATCTTTCTTTTGTGTGTTTTCTTATCATGCCCCAACTGTCTCTGCAATTCTTTGTGTATTTCGATCATGTGAAAAAACAATTTCCAAATTCTCTGAAAGGGAAAGAAAAGCTGTTGATGTAGATAAGCTTTCCAGAAACAAAGAAGGAACTTTGCTAATCTATGAAAACAATGCTGCCTCTGAGAGCATCCTAGGCATCTAGTGCTTTTTATTACTGCCAATGCCCTCAGGCACACAGTATATGGGAAATAAATTTACTGCTTTCTGTGCTTTAAGCACTCACTACACATTCTGTTTCCAGAACAGTCCTCTCCTTTTAAAAGTACTTCCTACCATTCTTAACATTTTGTCCAACCTGCAGGATCAGGTCTTGGTAAATGTGTACTCCAATGATAACACTAACTTTAAAGAACTCTCCTTAGAAGCATGCTGATTCCAAGCCAGCATGCAGGTACAGACATGGTGTACTTCATGTGTAACAGGTCCACATAAAAGCATTCAAAGACCCAGTAAAGAAACACATTAATGAAACTATTACTGCTGCTTTGTACTAAATTGTTGAAATAAAATCTTTTCACAGGTCTCTCTGTACTGGGGACAGATGAGGAAAATGGTTTCTTTATTTTTCAGAAAGGTGAGATTCCAAAACTGGCATTACTTTGAATATATCTGACCCCAAATAACATTTCTAACTTATTTTTTGGGTGAAGGGGAAGCTTATTCTTAGAATTCTAGCTGAAAAGGAAGTGAACATACTTTCTCCATCAGAGACTTTCCAGTTCTTTTTATTCACAGAACTGTCTCTGTTCTTAGCCAAGTAATGTCATTGAACTGATATTTAGCTGAGGTCCATGAATGATAAGGATGAATCTGTGCACACCTCAGAAGCAAAAACACCTGGGAAGGCTGTGGAAATGACCACCAGGAGTGGCTCAGAGCAGAATGAAGTCAAAATGGTTGGACAGCCTTTGAAACCAACCTATTTCATACTCTTATTTCTCTTGGAGTGAGCTGATCAGCCAGGCATATTCCTGAAAGGTCTGTAGCATTCAATAATTTTTTATCTGTTAGCACTGTGCTGAGGAGGTTCAAGAGCTGCCCCCATGTTCCTTGCACAGACAGCAGAGGAGACACCTCTACAAGGGGTGACTCAGCCACCAAAGATCTAAGTTGGGTTTTGGAGGTGGTTCTCTCCCCAGTGATCTGACAGGAACAGAGTCCACCCACATTTCTCGGGTAAAGGTGATAGAGCAGGTCTTCATCAGGTGAAATAGATCAGCAACTTCAGCAAGTCCACCTGGGGGTTAGTCTGGCAGGGGAAAAGCAAAGCCTTGGGAAGAAGCCCTGGCAGAGTGAAATGCGGGGTCCAGTTTTCAGATTATGACACCCAAATGCAGGTCAGTGTATGGCTGTCTGTGCACTCAGACAAGCTCCTGCTACCATCAGTACCAGTGTCATCGTAAAGGGGAGTTTTCTACGAGTGCTGATTTACTCTCCAGACTCCACTGACTGCAGTGGCCACTACTGAAAGTTAAACCCACCTTAATCTAAGAGCTGAATCCTAATCATTGTCTCCTTTATGTTATCAAATGTCAGGAATGTGAGTTAAATCACAGATGTGAATACCACATGTAAGCCTGAATAATATGATTGTTAAAGTACAGCTTATTCCTGATGAAAGGCAATGTGATGAGAATAACCCACAATTAACACTGAAGCATGACACATAAACCCCAGTAAAACACTAACCTGCTGAGCATAGGCATATAAATCCATTTTAATGAAGGGTGAATTCTCATCCAGAGTACTAACCTGTGACATAACAACGTATTCTTTAATAAGTAATTTTAAAAAGAGGTTTATTTCATTAGTGATATTCAGTGTTCCAGAATGGCAAGCACAGTACATACCCACAGCAGCACATCTGTGGTACAGCTGTGAAGGGCAGCATATGCAAGGGAAAGGTTTTGTTTTTCAGTGAAAAAAAAGCAGAGTACTGCACTTTGCCCCAAAACACTGGACAGCCAGACTTTCAGGTTGCAGGGTGAATCAGTGTTGGAAGATCAGCCAAGCAAAAGGTGCAGACCCAAGAGCTGACAATGGTGAACCACTGTTGGAAGCAAAAGCAGCAGCTTCAGCCCTGAGATGGCGGCTCTGCAGCTCATGGATGCACTAGTATGGACTGGAAGAGTAGAGAACATCAGCCCCATGCAGACCTGTGAAGAGCAAAGTGGCTGTTCTTTTGTTGAGATACAAGGGCTGGAGATATTAGAGATATTGGACAGTTTTTCTGATAATCACTGTCAGCAGGACTTGTTCTTTACAGACAGATACAAGGCAGCACAGCAAAAAATAAGAGAGTGAACTCTTCTTCTTCTAAGACTCTTGCTACCATGAGGATCCCCCAGTGTTCACCTGAGCAGAGTTTAAATTTTAGACCCTGACATGTAGCAACTGGAGGTAGGAAGACAAGTTTTGCTTAGGAAAGATGCAGATAGCATGATTTCTGGCCTCAACATGGAGAACTGAGCCTGTAAGCATCACATGCAAACAGAAACAGGTTTCGAACCAACTATGACCACTGTCTAAAATACTCCTCTGCATTTGCTTTTAAAGCTGGACAGATTCACCCCAAAACCTTTTCAGAAAAATACTGTAGTGCTGGAAAAGTACCACAGAATATCTTCCTGATATCACCAAATAGTTTTTGCAAAGTAATAATCTGAAAAGCAACTGAATCTTTTGTTCTGATGCTTAAGTGCCTGTTTTAATAGATTTTTAACTTATATTACTCCATAGCTGAATTGAAAAGAATCAGCAAATGTCCAATATCAAAACAAAATCTTTTGTTTGCTGGACAAATTAAAAAAAAATTATTATTTGTACCTTTCCCTCTTTGTTCATGAACAAAGCCATGAGATGTACATTATATGGTTTTCTTCCATTTCCTCCAAAATGCTTAGTGGCTGAACCACTATGCTCAAGGCAACAGCATCCTCAAATTAAAAAGCACAATGCTTAGGGTAAATCCTGCAGCTACATAATAAATGTGGTACCATCCATGGCCATGAATTAAAATAGGAGTATTTACTACACAAGAAGCCAGTGCTACAGTTTCTTGTACGATAAATTGCCAAATTACTTTCTCTTTGGAGGATTTAAAACCCCAAACACTCCAGCCTTATATCTTAAATCCTGTGACACTGTGATCCTGTGATGGCTTTCTAAAAACCAAATCTTCCAGCTGTCTCACTGATACGGCTTGGACCAAGATATCACCATGCTAAAAAGAACTACTGGCACCTAAAAGCTGTCCTGTGACCTCCAAGAGCCNTTTGATGAGCTGGCGGGCTGGGGCTCTATCCTTTAGGACTGGTTTTCTAAGAAGCCAAGGGAAGGGGCTGGCTGTGTTCTAGGCTTGGTGAGGCAGATCTCCTCTGTGGAGGAGAGATCAGTTTCAAAGACAAAAATTTTGGTAGCCAAAGATACATCTCAGCTATTTATTTGTCTTTCTGATATTTAAAGTATAGACGACAAAAAACAAAGACTAGAAAACTTTCCCTAGCAAATTGGAAATCTTCAAAACCCTGAGCACAGTCTAAGAATATGCCTGGGCTTCCATCTGCATGGCATAGACAGATGACTGAGCAAGTCACAAATTAGTGAATTTGCAACACAATTTTTTTTTATCAGTGAGCAAACCCTGTGCATCAGGGCACTGAGCAAAGGCTAATCTAACCCACTGTGAAGCAAGTTGAATGACCTTGCACTACTCTAGCGAGACTCTCTCCTGGCTTATTTTTAAAAGCAGTGCCAATTCCACACTTTGCTGCAATTGCAGAATTGGTGTGCTGTAAGAAAGGAAACAGCTGGCACTTCAAGCTTAACTTTATGCCAATAGTTCCGAAAAATCAAGAAAGAACAAATCTTTCCAAGAGCTCAGAGAGTTTGGGCAAGTGCTGAATGTGTTTTCAAAGCTCTTCAGGAGTAAGAATAATAATACAAAGTTTTATAGCACTTGAGAGTGCTTTAAGGCTGTGTATGCAGCATTCCATTTTACAGAATGAGAAAGGGCAGTGGAGGGAACTGCCAAAGACACTACAGCAAGCTAGAACAGACACTTCGGGTGGCTCTGCTCAAGAAGACCACATCCCAGGATCCCTGAGGAATTTAAATTAAGATCACTGGTGCTCATTCTCTTCCTATTCCCTTAAGTGCCCAGAAGTATTCGGGTACACCATACTTGCGTACACAATGCTGTGTTGATATATCCCAGATCACTATGGATCTGTGAACCACATTGCGGGTGACAAAAATATGAATATTGGACTTTCAAAATAGTCTCTTCCCAGAAAAGAAAATGTTTTTGAGAACTCACTACTTTGTAGCTCAAGGCCAGAAAGTCTGGCCTCCTCTTTTTCACAGATCCAAAAATGTTACTGGCATATCCTGTTTTGAGCCTGATAACTTGGTTTTGGCAAGTATATGCATACTTCATATGAAGATCTCAAACGACAGAGAAGCCACTGTTTCATTTTGCAGCTTGTTTCAACATTTAATCGCTTTGAGCGATTAGAAAGCTGCACCTAATTCCTCATTTGACTTACCTGGCTTGCCACTGCTAATTCTTACTATGCCTACCTTGACTGGATAAAGGACTTCTTTCATATCTTCTGCTTCTCTTCATCAAGACAGTTTAAAAACTGAACACTAGTCACATTTCAGCATACTTCTGATAACCATCACAGCCTGAACTCAAAAATCCCATTTATTTTCACCAGCACTGCATAGAGAAGGCTGCTTAGCAAAAAGCCAGGAACCAACATTAACTTCGCCACACCACTGAAAGACACTGCCTTCACAGCTGCAAAGAGAAATCCATTTCTCAGCAGACTTTGAGAAGACTAGAATATTAAGACACTTTCCAAAGATAAGTGGAGGATATCACATGGCTAGGATTTGTGCAAGGGCCAGACATAATTAATTTAGAGTCTAAATTTCAGCTGGATGTTGTTCTCTCTCCCCCTTTGGGGCATGCTCTCCAGCTCTTGAATCAACTTGGGTTTCTTTCTGAACTATCTACAGTTTTTCTGCATGCTCTGAAAAATGTTGGCTCTGGAATCAAACATAATATTCCAGTATTAGTCTCACTAATGTTTAAATAATATGGCTACTGCTATTCAGGAGTCCCTGTTTGCACACCAGAATCATGTTCAGCTTCCTCACCAAGATACCTTACTGGGGACTCAAATTTCTTACTTGTCCACAAAAGTTGGTTTTTTTCCTTTTTTTTTTTTTTAC
>VZTN01034690.1:323-22112 GCA_013400515.1 Erpornis zantholeuca | reverse complement strand
AGTAACAGGCCCACATTATCCTTCGTTTTCCTTCTGTATTTGAAGAAGACCTTTTTGTTGTTCTTGACATCCTTGGCTAGAATTAATTCCACATTGGCCTTGGCCCTCCTTGTCTCATTTCTACTTAACCTGTTAACATCTCTATATTCAGTCAAGTGGCCTGCCCCTGCTTCCATCTCCAGCGTGTTTCCCGCTCATGCCTGAGGAAAGACAGGAGTTCTTTATTGATCTACATAGGTCTCTCATCTGCTTTGCTTGATTTCTTGCTCATTTGGATGCATTGTTCTTAAGCCTGGAAGAAGTGATCCTTGAATATCAATTGTCTCAGACTCATCTTCTCTGCAGGACCTGTTTCCATGTAATTCTTCCAAGAAGACCCCTGAAATCCCCCTCCAACTCCCAGGGAACCACTTTCCAAATTGCAGCCTCTACACAGGTATTCACCATTGAAGTACATCCTTAGCTTGAAAGACTCTGAATGCAACTGAACAATGCAGATCACCCAGACATATTTAAGCCTGCAACAGCAACCTTTTAAAAAAATCATAACAGAATTCTGTACAAATTATGTATAAGATCGAGTTTTTCAACTCTTTACTACAGAGCACTCCCATAGTCATGACAGATTAACAATAATTCTATCTCCTTAACAAGGATTTAAAAACTGTTGAGCTTCGATAGCTGATTAACCACAGGGAAGTATGCATTCACTGATAAATAAACCTTACACAGTTAGCAGGGTTTCTTATCTGTGTGGTTGATTTCACAACCACAGCTGCATCTGACAAACAGAGCAAATGGAAAAACCTCTCAAGGTCACTGGATCCAGAGCCTTTTCTTGAGAGGCAACCTGAACAAATCCACAGCATACCAAACTCCCCCTTAAACTAATTCATGTGCCTGCACAAGCCTTAAACAGATTTTATGCCTCCTGGCATTCATCAGTCCTGATACACTTACGGAGCACTATGGAGGCCAAACAAATCAATTCATTTAGTTTTCCCTTACATGGACTCTCTGGACTTCCTCTGAAGAAAGAGACATACAAATCTGAACTATTGTAAGGTAAAAGGCATTTTAAAAATACTTCTTTTTTGTGAATCTACCCAAGTTACTGAACCTCATTCTCTAAATTCTAATGTAAAGAGTTAAATGAATGGATCTTTGGTCTTACTACTGTTATCTCTCAGATACAAATCAAAGCACTCAGATTAAGAAATATGCTTTATACCCCATATAAAGGTTTTAACAATGACATATAAAGCAAACAGAAGGAAACCAAGCCCCTTAAAATACAAAGAGAAATGGAAAAATAGTTAAGTGCCTGGCACAAGTAAACACATTAAGGTTAAGTAACACTGGCTTGTGTTTTATCCAGATTTTACTTTGCTACTTGTCGACCTAAGCATTGGATTATCAGGGAAACAGGTCATGTGCCAGGATTGGATGCAGGAATCACTTGCTGCTCCCTAGGAGATAGGGAGCTGATACCCAAGCACAGTAACATAGCCAGCAGTAGAGTAGGCAGCCAGGGCTAATCCCTCTGCTCTTGAGAAGAGATGCTGGTGAAGATGGTCAGGACCACTATAGCCTCAGGGCCTGACAATTTTTTTGCTACTTAGCATGTGAGAAGTACAGTTGATTCCAGGACTTTTGCTATGGGAAAACACAAGCTTTGATGAAAATGTAACCTTAGTATTTGGAGGGAATGCAAAATAAAAAAGCAAATAATGTTCATGTGATAGAACACAGGCATAAGAACATCTGTGCGTGGGAAAATTAATCTTTAAAATAAAGCAAAAACTGATCATTTTAAGAAAAATCTGTTGACTTTTTGCTCCTACTAAGTCAAGGGGTGTCTCAGTATGGATGGTTATGAAGTCTTTTGGCAGATTTTCATCACAAGACCATCCCCTTGACATCGATGACGAAGAGAGTTAACCTGTCTATCCTTGGATTCTGCTGTGAAAATGCTAAAAAAAGAATTCCCACAGTAACTTAAATGGAGCAATTTCCAGAGACAAAGCTAAGAAAGGAAAGGCGTCAGTCTAGTTTTATTGAACAGGTAAGACTCTATGGTACACAAATGTTTAGTCTCCTGTGGATAAAAAGGCACTAATCAAACTAACTGAGCTATGCAGGGAGCTAAGTGTGTGGAATTTAATGGCCTGCAATGCACCGGAGACACAACAGGATGGCTGAGCAGCTCCTTTGATCCCCAGGCTCTAGAAAATCTGTTAATACATCTTTTTTCCCAAACATGCCTACAGAGCTCTTACTATTTCATGCATAACAAAATGCAACAGCAAAAGTTGATATTATGAGTTGATTGAAAATTACGAGTATTAAAAGGTTAAGGCTTGGAAGAACCAGGCAAAGCTCTTAGAATTTATATTACAAGTCAGTAATTAAGTCTCCAAATGAAATTAATCTTTCATACGATTCACTTAATGTATTATGGTTATTACATTATATTTACTAACAGAGTTGACAGTATAATAGGGTCATTTCTCTCCCTACGTATGTGGTAAGAGATATTCGGTATTTGGAAAACAGATTTTAAAGTGTAATTTTCAGTGTAATTATGTTTAATTGACCACAACTGGTTATCTCAATAAACCGGATGTATGATGGCTTAAATTTCTAGCACTGTTTCCACTAGGGAAGTTTTTCAAAGACTGTCAGACCATGGAGGAGGGTATAGATGTTCTGCAAATAAACTTTGAAGCCTCAAACAGGAGACAGTGCAGAAAGAAGCCCCTAAAAAGGTTAAAAAAAAGAGTGAATAAATCAGACTCCTGAAAAATATAAGATATCAAGGACACAAGATTTCACTACTTTAAATCTTGCTTCAAATGAAGAAATCATGTCTGCAACAGACCAAAACTTCAGAGAACAAATATTGGATTTTTAAAATTTCTACATTTTACATTTTCCAGAGGATGGTAATTTACTACATGCCAAAATTAATTGTTTCCAATTGCTCATCTGCTATTAAGAGCCACACATTGTCTGGCCTGATTCATGTAGCTCCAGCTTTTCTTTGATCTTGTTACATCATTTGTCTGGCAGATTAAAGATCCCTTTGTTACATGATCTGCTTTCCCAATACAGGGAGTTAACAGACCACAATCCAGCCACCTAATAAGCTTTTCTTTGACAAGCTGAACAAACCAAATTCCTTAAATTTGTTTCCCAGGTCAGTCGCCCTGCTCTTAGATCATTCGTTCTTCCTTTTTTGAACCCTTCCCAATTTGTCACCCTTCTCCTTGGCATGTCACCAGTGGTGAGCATGCCTTTCCAGGGTAGTCATTTCAGCATTAAATTAAAAAATGCTTTAAAAAGTTCTTTTAACCCCTGAGTTCCTTTGCAACCCTTCTTCTCTATAGATTCAAGGAATTCTGATTAAGTTCAGCATTGGTGTTTCTCCACAAAACTTTTTTTAAATCATTACACCCAAAAATAGGGCTTCCCCTGGTATGGCTACACAGCTTGAATTTTTTTGAACACTGTAACACAGAGTGATGCCTTGTATTCTGCTACAAAGGGATCTAAATTGTTCTTTGAATGATTGTTCCATTACTTGACACCTCCCAGATATTTGTCTCATAAAAACTTTCTGACAGAAGTGATTTCATGGATAAAATAATAGATTAGCATTAGACCTACTTACTAATGGCTTTTGATATGCTTGCCTAAGAAGCATCTGATTGCTACAATTTATTTCCCATTTCATTCCCCAGCAGCCTCTTTTAATTAATACAATGTATTAATGGAAAATTCCTTCCAGCTTTAAAAAGTCACATAGCACAAATAGCACTAATAAATTAGTACATAGCAAGCCCAAGTCCTCCAGGGTGTTCCTTTTTGATTGTGGGCATGCTTACTGCCCATACAAATGTTCTACAGCAATTCACAAGGCTTACAAATTCCCTTTTAATTCTTCTCTCTGCTTATTCTATTAATGCTTGTTTTCTGTATTGTAATATCCTCTTATGGTAGCAACTTTTAAAAAAATCAGTTAAAATCTTTGGCAACTATGCAATCATTATGTTTTATTTCTGTGATTGTCTTCTTTTTTTCCTGAACATAATTTCACTGCTGATATTTAGATATCACTAACTGCTGTATCAACTACCCCATTAATAACTGGCATCACTAGCATTTGCAAAAGGGGACAGTCTTTCAATTTACAGCACAAATATCCAAAATAACAATAAAAAATATTTTCATAACTAAAAGGAAACACCCATACACTATGGTGGTACAATGCAGTTGTCAATCCTGTCACCAAAAACAGAGAGTGGGCCTCAAGGGTCTTTTGCCATTGAAGATGCATTTAATTTTATCAACTTGCATGCTGGGCACACGACTGAATAAACATGAAGACATTTTCCCAAAGCTGGAATCTGTTATTGCATACAAACGTATGCCAAACAGCAAACTGAATCCAGACTGCAGCATTAACGTCTCTTTGAGTGAGGTGTGTGGGCCACATGAATCTCTATCTGCCTTTTGTAGTATTTGACTTCAAAATCTTCACTGTGGGGTCTAAAAGGTCTGACAGTCACTGCTACACCTGGTCCAGCACACAGGCCATTATGTGACTGGGGACCTGCCAGCCAGCCCCTCCTCTTCAGAGCAGTCCCCTCACATGAATTGCATGTGCACACGGCCTTCAACTAGACAAGGAATTTCATCCAAGCAATATAAAATGTTTTTTCTCTGTCTGACAAGGTCTTAAATCTCTATTCCCAATATAAAAATAAACTCATGTAGCTTAGAGAAAGATTAGTAGGGATTTCAGCTCCCAGGAGTCTTCTCTGCCCGTTCTGGTAACATAATTTAAATATATAAACATATATGAAGAGACTTTCTGAGAGCTGCTTCAAAAATCTGAATTTTTTTGGCAGTATTCAATCCACTTGGTGCTTTTACTTAGAGCTCTTTGGTCATTAATCAGAAAACACCAAATTTAACAGCAGCTTGTTATGTAAATCCATTCCAAACTATGTTCCACATCCTGCATCACAACCTTTAAATCTACCACTGCAGAGAAGAAAACACAAGCAAACACCTGCCACATTTTGTAACACTGAGCCTTCTTAAACCCACAGCCTATACTGTTAAATCAAAGTTTTTGGGCTTTTTAAGGTTCTACTTTTCAAATATCCATTTCTGTCCTTGTCACAAGGCTTCCCTGTCATCTACAGGGCTATGCTGTCAACGATGACAGGAATTATAGTGCATGCAATCATCATTAGGCGGACTAAGTTTAGACCTCCAGCCATGTTTTAAATAAAGTATTATCTTGCAGGGAGATGGACTATTAACTTTCCAAAACTATTTTTGGTTTGATTTTTTATGACTTTATAATGTATCAAAGAGCTGGGCTCCCTAAATATCCTTCTGGACAAGATGTCCAGTTTGCAGATAGGTAATTATATCATGCAGTGGTGAACACTGGCTGATGGGTAGGACACAAAGGGTTATGGTAAATGGGGTCACATCAGGCTGAGAGCTGGTCACTGGTGGGGTTCTGCAGGGCTCCATCTTGGGCCTAGCGTTCTTAAAGGTCTTCATAAACAACTTGGCTGCAGGACTCGAAGGAATACTGAGCAAGTTTGTCCATGATAATAAACTGGAAGGACATGATGTCTCCCTCAAAGGCAGAGAGACCTTGACAAATTAGAGAGATGTGCAATCACCAACAGTATGAAGTTTAACAAAGACAAGTGCTGGATTCTGCACCTGGGCTGGGGCAACCCAGGATGTACAGACAGACTGGAGAACAGGAGGCTGAAGCATAGCCCTACGGAAAGAGACCTGGGGGTTCTGGTTGTTGAGAAGTTGAATGTGAGTCAGCAGTGCCCTGGCAGCCAGGAGGGCCAACCCTGTCCTGGGGGGCACCAGACACAGCATTGCCAGCCAGGCAAGGGAGGGGATTGTCCTGCTCTGCTCTGCACTGGGGCAGGCACACCTTGAGTGCTGGGGGCAGGTTTGGGTGCCACAACACAGGAAGGATATAAAGCTATTGGAGAGTGTCCAAAGGAGGGCAACAAGGATGGTGAAAGGCCTTGAGGGGAAGTTGTGTGAGGAGTGGCTGATGAAGCTTGGTCTGTTCAGCCTAGACAACAACAGACTGAGGGGAGACCTCATCACAGTTTCAGCTTCCTCATGAGAGGAAGAGGAGGGGCAGGCACTGATCAGGGGGAACAGCCTGAAGTTATGTCAGGGAAGATTCTTTACCCAGAGGGTTGTTGAGCACTGGAGCATGCTCCCCAAGGAAGGAGTCACAGCACCAAGCCTGACAGAGATCAAGAGGAGTTTGGAAAATGCTCTCAAGCATATGATGGGGTTCTTGGAGATGATCCTTTGTAGAGCCAGCAGCTGGGCTTCCATCATCCTTCTTGGTCCCTTCCATTTCAGGTCATTCTATGATTCTATGGTTCTCAATTGTTATTTCTGTAATTTGACTGAGATCTCATAGAAAACTTGACTGATTTATCTACATTTCAGGAGCAGCTAACAAGTAGTTAACATGAATTAATGATCACAGACCTTATCGGTATGCAGTGGGCTTCTTTCAGTGTGAGGATGCCAATCCTGTTGAATTATCTCACCTATTATCTGGACCCCTAGACCTAAGGAGCGGGTAAACATCTTGTCAAAACTGACATTCCTCTTGTTAGGATGACTAATAAAATAACTGTGCTAACAAAAGTATGAATGCATTCATTCAGGATCCAGTTAGGTATATAATAAAATTTGATTTTAAAACTAACATGGCATTGAATCAGCAGAGCACACACTAGCTGGATTAAAAAACATTTCACTGCCAGAGCCTAAACTTCTGGCTCTTTAGAACATTACTGTGAGTCATCCCTTGGGAAAAATCTCTCAGAGTGAATGAGAGCTGGGAGACATCTAGAGATCTTTTTCTGAGGGTACAAGAACTATCAATCCTGATACTCAAGAAGTTGGGTAGGGGAGCCGAGGCTTAGCCATCACCATTGCAACAATCTCTTCACTCCTGTCTCCTCAACATTTAGCACCTTCCATCCCATTTTACACTGACTGATGATCATCTCTGGAGGACAAGGAAGACATGGACCTGTTGGAGTGAGTCCAAAGGGGATCACAGGCATAATAAGAGGGCTGGGGCCCCACTATAAACACAGGCTGAGAGGGTTGGGGTTGTTCAACCTGGAGAAGAGAATGCTCTGAGAAGACCTCATTGGGGCCTTCCAGTACTTAAAGGGGGCTTATAAAAGAGATGGAGAATTACTTTTTACATAGGCAGACAGTGATAGCACAAGGGATAACCTTCTTAAACTGAGAATTTAGATTAGATATTAGGATAAGATGGAGAAGATTAGATATTAGGATAAGATCTTAGGTAAAGATGGAAAGACACTGGAACAGGTTATCCAGAGAAGCTGTGGATGTCCCATCCTTGGAAGTGTTCAAGGACCAGTCTGATATCCTGATCAACATGATCTAGTGGATGGAATTCCTGCCAGTGGCAGGGGGATTTCAATTGAGCAATCTTTAAGGTTCCTTTCAAACCAAACCACACCATGATTCTATGACTCCTTGCTTGTGCCTCTCAAATTCATATTTGGCCAAAAAATACTTTGCTGGAAAACAAAGTATTTGATCTCGAATAAGTCTCTGGGGCTTGAAACAGGCTGTGTACAAACCTAAGTGGTGTAACATGTAGCTGATCTTAGTTTTTATTAAATGTGGATTGGGAATTCACTACTAATTATTTTTTCCGCTATTTGTTTTCTGGATAGAGGGAAATGAGGTATCTTGTAAAAAAAGAGGAGGAGGCAAATAGCAGATCTCCATGCATATCCTCTCAGTCCCTGCAGAATTATTTTTTCTCTCTGTGAGTGAGCTAGTTTTGCTACCAGTCATTTTCTTGATTCTACACTCTAATTAAAGTGCCTGATTCTGCTATTGCCCATGAAGCAAAGAGGCAAACAGGAAGAGGCAGTACCTTGCTGTAAAAGCCACTTGGTTCATTTTCACCTCTCCCAGTTTGTTCTGAGGCACCCTGAGCATGTCCTGTTTGGGAATATCCTTATTGCACTGACCAGTCATCCATCAGCCTCACTCAGTGCAGGGCAGTAAATAAATGGTCATTGGGCAGTTCATTTGAGAAGCAGGGAGATTAAAGACTGTCTAGTAAGTATGCCCAGGCTCCCTGTATTTACCTGTCTCTATGCTGTAGGTGAGTGCAACCAGACCTGTTCCATGTCCTGTGTTCCACCACTACTCTTCAGCTCTGGGGAGCCTCAGGACATCCATTAAGTGCCAGCTCACCTCCATGAAAGCTCTGGTCTGGATTTGACACTGGTTTAGTTTGATCAAAAGTTGCAGCAACTCTTACTTTAGATGCAGTCACACCAGTATAAGGACCCTGTGCCAGCATTGCTTATGCTGATTTTACACAAGAAAGCTGGAACAGTATATGTATCTTTATGTGCTTTACTTCTGCCTACATGAAGCCCTATTTCAGACTGTGAAGAACAAAGTAGATATCTTTGCCAAATACCTCAGATTGCCAGTGCTTTGTGTGTGAATCCGTACTCTTCACAACTCCTTGTAAGTGGCAAGTTACATCCACTAAGTCCAAAGAAACTGTAGGATAAAACACATTGGCCATAGAGACAATGTTTTTCCCTACTCAGCTCATGTGCTGACAGTCAGAGCTGCACATAAAAAGCCATCTCTGAAGGCTGTCAGAGGCACAATTGCTTTTGGAACATGAACTGAGGTGATGGCAAAGTCCTGAGCTTGTATTCATAGTGTTCCCATCAGCAAGGCAGAACACAAGCCCAACACCCACTAGAGGCTCTTTGAACCCTGCACTGCAGGCTGTCAGTGTAGCCAGAAGCCCAGCAATCTCATTTATGCAAAAACAAAAACAGAAAGACAGCTCCTCCTCATGGGACTAAAAATTAGTTCTAGCCAGGCAGCATAAACCCTGAATTGCAAATTACAATGACACTATTTCCTTGTTCAGAAGAGCATGTCTCATGCCAAAGAAACACTGCTAGCATCAGAAACCCCATCCAAAAAATAACTGGTGAAGACTGCAGAAACAAGGTACAAAAGCAAGGGAGAGGCTGGGGCCCTCTCTGTAAAGAAAGAGCCCACAACACTGAGTGGTGTCAACCCACAGTAAACAAGGGATCTTTTGTTTCAAAAAGTATACTTTGGGCAGTAGGACAAATGTGTTACTTGTATCTTGACTGGTGATGTAATTACAGCCACGGCAGACGCAACGATATCCCAGCCCTTGTGTAACTCTTAGGATCATTTCCTCTGGGCTGGATTTATCTCACCTCACTTTAGTCGTCTGAGAGACAGGCACCCAGGCTAGGTGCTCTGCCTCAGCTCACGTGTGAGGAGGGATCACCCCTTCCAGAGGGCCACTTAGGTTCTCCCTTGAACATCAGAATGGATGGCCTCTGGATGTGTTGATGTCTCCCTGCTGAGTAAAGGGGGAGTCTAGAGCAGGGAATCAGCTCTTAACTCTTAGTTGGCTACAGCTGGCTGAGAGGTGGTATGCCCTCTCTCCTCTATGAAAATGGAATAAGAAGATTTCTGGATCTCTCATCCACTTACATGGCAAGCCACTGAGTTAGTCTGCCTCCCTTTGCATCTCTGTATTGCCTTTGGCACAATGGACTCTGGTAGAACTAACAAATACTTTTGTACAACCCAGAAAGCACACTGGTCTTGCTTAGTATACAAAGCGTACGAAATCAGAACAATTGCTTGAATAGGTTTAGCAGGGAGATTACCTTCCTTGAGCTTGGTATCTCTCCTGTGCCACCTGGCTGGCAGGGCAGTGGGAAGGCACTGCTAAATCCTGCACGCTCTAAGTAAAGGGATGTGAGAACAATAAGATTTTGCTGCGCTGTACAAGGCAAGGACATCCTGAGCGTTTCACACCATGCTTTCTTTCCCAAAAGCTGATTCTAATCTGCTCTTTAGAATAGCTGCTGCCTGCTGAATTAAAAAGAGTGTCAGGCCAATTTAGGCTTCTTGGCAAACTAACAGGAACATTTCCAGAGCTCAGATGGAGTGAAAGTCAAAAGAAAAATGTAATTTTAAAAGGAAAATGAAATTTTGCACTATTGCAAGCAGAGCACAGTCCTTTCCAGTATAAATGAAGACAACCCATCTGGTTCCATTGTCAGAGTAGAGAAAGACGTAAGAATGAATACATATTTGGGATGATACCAAAGGTCCCTGTAGCCACTCTAGCCAAGTATCCTACACCAGCAAGTAACAATTGTTTAAACTGAGAACCTCAACGAATACACACCTGTCCCCTGTATGTGACAAGCTTCAACTTACTCAATCAGGCAGTTTATCCCTCCAACTGCAAACTGGTCCTCCAGGAATCTATCTAAACTCTTTTGAAACCATATGTATCTCTGTTCTCCAGATCACAAAAGAAGGAAGAATAGTTCAGCGATTCCATTATGTATCACATTATCCTGTTTTAAATTTGTTTTAGTCCTACAGTAATTGCTATCTATGCCTATGTACTGCTGAATGTTCATGTCATGGAATGGAAATGCCTAATCCCTGTATTGAGTTAAATCTCAATTTATTGCTTTGAAATTAGATGAGTCCTTGTTATGAGACGCAATCCATGCCCCAGAGGATTGTCTGAATTGATCTCAGAGCACTTGTTAAATATTTTAGTTCTCTCAACGATTCTTTTGCATTTAATACTTACAGGAGCCATACCCCACTGCAAATAGGTCGCTGTACTTTGGATTCCTGTAATGAGAAAATATATGTAAGATTACATTCATTATTAACAATGTAGTTCCACAGCAATGCACAGCGTTCCACACATTAACTCCAGAGTCTCTTCTCACAGGACTGCACACAATCTGAAGGCTCTGCCCTTTGACCATATACACTAGTAAAGTTTGTGAGTAACTCATCCAAACTCAAGACACACAAAAAAGCAGAACATCAGAAGATCAAAACAGTAGATTAAAATGATAAAAAGACAGACATTATGTCAATCTCCAGCACTTCTTGGCTTCTCCATTTCATAATTGCAGAAAGTTTACTTTTAAAAATGAGATCTTTGAGGAAAGCAAAAAGGCAGGAATGTGGTTCCCATCTTTCAGTGGCAAGATTAAGAAGTTTTTAAATCAATAAACTCACTTTCTATACCTGTTATTAAATTATGAGACATGCTTCAAGAGACAGCTATCAGTTGATGAATTGATGATCATTCCCACAGACCAGGAAGGAATATTCCCTTCTGACCCAGCTGGTGAACAGTGTATTTCCTAAGGCAAATACTGACAGTGAGCAACTGGCCATCTACTATGTCTTCTAAAGTCTCTTTAGTTGAAAACATCTACCCTCTCTACAACCTCTAATCTGTGTGGTAAGTTACTGTAGGTAGGGTTTCCCTAGGACAAAAATCAGTACTGTTGTTATCCCTGAGTTCACACAGCACGACCAGTAGGAAACAATTCTACAAAATGAATGTATGTGGAAATTATCTAAAGAGTATTTTCTCTGACTTGCTACTGTGAATTCATAAAATAAACCCACTTTTATTTTAATTTCTCCTTTTTCATTTGGGCTAATACCTATTCATTCTAATGCTCTTGTTTTTTTCACTAAATGCACCATCACTGCTAAAAATAAGAGAACAAAAATTGAATTAGAAAGGTTTATTCCATAAAGCAATTTGGAATTGCTCTTCCAATATCAGAGCCATCTTTCTTTTATCATTTCCTGGAGACAAGTATAAAAGCAGTACAAACTACCTATTAAAGATGCCTTTTCTCCCAATTTTGCTTCCAATTTTTACTGTTATCTGTAATTCTCACATAACTGCATGCTTGAGACTTATATAATACCACAGTGGCTTGAAGGGCAGACGACTGTAATCTTGCTCTGTCTCCCCATACATCTTCCTTGTCAAGGCACAAATGTTCTCACACAAACAAGTGAGAGGAGGCCTAACTGCAGGGGAGCACAGGGCAGGGTCTGACTAGGTTTGTCTCATGCTCAGTGCTTGAACCAAGCCGAGGAGGATCAAGCATGTTAAAAAGTGAAAGGACTCATTCAGGTTGGTGGTAAGTGGGTTTTCTCACAGTAATAACCATAGCAATAAAATCTCAGAACAAAAGAGAGTCGATTTCCAAGTATCAGTGATCATTTTTGGACTGACTGAATATGCAAAAGTGGACTGCAGGGCAAATGCCTACTGCACTGAACTGTGCAAGATCCCAATATACAAATACCTCTGTTGTCTGGAGAGGAAGCAGTATGAGGAATGGCTGATGTCACCTGGTCTGTTCAGCCTGGAGAAGAGAAGACTGAGGCATTCCTCATTTCAGTTAAAACTTCATTGTGAGAAGAGGAGGGGCAGACACTGATCTCCGTGCTGAGCAGTGACAGAAGCCAAGGGGATGGCATCAAGCTGTATCAGGAGAGGGTTACGTTGGATCTTAGCAAAAGGTTATTCACCCAGAGGATGGTTGGGCACTAAAGCTGCACAAAGCCTGCTCTATCTTCAGTTTCTGCTGAAGAACACAAGCCTGGCACATTCAGCCTTACACAATCTTCTTTGCAACCAGAAGCACCAGGCGCATTTAGGTGTTGCCCAAGCAGCTGACTGTAATAAATTAAAACAGTTTTCGCAGAGAAACCAGACCTGCCTCGTAAGATCCTGTTACATTCCATTCCACTCCCCTGCGCAACAGTCAAGAGTAAGTTTGGAATGAAGAGACTTACCAGGAGATGGCAGTAACTGCAAGTTTCTTGGTTTTTTCATACTGGAACTTCCAGAGTGGGAGGAGGGTTCCTTCCTGGCCTCTGAATTCATCTGAGGCATCCTCAAAATATTTAAAATCTAAACCAAAAATAATCAAGGAAAAGGTCTCAGTGTACAAATCAGAAACAAATCAGCACAATTCAGTGTCAGGGAAGCTTTAAAAGACTGCCTGTTATCCTCACAGCCTCTGCACAACCCAGTTGTTAGTGTAAAATCAGTCTTAAGGCCTAACTCCAAGCCTCAGCACCTCAGCCCTCCTGTAAATGCATTTTACCAAGCACCAACTCCTCACAACCACAGAAAAATAAAAATCAAACTGATGATCAGCAGACAAAGGATTAACAGTAAAATAGAAGCCCAGAGCAAGGTGTGACCTCATACCATTCCCAGAGCTAGACATGGCCCTTCAGGAGGAATCGGAGCAGAGGCAGCAAAATGACTCTTGCAAAAGGACATCAAGAGCACGCTGCTGTGGCTGGGATCTGCATGTGAGCAGGGAGCTGCTCGGCTCTGGCTGCTGTCACCAGCATCTCCATCCAGGAGTGAAATACCTGCTGAGGGAAGGTAGTGCTGCCAGCAGGGCAGTGCTCACCAGACCTACTGCTCCCAGCCAGCTCAGAGCAGGGCTAATGTGGCATGCTCTTGGCAGGCCCACAGTTTGATGTACTATTCGCCTTGTGTGAGTCAGCAGGTTCCTAGAGCAGGTTCCTGCTCATTTTACTTCTGTTTCTCTGTTCTATTCTGTCCTGTCCTTGCTGTGGCTGTAGGTACTTATTTGCAGGACGTCAGACTTAAGTTAGAAGCACCTCTCAGTGGGCCATACCTTGTACAACGTCATCAAATGTGTTCAGGTTCACCATCCGTTCTGCTATTTTAGCAGCCTTTGCAACCTTGCTTAGAGAATCACCATACTGAAAAGAAAGGAAGAGAAAATATATTTCCTGTCTGTTTACAGGTACCTCAGATCTCATGTGACTGAAAAGCTTGAGTCCTTCGATCACAGATTATTTTGAAATATGTCACACCAGCTAATGATATGGGCACTTGAAAAAATGTAATTTCTTTATTATAAATTTAGCAAGATGCCATCCACAGCTGAGCTGCAGTAATTCCTATGTTTGTTCCTGATTTAGCTCAATACAGGTACTTACTTACAAAAGTAGATAAGAGTCTTGTCTTTCAACCTAACTCCTGAGAAGATGAGCTAAAAGGACACATATGATTCCTATGCCATCTCACTGGATAACAGTTCATCAGATTCAGTGATTAAATCAGACCACTCTCTCATCTCTACCTGGAGAGCTCTAAGGTCTTAGGCATGAAGTAAACACCACAGGATTTAGGAGCCCTTCAGTCAATCAGTGGTTAATTACAACTTGATGCATTCACAAGTTCATGGACAAGTGGAGAAACGAGAGCCTTGCAGGGCCTGTTTGTCAGCAGGTGGCTGGCTGGTATGCTTATCTGACAAAGCCTGATGGCTGATCATCACATCTCACTAAACTCCATTCTCACCTATTTTTGTGTGGGTGTGCTCTCTATACTCTGTGTGTGTATGTGCAATCACTAGTGAAATCCAAACTGGATTAATTAGAAAGAAAAACAAGAAGTCTGGGGGCCAGTAGTGGGAAGGACAAAGCTTGAAAGTCCACAGACTGTGCCGGACCACATAAGGATGATCTCATCACAGCTCTATGCACTGATGTGAGAATGCCAAGGCATGTATAAGGTGCTCTGAGAGCTTGCTGCTCCAAGTACCCGAACCCGATCCACTACTGCTGCCCCAAAGCCCCACCAGTGTTTCAAAGCCTTTCATCTTCAAACCCCTGCTAAGGTCTGATGGCTCCCAGCAGAGTAAGATTTCCTTCACAGTGACAACACTGAAAAGAAACATGCCATCCTTGACACAGCTCAGAAGGTGTCCTGAACATGAAAAGAAAAAGTGAAATGATTTGACCAAACTACACCACACAGTCACAGTCAGAACTAGGAACATGTGTGTCCAGCCTTCTGCTTCTTTCCTGGGCTCTGCAGACACTCAAGGGAGATTGAGTCTCACTTCAAAGAGCATGAAACTAATAGGGCTACACAGAGATGAGAAGACAAAAGAGAAACAGAATTCTATAAACTGAATTTTTTTTAAAACCATAGGTTGCTTATACCTCCAGTAACATGAGCAGTCCTCTTTCCCCATCCTAGAAAATATTAAGTAGAACTTGAAAACAAATTCTGATGCCAGAATGATTTTTTGCTTTTCCTTTTATACCCCTCTTACATACTCTTTCCTATAGTTTTATGTATTCTTAGTGCTTTTAGCCTACATACTTGTAACTTTCCAAGTCTGATAACTTAGTTGAGACCCACTGCACCATTAAACCAGGAGACCAAACAGTCTGGAAGCCCCAGTCACCAAGGTCCTCTCCAGAACAATTTTTGTAAACAAAGATAAGCCCATCCATAGGGGTTCACTTGAGCATCTCATTGAGGAATCTTTGATAAAGATGTTAATTTTACAAGGCCTATAAGTGTGTGCATGTATTTTTGGGGACATTCCACCTGGAAGAAGTGCTGTAACCAAAGATCCTGAAATAAATATTGAGGTAAAACCCCCTTTTCCCCATATTTTGGTTATAATTTTAAGACCAAAGAAAGATAACAGTTCTGAGAAAGGGAGCAAATCAAGGGAGGGGATTCTCTCCCTCTGCTCTGCTCTGCTGAGACCCACCTGGAGCACTGCATCCAGCTCTGGGGTCCCAGCAGGGGAAGGACAGGGACCTGCTGGAGCTGGAACAGAGGAGGGCACTGAAAATGATCAGGAGCTGGAGCCCCTCTCCTATGGAGACAGGTTGAGAGAATTGGGATTGTTCAGCCTGGAGAAGAGAAGGCTCTGAGGAGACCTTAAAACACCTTCCAGTGCCTAAAAAGAACCAACAGGAAATATGGGGAGGGACTGTTTATCAGGAAGTTTAGCAATAGGATAAGGAACACCTGTTTTAAAATGAAAGATTTTAGATTTAGATTAGATTTTAGGAAGAAATTCTTAACTGTGAAGATGGTGAGGCCCAGGCACAGGTTGCCCAGAGAAACTGTGGAGACCTCATCTCTGGCAGTGCTCAAGGCCAGGCTGGATGGGGCTTTGAGCAACCTGGTCTGGTGGAAGGCATCCCTGCCCATGTCAGGGAAGTTGGAACTAGATCATCTTCAAGGTCCCTCCCAGCCCAACCATTCTATGAATTTATCATACTATGATTCCATAAAATTTATTTTTGCGGGGGTTCAGTGGAAAAGAGGCTATAAATAAAAAAGAAACAAAACAAAAAAAGCAAAACAACCTTGTAAAAGTATAAACAATATATTATTCAATTGATTTTTTCTGCAATTCAGGAAACTCTCCAGATAAGTCAAAAAAGCTTTAAGTCAGCTTTTCTGTCAGGTAGCTATGCTGTTAGCAACACATCCACAACTAACTACATTTTTGACATTATAAGTGGATGAGAGTAAGTTATTTTCTCTTCATATCCTGTCCCATTTCAGATTTTATTTATTCTGTATGCTACTGAAATAAATCTTCAGAGGAAGTGCTAAGACTAATTTCTCTTTAAAAAAAAAATTCCTGTTTGAAACACACTTTTCCACCTTTGGCCAATTCTGACGTAGGTAGACAAATGCAATTAGAGGTCATAGGATAACACATTTGCTTTGTTTATTTCTGTGCATAAGTTATTTTTAGAACAGCAATAATGTTAATTGAATCATGTGTAAGATGGATAATGGGCTAATACTTTGAAAACAAGTATCTTGGTCTTGCTCTGTAATTCCTTATCACTAATTGCCTCATACTTGCCTCTCAGCAGCTGGCCAGTTGCAATGTGCAATTCCCATAAACTGAAGCTTGTACTGGTGTGTCACTGCAAATCCAGAAGACAAACCCGACTCTAACATCAGCGCACTAACTGCTCTGGCAATACATATACTGTGGCTAGAAGAGCTCCTGGTTTGCAAAGACAAGCACAGTACAGGGTTGTCGTCATGTGTTGCCCAGCCAACACCTGAATGCAAACACCAACTCCCAAAAAAAGTCCTCCAGCTTGAATCACGTCAAGCAGTTATTAAATTCCATAACTGTACTCATCTGTTCATCTTCACTCATTGCTTTTAATTCTGACAGACTGCAAACAGAAAATTGAAGACAGGGGAGGTGGAATGGGTCAACTCCTAGGGATGACTCAGGAAAAAGTGAACAATAATGTGAAAGTTAATTGCAATCTAATTTCACCTGTTATATAAAAAATAATAGTATCCTTCCAAGAGCTTCCAAGTGATATTTGTGACCTTGTCCACTGTCTCCCTAGGCAAATCTCAGACAGGGATAATGCTACTGTGAGACAGACAAGGGAGACANGGCTGGATGGGGCTTTGAGCAACCTGGTCTGGTGGAAGGCATCCCTGCCCATGTCAGGGAAGTTGGAACTAGATCATCTTCAAGGTCCCTCCCAGCCCAACCATTCTATGAATTTATCATACTATGATTCCATAAAATTTATTTTTGCGGGGGTTCAGTGGAAAAGAGGCTATAAATAAAAAAGAAACAAAACAAAAAAAGCAAAACAACCTTGTAAAAGTATAAACAATATATTATTCAATTGATTTTTTCTGCAATTCAGGAAACTCTCCAGATAAGTCAAAAAAGCTTTAAGTCAGCTTTTCTGTCAGGTAGCTATGCTGTTAGCAACACATCCACAACTAACTACATTTTTGACATTATAAGTGGATGAGAGTAAGTTATTTTCTCTTCATATCCTGTCCCATTTCAGATTTTATTTATTCTGTATGCTACTGAAATAAATCTTCAGAGGAAGTGCTAAGACTAATTTCTCTTTAAAAAAAAAATTCCTGTTTGAAACACACTTTTCCACCTTTGGCCAATTCTGACGTAGGTAGACAAATGCAATTAGAGGTCATAGGATAACACATTTGCTTTGTTTATTTCTGTGCATAAGTTATTTTTAGAACAGCAATAATGTTAATTGAATCATGTGTAAGATGGATAATGGGCTAATACTTTGAAAACAAGTATCTTGGTCTTGCTCTGTAATTCCTTATCACTAATTGCCTCATACTTGCCTCTCAGCAGCTGGCCAGTTGCAATGTGCAATTCCCATAAACTGAAGCTTGTACTGGTGTGTCACTGCAAATCCAGAAGACAAACCCGACTCTAACATCAGCGCACTAACTGCTCTGGCAATACATATACTGTGGCTAGAAGAGCTCCTGGTTTGCAAAGACAAGCACAGTACAGGGTTGTCGTCATGTGTTGCCCAGCCAACACCTGAATGCAAACACCAACTCCCAAAAAAAGTCCTCCAGCTTGAATCACGTCAAGCAGTTATTAAATTCCATAACTGTACTCATCTGTTCATCTTCACTCATTGCTTTTAATTCTGACAGACTGCAAACAGAAAATTGAAGACAGGGGAGGTGGAATGGGTCAACTCCTAGGGANGATTAAAGACTGTTCCACTGCAGTAAGTTCCGACTTTGTTTTTATTTCTTAATTAATTTAATTTATATTTTAATTTTTATATTCCTAATTGGTTGATATAAATCTGTATTCCTGTTGACACATTCCTCTGCCTTAGTCTCTCTCTATTATCTCAGAGTCCCTACCTACCTTTGCATTAACAGATAAATACCCTAAGATTTTATAGTGTTGTATGTTTAAGCTTTCAATTTCTTATGATATTTTCCATATCTATGCAGGGTTGCAATCAATCATCTTTGAAAAGTGGTGATCAAAATCACATATCCCTGTTCTACTCCTGAAAAGGTATCAGCCCACCTTACATAACATAAATATCTTCTCTGCTATTCATCACAGGGATATTCCAGCAATGTGGCTGTCTCTCATAGCTGTATCACAATTAACCAACCAACGCAGAGTTGTTGGAGAAATATGCTCATGTTTCTCCCTGTCATTACAGACTGTAAGCCTGCTCCTTACCAAAGATCCTTTTGCTGTTCCAAAAGGAAGTCTTCCACTCCACCAGTCCTTCCCAAGCTGTAATAACAACTTTTCTGGTATATCTAATAATTGCCTAATTGCACTACTATATATAATAATTGCACTATAGCAATAGTTTACAGAAATCCAGGTAGATTACCTGTCCTCTACTTTCTTTTTTCAAGAAAAACATGACTTGCCTTTCATTAAGAAAGAGATGATATTATTTGGACATGGCCTATCTTTGGTAAATATGTGCTATCTTATTCCATTTCATATTTAATCCTTGTTCTGTATTTTTTTCCTCCTTATTAATTCTGTTGCCTCACGTACTCTTAAAGGTCAGACTAATGGTACCGTTTTTACCTCTCTTGCATACAATATGTCCTTGTTATGGTCCAATCACATTGCTCCACCCCTCTTTGCATAGATTCATTAAAAATCTTTAATGTCAGTCTTGTGGTTTCATGCCTTGCTTTCTCAGGGTGAGAGAAGCAAGTCTGCATCAATTACATCAAGCTCTTTGCATATTGCTTCTGCTTCACATAGTGTCATTTCTAAGTTCATTCAAGGACATAAGCAGGGTTATAGATCAGACCTGATCTGGGTCAGGACTGTGGAATCATAAGAGTCATTCGGGTTGAAAAAGACTGTTAAGATCATTGAATATCCTCCCTGTAATCAGAGCCATAAACAGATGGTATATGAACAGGAAGAGCAGGACATGCAGATACAACACTTCTGCCTAGATATTTTCAGCTCAGAAAATATCATATCATTCCACTTTGGTATTCTGTGTTATCCATGGTCTATGTACTGCCTTGACTAAAAACTGAGGAAAAGTTCAAATATTGTATCACTGCTATTGGATGTAGAACACCCTTTCCCCTTGAGATCCGTTTGAGTGAGAGGCAGGTGGAGAGATTTCTAGGAGTTCCTCATCACATTATCCAGTCAAATACTTTCTATTTTTCCAACTTTTATTTGCTTATATGTCTTCTTTATAAAATTCTCACCCTTCCTTCTGTTGAAATCCTTGATTATCTCCCTTCCTTTTCTGTTGGCTGCCTCTATCTTCTCCTTCGCTGAACCATGTCTTCCTTGCTTCACCAAATTCTTCAGTGTAATGCATAGCTTCATTTTACTTTTTTTCCCCAAGTGAGAAGCATCTGCTTAGCTGTCAAGGCTCCCCTCCCCTCTTCTCCTGTTTTCTTCTCCGCTTTTGACCATGTTCTTTCACGTATCACATCCCTTCTCTCCTAGTTATACATTCTTTTGTCCTCCTATTCAGTAACAGAACTGTTTTCTCTCTCTTTTCATTTATTACATTTTCAAATCCTCATCTAAGTCCCACCATAATCTTCAGCTGTGGCTCTAGTTCTTGGATCTTCTCTTTCCTGGCCTCCTACCATAGCAACAGATTCCATCAGAGGTCCACCTGTGGTAATAGCCACTAATTTTCTCTTATTTCCTTTGGGGCAAATCTGCTGCTAGCTCAGTAGGTATCACAGTTTTTCTTGCTAATACCTACCCTGACCAAAACAATGGTGGAAATTAATTGTGGCTTCTAGACACTGCACCTTGATCCAGATGAGCCATGTCTCCTGCTTGATGTTCCACAGTTCTCTTCAGCAATGACCAAGCACAGTTTGTCCTTAAAAAGTGTTCAGCTGAAAAGCTCCATTTCAATTAGCATGGTGTGACCTATGTAACCTGTGAGTTAAAAGCCCCACAAAATGCACTTCTCCATTTGCTAACTTGAGGCCAGAAACACAGACTCTAATGCCATCAACCTTTAATTTCCATAGACGTACAACCGGACAGATATGATGACTGCTTTAAGTCTGATTTGAGCCTCGGAGTACATCAGGTTGCATTCTTCCAGTTAATGAGGGAAGAATTCATCAGGTTTTTCATACACTTCGGGTTGGTTGACCAGTCTCACACAGCACCTCAGTTTTGGACACTGGCTCTCCATAAAGAAGCATTTCCTTTCACTTATTCACTGCATCAACTTTTTGGGTTCTCTTCAAGCCCCCTGGAAAGTGTTAAGAGTGAAAAGCAAAACACCAAAGGGACAGATACCATGAGCAACTGGATTTCAATTTCCCACTGCTGTCAGTGGAGTGGGCAGTAGGTGTTTTACAATATGATTTCATTGGTAGAATATTTATTTTATTTTCATTATCAGTTTTTAGCAGTCCACCCTTAAGCCTGTAATTGTAATGTCAACTTCAGGCTTAATTCTCCGAAACATACTCAGGTGAAAGGTTTATTGGTTTTCAAAAGGACTGTGAATTTCCATGGCACAATTCACAGGAAGAAGCCTATCAAAACATGTTCCTGATCTGTTTCTACTGTAAGGTTCATGTTGGCACAGTGCTGCCTCATGGCTAAACCAGCCAAATCCTCTGCAGTTGTATCAGCCATATGGTATGAAAGAGTTAAAGCCATTTTCAGGAGTCAGCTCTTATTACACACACACGTATATATACACATATACATCTATATGTCTATATCTATCTATCTATATATATCTATATCTTACTTATGCTGACAAGCCTACACTATTCTAGGACCAAATTATGAACTGATTTCCATGATTCTGTATTATAGTTCTCAGTGTTTTGTGCTCCAATCATTATAGATATGATTTCAGTTTCCCTTCTAAATGGTTTATCTTAGACTGGGGAAGAAAGAACCAGCCATTTAAACCATAATAGGAATTTCCTGAACCCCTTCAAAACATTTTGGAACACAAAGAAAATCTTTCAGGGTTGCGATATCATTCTATATATGGTACACTCAGTGCTTGAAGTGGATGATATCTTTAAGATTGGGATACTGTCCCTTTGCTGGAATAAACAATGTCATTCCTACAAGGCACTCCTAGGCTACTCCTGACAGAGGAGTCTGGATTAGGAGTCAGTATCACCCTCACAGCAAGATC